>LPNX010824506.1:370292-510246 GCA_001517045.1 Pseudotsuga menziesii | reverse complement strand
AAAATCTTGAGAGCTGGATACTATTGGCCCTCCCTCTTCTCAGATGTTTACCAGCAAGTAAGAGCTTGCATACCCTGTCAGAAATTTGCAGGTAAACAGAATTTGTTGTCTTTGCCCTTAAAGCCTATTTCAGTTAGTGCTCCTTTTCAGCAATGGGGTCTGGATTTTATTGGAGAGATCAATCCAGCATCTTCCGGACAGCATCATTGGATTTTGACTGCCACAGATTTCTTTACAAAGTGGGTGGAGGCCATTCCTACAAGGAATGCAACAGATAAGGTGATTATGGAGTTCATTGAAGACAATATCATGAGCAGATTTGGTTGTCCACACAGGTTAATAACTGATAATGCCAAAGCATTCAAATCTAAAGCAATGGTGGCTTTCTGTGAAAAAAATGGCATTGTTTTGAAACATTCAACTCCCTATTACCCTCAGGGAAATGGCCAAGCTGAATCATCCAACAAAAATGTCATTCAAAGCATTAAGAAATTACTGAAACACAACAAAAAATCTTGGGATTCAATGCTGAAATATGCATTGTGGGCAGACAGAATTACAGTAAAACAGGCCATTGGTACTTCTCCTTATCAGCTGGTGTATGGCACAGAAGCAGTGTTCCCTGTTCAGCTGGGAATTCCGGAGAGCGCACGTTGGAGGCCTTAACACGCAACCTTTGTACAGCCCCTACATAGGATATAATCCTCTCTTATCCATTCATTTATGCAAGAAAAACCATGAGCAGTTGTATTTCATAGGAGATGACTTCCCAAAATCAGTCTATATTTATCACTGGAGTATGACACAGAATATGGAGGTCATGTAAAAGGACAGATCTTTCATGCCCAAGAATGCGAATCGATTGGAAACCATAGCTCAAACTAGAACATGCCTTAATGATCCCTTTTCTTCTATTAATGATCCTCGTGGATTCTCGGCTTTTTATATTTGGGTTCCTAGTATTTGGGTTGTGCCTTTGTTCGAACTCAACTTTATTCTCATTTTTCATCAGCCTTGCTCCCATTTCATTTAGAATCTCAGTCTTGTGATCCTTTGTGATTACTTAAGCAGAATTTCAAATCATCCAAAGGATTTCCCCATTGAGGAAAGGAATTATTCTTCTCTAGGAAAAGGAAAAGGAAAATCCTGTGTCAATACGGAGAATTTGAGAGCTATGCAAGCTACATGGATGTTCAAACACTCTATTCCACCAACCACCTAAGGGAAAATGTCGCAAATTGAAGAAGCTCTCTGGAAGGAACTGGAAAACCCCGCGAGCAAGAAAGAGATGGAGGATCTAAATTATTGTATTGTGGACCCTAGTACCACTCAGACATGATGCTCATTGTATGACAGGACTATCACTCTATTCTGGATTATGAAAGGCCTCGTAGGCATAATTATGCTATACCAAAGTGCATCCACGACTAGATGCAGGGCATAGGATTTGTTGTGGGTGGAGATGTGCGATGGAGTAAAGCTTACCAACCATAAAATTGATTCCATCGCTCAAAGTATGGGACTCCCCTTATTCCTACAAGCTTATTGTTTTGATCCTAACAACGACATGCACAAGGCGAGTGAGCAAGCAGCACACCCAACGAATCCAAGTACTTGATTTCCTTTTCCATGATCGGTGAACCACTAGTGCACCCTTTTGAATGTCTAGCACCCATAATTTTGGCTATGTCTTTAGTTTTTGGAAATCTAAGGTAGAGAATACATGTGTTTAATTGTTATATCATGGACTGACTTTGTTTTCCTTTTATAAGAATGGGCACTTTTGAAGTTATTTGAAATCATTTGGATATCTACTTTGTTTTCTCCAGTTGGGGAGGAGCATGTTATGTTTCAATCAATTCATAGTTTAGCAACAAGTTACAATAAAATAATATGGAAATACAATAACAGTTACACTGGTCAACATGAAACTCTATGTACGGTTGTTTTTTATCTATAATTAATGTGAAATCTTCCTTACAAAAAAAATTGGTAAGATGATGTTAAATATTGAAAACATTATAACTAAAGATAATTGGTCCCATCATTCTCATGTATTTATGTATATTAAGAAAGTTACATATGGTTCAATTTGGTTCCTGTAAATATGTTTGACTCGTGAGTCACCATGTCAATCTGCCTCACATTTGACACACAAATTGAAACTGCAAGAATGAATCTAGATCAAATTAGACTCGTAAGAGTTGTCTCAATTAGACATTAAATAAAGTCCAACTTGAGACTTAACTGAGATAATTGGGGGGTCTAATGTGATAGAGAGCATAATCAGCAATATAAATGAGCAAGATCATTTAGGTCATACCTCACCGTATATTTACCCATCCATTGAAAAATGTTTGATGTTTTTTATCCTGACGGGAATTTAGAATGTGACACCTGATGGTAATTGTGGTTCACTTTGATCTAAATCGAAGGTCATTAGGCATGAATTGGACTGTTCAATAGCACATAATTTTGGTCTTAATTCCTTCTTTTGGGAAGGATGATACCCTTATCTTTGTAATATTGAGATAATCATATGGTATTCAGACTCTTAACAATAAGAGCTTGTAACCAATTACGTATGTTTCATATCAACAACTATTAGTATCATAGTTACCTAATCTAATTCGAGTGGAATTGAACCACTTTATATCCATGATATTTGACGTTACATACTTCTACTCATCATAAGAATTAAGATATTCTAGTTATGTGTAAACCGTAATCCATGGAACCATTAATCTTACTCTAAGGTCACAACATTGGTAAGGTATAATATCTAAGATTAACTACATGTATTTTGCCTATTCTTTGTTATAATGTTATGAAATTTTAGTACAAAGTTGGGATATGCATACTTCCCCAATCAATGGAGTTTTATGTTCATTTTACATATTATTGCCATCAATAGTTAAACATCACATGTAGTATTAGTATCAAACATAACTTAATGACTAGAATAGTAAGTTAATATGATAGGTAATGATGTAAGTTATGTTCTTACACATATTTATGATAATGAATTGTGACCCTAATTACCTTTATTACTGGGTTTAGGCTCAATAGAAGGGCATATTGTATGGCTACGAACTTATACCATGTCTCACAATAGGTAGATTGAATATGATTTAATCATAATGATTCGAGGGTCTTTCATTTGGTGAAGATAAAATGTCTAGTAGTGTAGTAGGTACCATTACTGTAATCACTTGGTATAGGTTATTGATAACAACTTATGAATACATGACCTTTCATTAGGGTTATACATGTTACTAACTTTATCAGTGTTGTAAATTGCTTGCTTGAATTACTATGGGATTTGATGTTTGTCGTTATCTAATCTCTTGGATGCTAGAGTAATGATATAACAATAAGGTAGCTTGCTTGATTTCCATGAAATTGAATCTCATGCTTACTATGAAACCACCATGATTACGGATACTCTAACAACTACCATATATAATTACAGTATCATTAGAGTCCAATGGTTACAACTATAACCAATCATGCTTACTTATCACTAGCTTCATGTTAAACTCCAACTTAGCCTTTTCCCCTATTGAACTAATCATAATAAGAGTACCAATAAATGGACAAAGCTTATTGGTAAACACATATTAGGTATATGGAATAAGCCAGTATAGATACTGTAGTAAATCTTGATTTCAATTATGATGATCCAACAAGAATTAATGGAAATGAATCTAAGGTAGCAATTGACTTTGATTACTTCTCTTATTACTATAAAAGCTTACAAATACTACTCATATCTTGTTGTAGAGTAATAAATATGATCTATTCCCATATGTTTATGTTATGATGTACACAACTAATATTGTGTTTCATGTTTTCTTGTTCCAGAGTTTAGTTACAACCATGGTTACGATCTTACCCTAGTTAATATAATGCAACCCATGTATCCCTTATCCAAAAGGGCCTGAAAAACATAATTACAATTTCACCAAAACTTGATCAAGCAAATAATTTTATCTTGCATAGTTTTAAATTGTTTACAGAATTATGGATATTTTGGGTCGATTTAGAGACATTAAATTGTTTATAGAACTTGGGACATAGAAACATTGTCTTGGCACTTAATCTAGCACACAAATTTCACTTTGTTCTGAGAGGTTATACTAGTATTCAAATTTCACTTAGTTTATTAACCTAAGATGAAATTCCACTTAGTTTATTACCTGAGATGGAATACGTGAAAACTGAAAGATAATATCTAGGATGGTATATCTTAATAAATAAGGTGCTACTAAATTGATTCCTTTATGATCTCATACATTTCCTTTATGAACACTCACAAGTAAAATGCATTTAAGTTTATTTTTCTAAACGTGAATTTGTTGACAATGACTTCTCTTTGATCCTATTTATTTTACATTCTCATACATTTCCTTGCAATAAATTCCAATGAGACTTCATTGCAATATTATATTTTTCATTTTGTATTTGAATTAAAATGTCCCATTACCATCTCTAATCTTAATTTTGTCCCATTATCTATCTATTTTTTATTTTTTATTAATTGATACATTGAGTTTGTCTATGAGGTATTCTTTGATTACGGGTTGTAATATGCTAGAATAATTGGAATTAATACCAAATTAATTTAAATTAATTAACATGATTGGTGTTGAAGATAAATTGGAGGCAACCCTTCCAAAAGACCCTAACATGTTTGGTTGACTGACAATGAAATATTATGTAATGATTCCTATACTCTATATTATCACACTAAACACATATTTAATATTCGTGAGATGTTGAGATTCAAGTGGATGATTTTGGATGGCAAGGAACATTGAATGAGGAAGATTCATACCATATGATTTACACTATGTTATTTTAAACTTAGCGTCCTTGGACGACATGTGTTGCTCAAGTGGATTTCCAATAAACACATTAGGTAAAAATACCTTCTCGATCGGTTTGTGCCTTCAATATGGCAAACAAGAGGATCCAATTCCTATATTTTGGTATTGTGATATCACTAAGCACTTTCAACATATTATCAATAAATTGTTTGAGGATGTCTTTTGCAAATCTAGGTATTGGAGGGAAGCCTTGTTTGATCATCCCTTTTTTTGTTGATTGTAGCATGTTTTCGATGGTATATTATTTGGTTCAATACTTTGTCCTTTTTTAGTATATAAGATGTATTGTTACGCTTGAAGGATCTAGAAAATAATTTTGCAGTACAATTTTCATAGGGATTTGGATGACTTGCCTACTCATGTTTGTGCTAAGCTCCTCTTCATTAGAAAGTATATTGTAGGTTCAAATTATTAGGCTTAATCAAAATTTATTTTCCTTTGGCTTGAGTAGGAAAGGAAAACCCTATGGTGACTTATTCTTTGTGACTTATAATTTATTTTTTTTGTGTAATGAGGGACTTAATTTTCTGGACCAAAATAATGGTGGCGATAATGAAGCTAGAAACAATTCCATGAGGATCAATACATCTTAGCAAAGGATAAGATAACATTAGATAATTTTATAAAATTCCAACTATTGATCACAAAGGTACGTTAATGGACTAACATGTACAATCTAGTGTAAATAAAATGTGGGGAGTGAAAAATTAACTTCTAGACCAATACAAAAAGTAAGAAAAAAAAGAGAAAGAAAGAAAAGTAGAGTTAAGTATCTAGGTAGGAACCATAAACTAGCATTGCAACAAAAGATACAAGAAAGTGTAGATGTGTTAGTTGGTGCCTTGAATGTAAACCACATTTGTGTATTTCTCCTGGGTTGGTGGTTATCGATCGAATGCACCAAAGAGAGAGGCATGCGATCTCTGCATCTTCGATTGAATATGGAAATTTTTTGATGTAATTATTCTTTAGGATTTCATAATATATCATATCTATATATTATATACAACATGTTGATCTTACCTAACTTAGCAGGGTCAAGTGTCCCAACCCTTCACAAATCTATTTGAGGGAGGAAGTAAATAAATCAGGGCCAGGACCTGGTCACTCTTCTTGAGACCGTAGTGATTGCACTAATATTATGCTTTTCTAATAGAAAAGAGTCCTAGTTAACATTCATGCATCTTCATTCCCTTTGATGGTGGTCCCTACTCCCCCTTCCGAAGGAGTACTTCACCATTGAGTCGATTACATTGTAAATTATAACCTCCACCATAAACCAAAATTAGATTCTCCATATCTCAACGAACAACAAATAATAGATCAAAAAATGTAACATCCCTTGATTTGTTGGTTGTATAATGAGAATGAGTCTGTGAATATTACAACGAATGTAATTGCCCGTAGAGAAAAAAATGTAGGATTTTCTCAGGTAAATCAGATTTTAGCATTATAAGACCAGTCGTGGGTGATGCAGTCAATGAAATTAGCAGAACATTTAAACATATTAATCGTGAATGGTCACACAATGCTATGAACTCTAGGCATCCATGTAGCAACTAAAATGCATCATCATACATTACTTTACTAGGATTGCCTATTAAGTATTTACAGAATATTATGCACATGAACAAACCTATTGGGCATTGTTCTTTTAGTTGTGATTGATGGAATATTTGGATAAGTTTTCCTTTTCACATTTTGTCTACTCTTATAATCACTTACCAATCCTTTAAGGATTACTAAAATAATTTTTTTCAGTTTTTCTTCCTTAGTTGTTCCTATATGAATGACTTGCCTTCCATACAATTTAAAACAAGTGAGAAATCCATATTCATGCCAATGAGATTGAATCTAGTAATCATAAGTTGCATAAACTACAAAGTACAAACTACCTACTTTAAAAAAAAAAATTTGCAACCAGTAGAATCACAACGAACACTTGCATAAACTACAAAGTACAAACTACCTACTTTAAAAAAAAACCTTGCAACCAGTAGAATCACAACGAACATGTAAAAGTGTTGATGTAGGAAGTAAATTCAAAATGATAATACTAGCAAAAGTTTACTTATTTGAAAAATTAAAAAAAAAGAACAATTTAACAGGTTAACGTTTTAATATTTAGAGGTTTTGTCTATAACTTACACGTTTACATATGCAATTCAAACCCCAAGATTATTGTTTTGAAATAGACAAGATTTTTCGATATTATTTCCTTACCCATAGGCTTGTGTCTTATAGATAGGCAATGTTTTTTTTAAGTACTTTAATTATATCGTAATCTTTCTTCATTTTTATCTTCTTTTTGGGGATAATTGGAGAAATTTGTGATCAATTGTATGTTGACATCTCAGAATTTTGATTGATATTTACAAACATTTAGATGGTTAAACGTAAAAAATTAAGAAGTTGAATATATTAAAATGGACAAATATCTATCTAAAATTGATAAGAGTAAGGAATTTAATTGATATTTATATGTATGATTACTTTATCAGAGACCATTGCCTCCAACCTGGGATTTGGGATCTATGTATGAATTCAACATGGTTACTGTCTTGGAACAAGCTCAGTGGACTGCTTGCAACAGACTGGTGTCAGGGAGGGAAGTTGTGGTACATTATTATCCTCCGCAGCATGCTCTTACATACTCCATTTGACTCAAGTTATGTGAGGAATTTGTCAGAGTTTTATCCGCATAGAAACAAGTTTTCTAAAAACTTCCCAACAAAGATTGCAAAGAGTTAATGTAACCTTTGTTGGAATATGTGATGTTGATATGGTTATATGGTGAGGTTCAAAGTGGAGATGCCTCAAGGTACAATGGGACAATATATCAACAATTTCTCATCCAGAGAGAGTTTCCCCATGGAAATTAGAATCAACATTGGATCCATATTCAGTGAATCCCGTTACAGTATCCAAGGCCAAGAGGCCCCAACCAAATATGTTATCTTTATATTTTTATTTATCAATGATTGTGGAATCTACTCAGGTGCATAGGTTTCCAAGTGTGTTGCAAGGTTTAAAAGGCATGAACTTAGGGAATCATTGGCTAATAGTCAAAATATGGTTTTATATTCAAATTCTTATTTAAGTTTTCAACCCATGGGGGAAGTGGAAAATTTATGTGGTTCATTAACCAATAGTATCCTAGAATACGCCTGATAGTCAAAGGTTTCTATAAACCCGTTTTAGGAATAAGAGGGTAGAATTTTCTGAATAACTTATAAGAAATGTTTGTGGCCTTTGCTACTGAACCCCACAGACAAAGTGGAAATGCAAAGTGGGTTGGATTGAATGGACAACTAACAAAAAAAAATCTATCATTGGAATAGAATCATTAGTAGGAAATCGGCAGATGCATATGATATCACCATGCCAATCAGAAGTTTCAATTGTGCGTCGTGGTGTGGTTAGAAATGCAGCCTCTAAGAAAATAGCATGGGAGAGACTGACTAGAAGCCTAGTTTTGATCTTTGGGAAACTCCAACAGTTGAAGTTAATGACTAGGGTTGATATGTTGTTGCTCATGCTTCAACATAAATTCATTCACACTTTGTAGATACTGACAACAGTCGAAACAAACAAAAATGTAGCCATAACAGTTATTACAGTCTACTGTAATTTATTTATTTTTAATTTCCTAGCACTAAAAATCTGATGTTAATTTATTTATATGGTTTAAAAATAGGTGAGGCCCTACATGCCTAGTATTTGAAGCTAGGATCTATGAACCTCGCTCTGATACCAAAATGTAACGCCCTATATTCATATCTAAGGGTTAAATTTCAAACACAAAACCATAACATAATTAATCATTTTATTACATGTTTACTGCAATAATTTTTGTAAGAACTAATGGTAAATTTAACCATAGGATAAAAATAATTATCAGGAAATAGATAATACCCTAAATTCATAATGGAATGTATATTACTAAAGACCCAATTTTGCAATTTAAATACAAATACTCTGAACAATTAAATAAATAGAAGGATAATCAAAACACATACCTGAACCAAAGAATTAAACTTACAATTGCACATTTGAATCCACAAGGATTCCTTTCAATAGTATCTCCTTAGAAAACCACGCGTGGGAGAACCTCTCTCCTCTCAACAAACCTCTCAGTCGTGGGCTGAGAGCCCTCGATCCCTCACTCAACAATACCAAGTCATCCAACAGTATCATCATTAGAAATCTACCCACAACCTACAAATCTCCATCTCCTCCAAACACCTATGACTCATGAGGAAGAGGAACAAGGAAGGGAGAAGAACCCCCTCCCATTCTCCTCGCTCCTTTTTAATCTTTCCAAGCTCCAATAACTTGGACACATGTCCACATCCAATATTAACCATGTAAAATTCCAATTAATAGAGAAAATATATCATAATTACTTATTTTATTGTTTCCCTTTATAACCCTTCTTAATCTAGGCCATGATTAATTGGTCTTAATTTTATAAGTTATATATTTAGGTTGTTATGAATCCCATGACCTTATAATACTATTAATAGAAACCTACATAATCTAGTACTATTGTGTAGGGATATGACCCACTAGTGTGGTCATCACGAGTGTGTCCCATGCCTACACTATAACCTAGGTATGCCCCCTAACACTAATGCAATATGTGACAGAGGGTGTTACATCATGGTTCCCTAATTCTCACTAAATATGTTTCATTATCTCGATTGTTTAATGCATTATCGTCGCATTTGTATTTAGTAGGTGGGATATCTCTAGCAAGAGATGTCAAGGGTGTGGAATCTCTAGGAAGTAATGCATCTTGGATCAAAGAGGGGGTGGAATGGTGATTCTTACCAAATATTTGGGGAAGCACTAGGAGGTTAGAATTACATTTATGGTTCTTTTTATCTTGCCTTGCCACTGGGGTAGAAGAAAAAAAGAAAAAGTATGGATAGTGAGGAGAATGATGTGATTTTTCAGATGTTGTGTTCCTTTGTATGTGAGAATGATAATGTGTCTAATGGCAAGTTTTCTTGTTTGAGTGGTGGGTCTATATACCTAAAGCTTTATGTGCAAGTTCGCATGGCTAGCCCTTCAAATTGGGGAGTAGGTGAGGGAGTGGACTTAATGACATCATACATGTAAAGAGAATGATGTGCAAGTTGAGTTCTCAAATGGAGGGTATGAAGTGGTCAAATGACAGTATAACTTCTCGTATCGATCATCAACATGTTAGGCAAGATAAATTAAAACGATAAGGGAGGAATATTAGGGGAACTTGGATAAGTTGGCTAGTGACTCAGAGATGCATTTTAACATATTATTGGGTTTATCCCATGGTACCCATCTAAAAACATTTTCTCTAATCGTTTAAAGAAGATTGAATAGGATATTGTGCAATATACATCCATGGATATGCCAAGCTCCCAAGGACCTATCAAGGAGGAAGAACCAATGGAAGAAGGACACAATAGCCATGTTTTTTCTTAGTTTTATGTTACCATAATTTTAACTTGTAGTATTTTGAAAGGGTAGTTTATAAGGCTATATCGTTTTAGGCACTTTGTGAAAGTAGTGATTACAACGCTATATATGTATACTGAGGATAAATTTTGTTATTATACTTTATAGAGATGAGAGATTCTTCAATTTTTTTTAACTCTAACTTGTGGTTGTTTTCCTCGTCTTATGTAATATAAAAATACTACTTGTTATAGTTTAAAAAATATATATACAAAACCAAAATCATTCCTATAATAAGATAATACCAAAATAATTCAAATATTGACTTTTCCTAACTAACAAAAATTCCTATCACCATACCATTTTCCTAACTAACAAAAATTCCTATCACCGTACCATTTACATTAATTTGATGCTTAAATTTCACTCTAATTTATTATTAACGGATCATAACCTTTTTTATCAAACAATAATCGCAACCATATAAAATAAATCACATTCACCTCGTATAAAAGGTTTTGGTAGACTCTAATATCTATTGCTTAGTGATAATAAGTATTTATATAATCTTACATATAGGGAATATTCTATATTTAGAATAAAACATTTTCAACATGTATCATGTTATTCAACTCAAACATGTTAGCTACCCAAAAAAAAATCATTTTAGATATAATTACTATGAATAAATTAATGGGAAGAAACCTCTCAACACTCTCGAACAAGTATCTTCTTAACATTCTTCTTTCATTCTTGGAAAAAAACCCTAGCTCAAGCTGGTCGGGATGGTATCTGAGGGAATCTCGTAGGAGCCTCCACCGCTGCCACTCCCCCCTGAAGTAGAAGCATTTTGCAAGTTGTTTTCATCTCATCCCAAGAAGAAGGCGGTGGATGCCTCAACATTTGTTAAACGTCTAGAGGAGATCCCGACTATAACCTTCCTCGAGAGAGGCTGATGAAATGTGCCCTCTCACTGGATGAAAGGGATTTAGTTGAACAGTTCATTGGTTTGTGGCCCTCTCCCAAATCCACAGAGGCTTGGTTACAGAAAAACTAGAGGTCGTTGATCTTGAATAACATCATCTCCTATTTCCTAGGCAAGGGATTTTTCCTATTTGAATTTATCTCTAAAGATGACAAAGAATTAATCTTCCGAAGCGGTACATACTTCACGAGTCCTTAGGGTCTATACTTGATTTGATGGACACCAGATTTTGACCCCGCTGAAGACGTATCGACGGTAGTGCTCGTTTGTGTCAAGCTTCCCAATCTTCCAGTGCATTGTTGGAGTTGGGAACCTCTAGAACATATCGGAAACATGTTGGAAAAAATCATAGATTGAGAAAATCCAAAAGATCAGTACGGTTGCACCTGGATCTGTGTAGAAGTGGATCTAGAGGTAGGTCTCCTTGAAGTAATCAGACTTGCAGTAGGAAGTTGGACGCATGTGTAGAAGCTAGATTATGAACAACTTCCCTTTAAATGTCGAGGACGCCATGAATATGGACACTTTGCAGAGAAAGGGAAAGTAGAAGGGTGGAAACATGATAAGAAGGCCAAAACAAAGGTAGCAAGAGGACCTTTCGTTCCATGATCCAATAATGCTTCAGCCCCAAAGGAACCGAATACCTCTTCAGCTAGGAAAGGGAATAGTTTCACCATCTTGGGATCGCACCCAGATCTACAAGAAGTGAACCAGGAATAACCAAAGCATACAAAACCAGCTCTAGAAATTTTGGCCCCTCTTATAGATCCAGAAGTGTCAGCTTCCCCATGAGCCAAGACTACTTTTGACCCAATTTCATTTGAAGATCCACTCTCTAAAGAGCTTTCTTTAGATGAAACTGAGGAGGAAACGGGGGACTATGCAGAACCACATGGCTTAGAGAAGAAAAATTCAAGGGGTTGGAAGACGCTGTTATGGAGAGAAATTCCTATGGCTTGGGGTACCACAACATACAGCTTGACTCCAGAAATCAATCTTTCCCAATATGCAATAGAAATAAAATGTCTAACACTAAAGGATCAAATCTCGTACCTTATTCCAGATGGTTGAAGTAGATCCCCATTGAGCTTTCCAATCTTTAGCTTGAATTGATCTGTTACTTCCTCAACAACAAGTAAACAATACAAGCATTCTATATATCATGGTGTTAGATCTATTCTACAATATATAATCAATAATGTATAAGCATTTGACATAATCCAATGGAGAACATATTCATTCAAACACACATTATTGGATAGGAAAAGATATTTCTATTAATATAAATCAGAGGTTACAAGATACAACCTCTGACGGCACGTCTGCGAACCGGAGAAACTGAATCCCCCACTTGGGCCTCCACCACTTCAATCCTCCATCTCTCGATAGCGAGCTCACAAGCAAAAGGCAAGCTTGGGAAGAACACAAAAGTGCTCCAAGGGACAAAGGGATGTAGACTCAAGCATAAGTTTTGGCAACAATGGACTATAGTTTCGTTGCTCTCAATTCTCTCTTATCCCTTCAATGTACCAAGGGGTTCCTTATATAGCTTTTCAAAGGGGTAATGAAAGGTCGAATCCAAGCGATCTCAAGGCATAGGGAAGGCCAGGAGTCAAATGAGTCGAATCCATGTCACGGAAAACTCCAAAAGGATTTGGATTATGCACACATCCCGATGTACACGGTTTTAGTGGTCAAACCCGCGTATGTACGCGCTTATATGTTTAAAAGTCGCGTATAGCATTTTTCATGTGTTTTTAGGGATGATCAAGGAAACATCAAAGGACAAAAAGTGGTCCATAGGGTCTAAGGAGTCTGCAACGGGACAGGGGAAGGCCATACAAAGTGTGATTCACCTAGAGTGGTGAAATCCGCTATAACAAACACTTAGGGAAAAATGGGAATAGGAAATGTACAAAGACAAAGTGTAACGGAGTCATCCCACCATCGATAATTTGATGTCCAGAAACCCCAGACCCAATAGAACTCAGGCTCAGAGCTCCATAGGAGCTCACCCCTCCCATAAAGGTAAATAATGAAGCTCATCTCCTGGAATTGTAGGGGGATGGGTAGAAATTCAAAGGAAAATGCAATGAAGGATCTCATCGGAATGGAAAACCCATATATTCTCCTAATCCATGAGACTAAAATGGAGGACCATGTGTTTCTCTAATCTAGTGCATTATTTTTAGAAAAGGGAAAGGAACTGTTGTCTCTTCTCAAGGGGCATATAGAGGCCTAAATACTATATGGAATGAAGAAAAATTTGACCTTGTTCAAGAGCGATTCAACTTCCATTGTATCTTCACGCAACTTCGCCACAAGGAATCTCAATTTCTGGTAAGTCTCTTAAACTTTTATGTACCGGTGTGTGTTTGTGAAAAATATTTTTGTTGGGAGTCCATCAAACTACTAGAAAATGAAATCCATTTGGAAAACACCATCTTGGTTGGATATCTCAACCTCACCCTTTCTCCTTCTGAACAGAAAGGAGGAATCGAGTTAGGGATCCGTTTAGAGAATGGATTGATGATATCATTCATGACTGGGATATTATGGATGTTAAACCCAAAAATGGAACCTTCACCTGGTCAAATCGTAGAATAGGCCCGAGGCATATTGTTGCAAGGTTGGACAGGTTTTTTATTCATAGTTCCTTTCTAGTTCTTGGGCTTGATGTTAGCTCTTTGATTTTGCCTTTAAGTATCTCAGATCATATACCCATAAATATGGAAATAAAAGAAAAATCTAGTATAGGACCAATCCCATTTAGAGTTATCCCTCTATGGACTTAGCACCAGGACTTTTTGGGAAGAGTCCGATCAATATGGAGTCAACATGTTAATGGCTCCCCCTTCTTTGTTTGGGAGGAAAATCTTAGACGAGTTAATATTGAACTTAAAATATTGGAAAAAGGATTAAACTCTCCTATCGAGGAAAGGAAAGAAGTGCAAAAGCAGTTAGAGGAGCACCAACTAGCTTTAGAATTGGTTGAGGTTACAAAGGAAGCTTTATGTAAGGAGGAGGCTCTACAAACCTCCTTGCATCAAGTCTGTCTGAAAGAGGAGGAATACGAGAGACAAGAGTCTAGGAGTCTATGGCTTAAAGCTACAGATAGGAACACCTCTTTTTTCCATAAACAAGCTCAAGGAAGAAGTCATCATAACACCGTCAAGGAAATTCAGATCCATAACCTTACAGTCACTAGTTTTCGAAATATTAAGTTTACAGCTCACTCAAACTTCAAACAAATTTATACAGAATAAAGCCTTTGAAGGAATAACATCTAAAATTATTGATATGGTTCCTAACCTGATAATGAACTACTAAAATCAAAAGTTCACCAAACCAGTCACCAGAAAGGAAATAAAGCAAGCACCTCAGGACATGGAACCAGATAAATCCCCCATACCAGATGGGTTCAATACCATGTTTATCAAGACTTGTTGGGAAATCATTAAGAATTATCTTCAAAAAATGGTTCTGAAATCCCAATCTTGTAGCAAACTAGGAGGTAGTACAATTTTTTCCTTTATGGCTCTGATTCCTAAGGAACATGGAGCAAATACTTGGGATCATTTTCTTCCAATCATGTTGTGCAATATTGGTTATACGATTATTACCAAAGTTATTGGAAATAGATTACGGGTGGTGTTACCAAAACTTATTCCAGACAACCACAGCAGCTTTGTGAAAGACAGACAAATTATGAATAATACCATCCTCGTTCAGGAGGCCATTCACTCCAGACTTTCATGAAGGGAAAAAGGTATGGTTGTCAAGATAGATCTTGCAAGCGCTTTCGATTGAGTCAAACATTGCTTCCTCTTAGTTGTCCTTGAGTGATTCGGGTCCAATGCTTTCATATCCTGGATAAAGGCATGTATTAATGATCCTTGGATAGCCGTTATGGTGAATGGTAGAGCAACATAGTTCTTTAGATCCTCCAGAGGCCTCAGACAAGGGTGTACCCTCTCCCCTGTGTTTCTTATTCTACAAGATTTTGTGCTAAATTTTTTGCTAGAAAATGATGCAAGGAGTAGTAAATCTTAGGGCTTCAGTTCACCTGTGGGGTTCATGATACAAATCAAGCCCAATTCACTGATGGCGCCCTCCTCCTTGGAGGAGCCTCCCCTCAAATTTCTTAGCTTTTTAAAGTCGATCTTGACTCCCTCTTTGAAGTCTTTGGAAGTTGTTTAAATGTAGCAAAAAGTTGGATATATGGTTGGAACATCTATGCTCAAGAACTCAATTCTTTGGCAAGGATATTTGGGTTCCAAGGTCAACTAGATTGGACCTATTTCAAGTATTTGGGACTATCAATTTTCCTCAAGTCGTCTCAATGCTCGGATTGGCTCCCATTGGTCAAAAAATTCAAACAAAAGCTCCTCTCCTGGGGCACTAGGTGGCTTAATCTAGAAGGTAATTTGGTTATTATAAGATCAGTTATGACTAGTCTTCCTATATTTCAGTGTTCCATGTTACTTGTGCCTGCTAGCATTATTCAGCTAACGGAAAAAGAAATACGAAATTTCTTTTGTAAAGGAGGCAAGCATAATGAGAAAAAAAAACTGCCTCTTGTCAGTTGGGATAAGATCTTAAAACCTTACAAGGAGGGGGGTCTCCAAATAAAGGACTTCAAAGCTAAAAACCTTGCTTTGGGGAAAATCTCCTTTGGAAACAGGTTTTTGGAAGACAAAGTTGGGTATAGCAAGTCATTTTGAAAAAATACTTCTCGGCTCCCTGGTTGAGAAGTCTAGACACTCCTCCCAGTGTCAATTCAGGCTCTCCAATGTTTCATATCTGTAAAAAATCCCTGCCTTTCTTCCAACACAAGTTTTTTTTTTTGTTCCAGGAAATGGGAAACTAATCAACTTCTGGCAGGATAGGATAATGGGAAGCAAATCCTTATCCATGTCAATGGACATTTCCCCTCTTAAGGGTTGGATGGTTTCCCAAGGTATCAAGATGCTCTAGGATTTGTCCATACGAGACCCTAAATATGGTACCTGGAGTGGTTGGAAGTAGTTGGAACCCATGGATCCATTGTTCCTGAACTGGAGCACCCTTCTTAAATTGTTAAAGAGAAAGGCCCTCATTTTGTCATTGAGGAAAGACACGAAAGGTTGGGGTGAAGACTTAGGCCTTTACACGGTGGCTCAAGGCTATAAGAACATCAAAGCATTACATCAACCCATGCTAATCCTGCTATGTGGAATGGTATTTAGAAAATAAAAACTATTCCCAAAATTGATATCTTCAATTGGACATTGGGTACCAAAGCATTCTCACCAATGAAAACTTGCACAAAAAGGGAATTGCAGGTCCCTCAAGATGTGTTATTTTTCTTCAACAATTCGAAACTACTAATCATGTATTCATAGAGTGTTCCTATGCTAAGGAAATATGGCAGTTTATCTTAGATCATTGGGCTTATGTGCAAAAAAGGACAAACACCTCTCCTCTCCTCTCGAGATGGGTCTCTTTGTTTCCCCATCCCTTATCAAATAAAGGTTGTCTTAAGATAACTTGGTGTAACCTCCCCAAATTCATCCTCTGGAAAATCTAGCTCAAAATAAATGCTCAGAACTTTAGAGATAAAGCTTTTTTTCCTGCACAGGTAGTTTCTCGGAACAAAGGTATTCTTAAGGAATTTATTCACTCCAAGCTTCCTCTAATCAGGATTCCCTCCTTATCACCTGAAAATTTGGATTGCAGGAAACATCTTGGTCTCGACCTAGTAGAGCTGATAAGAAATTCAAGTGGAAGAGAAGGCTTGAAGGGGAGCTTTTCTCTTAGTGGAAAGAAGATACATATTCTTTAATTCTTTTCTTCGATGGTGTTGCTAAAGGAAATCGAGGGGCGACAGGAGGGGGAGGGACAATCATTTGTCCTGATGGAATAGAGGAATTGAGATATGCCTAAGGACTGGGCACTGCAACTAACAACCAAGCAGAAGCTCTGGATTTATTGCAAGGAATTAAACAACTAAGAAGGAAAGGCATCTCACAAGCCCGAATCATTGGAGACTCCCAAAGCCTTATTTCTCTAATAGTATCTAGCTCTCTCCCAAAGAAAGGCCACCTAAAGCAAATCATTTACATAGTTCAAAATATCGTCTCTCAATTTTGATTCCTTAAATTCTTCCACGTGCATCGTCGAAACAATTTGGAGGCAGATTATGCCGCTAACGGTGCGGTAGCCTTAGCCCTTGATTCTCTGGTCCTTTTATGGTCATGTGGTGCTTTTGGACCCTCTCCCATAGTGGAAGTTGTGTCTCTTTCATGCCAAGTACCATTGTCATGACATATGTTGGCGTGACACGGAGCGCGTGGCTCTGCGGAATCTCTTGGATCAACGAATGTCAGGCTTTAAACCTTGAGTGTGAGAACAAACCGCCTACAGATCAGATTTGGAGGTACGAAGGGAGCTCGATCTACGGCTTCATTTACTGTCTTTTATTCGACGGCAAGGAATGGAATGATGAAACCATGGATTACGCTATCCAATTGCACGTGTCAAAGCAAATTAATTAGGCTCGTTCTGTAGGAGATGGATCATTCCAAGTTTTTTATACATGTCTTTCCTTTAGCAGAGACAAACCTTCTCGCTATCGATCACTTGGCCCGTGTTGGTAGAATTTGCCTTGCATTAAGGAGAAATTAGATATGGATTCTAGCGAGGATTGTCACAATTGTTGTCTGGAGCACGGGAGGGCTGCCATGGGTAGAAAGCTTTGTTATATCAAGGAAGCCATGAAGGCCCAAAAGAGGAAATTGAGGCATTATTAGGAGGAAAATAATGACAAACTGGAGAATTTGGAGGAATTTGTTCTTGAAACCAGAATAACACAAAAATATCACGAGGACGTGAAAGCAAGACAGCAGAAAGAGAAACATTGATTTCTCAAGAGCTTTCAAACCGGCTTATGCAAGCTGAAATTCAACTAGGGACTATGGCCTTCAAACAATGGGTTCATAATGAGGTAGAGGAGAAACATAAGAACATGGAAGGGAAGGGCATTGGGACCTCCCGTGGCACCTAGCCAACTCCTAAGAATGTTTTTTTAACTCTTGTTGGGTCAATTTGTTTGTGTTCTTTGGTTTTATGTTAGTTGGACTCCTTTTGTAATAGTAATATTTAAATTTTCAGATATATTAGAGCAAATAAGCTCCATTTTGACTGTAATAACTTCTATATGTCAGTCTATTTAGGATGTAAGTAGCGAGGTGCTAACACTTTCTCTTTTTTGTTAATACAAAACTAATACCCATTCTTGTAAGAAAAACTATGAATAAATGAATGGGATAACTCAAGTGTTTTGAGTGCTTTGAGTTTCATGTAGGAGGCCTTGGTTCAATTTACTAGGTTGGCTTCCTATGTTGTTTGTCTCTCTCAATATCCCTATCAATCCAAGCCTCAACTAAAACACTAATATATTTTCATAGGGTATCATCCAAAAACATGGCTCCATAGGATCCTAAATCAATGGGGACGTAAACTTGACCCTATATGCAAATAGGGATCCACTACTTCTAAGCTAAGCTTGAGAAAATCTATGAAATTCTCATATTGTTATGTTATGATCCATTGGTGAGAGTTATGTTCACACATATTTCACTATCATGAGTTCATATCACTTCTTAATGTCTACTTGTATGCTCATTTGTCATAGCTTGGACTCTCAATATTAATATTCTTTAAATTTAATTGTCTCTCTCCTAGTGTATGTAGAGTTTTTATCCACTATTACAATAATTTTCCGCAAAGTGCCCTTTCCATTGGATGATATTAGTTGGATTCATTAGCAAGAGCTCGTAGCAATAAATGCACTACCAATGTGACCTATATTCCTCTTGTATGAAAATTAGACCTTATGTAGGCCTTGTATTGTGGTTCAAGGCCCTGTGTGTTAGTTAAGTATATGATAAACATTTCTTAGGTTGTAAATACTTTTTTCCCCCAAACCATAGTTTGGGATAGGAGACTCAACCCTTCTATGCTCAATCTTTTACAATATACCTATATTCCTCCTATATAGTAAAGATTAAATTTTTAGGGCCTTTACAGTGCTATAAGTCCTTATGCATGGATTTTGAGCCTAATAAACACTTCTTAAGAGATAAATCCTCAATTCCATCCACAATAAATGGTTTACACTTTGTGTTAGAACTCATATTTTACCCCCGGTTGAGAAAAGGTAACCACAAAACCAAGCTTTAGGAAAGAAAGTTGGCTTCTTTCTCTCCAGAGAGGGATCTCTCAATGTTTTTCTCATAGGCCAAATATATATAAACAAAAGATAAAATTAAGATTTTTGGTGGTTCAAACAAATGTACATTGGGCATGGAATCATAATGTGGAATAATACCGCCGGATGCAGGTGAAGAGTCTCATGGTAACGCCGACAATTGCAGCGACGACAGTTTGACGGGTGTAGGCACATTGATCGAAGAGCCAAGGAATCATGGGCAGGTGGCATCCTCAAGCATGACACGTACCACCCAGATCCGAGAAGAGATGGGTGAAATCATGGCAGGCTGCTTGCATGGGAGGGTTGCGCACTTCGCACATTCTAACAGCAATTGCCAGGAGCAATGAACAAGGCAAATCGCCAAGATTTGCAGACCTCAACGCGAAGGAAGGATTCCAATATGACAGGCAAATCCAATAGGACAATTGCGAGGATGATCTCACACACCTGGGTTTGCTTTGCCAAGCGATCATGTTGGGTGCCATCGCACTACTTAACTAGAGAACAGAGGGACTTAATAGCCACGGAAATTGTTGACAGAGTCTGGGTCAAGCACTCGGAGAGAGGCAAGCGCTGGGAAAAGCACTCGCACCTTCGCAAACCATGCAGAAGCAAAAGGAAGTGCAAGCGCCATCCTCTCAGGGCAATGGCAGACCCAGCAATGGGGGATGAAGATCAGTGGGAACAGTTATTCAACGAGGAGACGCCTTCCCACATTCACCGATCCATTGCGGTTATGGAGGAAGAAATCTTCGACGAATTCAAAGTGTGGCTGGGAGAGGGTGTGGTAATGTCTCACTACTGGCGCCTAAAGTTCATTTTGTCCCACTCCATGGACGAGAGGGAAATATATGCGGAGCTCATCTGCATCACTGTTGGCAAATTCAAGGAAGAAGCAGAGAGCAACCTTGACCACATGCGCAGCCTGTTGCGTCTCTCAGGACCTCCTTTTTAGCGTGTTCCAAAAGGTGAGGATGTGGCCATGGCGAAGTCCAGCCAAGCGGGTGAAGGCAAAGGACAAGGTGCCATCGATGAGCAGGATGAAGCAGAATCTTCTCGTAGGCTCTAGGAGGTCGCGCTTCTTGGTTGTTTTGCATTCTTTTGATACGATAGGGTTTTAATACGCACTCTTTTGTTGTTCATTATGTCATGTTATATTGGATAGGGCAACGTTTTTTTTGTAACCATGACATAGCACCAAAGCTTAAAAGCCGGGTGGCTCTCAAGCTTCTACGTCTTTCCACCTATTTTTGTTTTGGTTTGGTTAGCATAGAATGATCTGACTCCATGTTTTCAGGAGTAGTGCATTAAATATTCTCAACTTTTTTCAGTAATAGATTAGTTCCTTCTTACTTAAAAAAAAATAATGTGGAACAATACCATTAACAGTGTTTTTGCATCGGAAAATTTAACAGAGGCAAGGTATCAATCTAACTACAGTCAAAATGATTTTGTCTAGTGATTATGCATGGACTTTGAGCCTAAGAAACACTTCTTAAGAGATAAATCCTCAATTCCATCCACAAGAAATGGTTTACACTTTGTGTTAGCACTCATATTTTACCCCCGGTTGTGAAAAGATAAACCCCAAGGTAACCACAAAACCAAGCTTTAGGAAAGAAATTTGGATTCTTTCTCTCCAGAGAGGGATCTCTCGATGTTTTTCTCACGGGCCAGATATATATAAACACAAGATAAAATTAAGATTGTTGGTGGTTGAAAAAAATGTACATTGGGCATGGAGTCATAATGTGGAACAATACCATTAACAGTGTTGTTGCATGGGAAACTTTAACAGAGGCAAGGTAGCAATCTAATTACAGTCAAAATGATTTTGTCTAGTGATTATGGAAGAATTTAGAAACAACCCATTAATGTGGGCATCTAACTGGGATGAATCCAACATTAACTTTAGATGAACTGGTTTTGTGAATTTTGAAAGCAATAGACAGAGCATATGATTATGAATTCTGCACTATTAAAAACTCATTTCAAAAATGAAAGGGAAAACATAATGGAAGTAATACACAGGAAGCACATGCACATGAGAAAAGGAAAGCACGGACTGTAATAAAGACAACACAGGAATCTCTGAAAAGGCCAGCTTCGGCTCTGTAATTTTATTAATCTCTGGAATAAAAGTTACAATGCAAAATCTCACGGGTTCCAACCCTTGATCTATTACAAAAACTTGTTCTTATACAAAATATTGCTCCATGAACGAAATAACTAACTCTAGAAATAGGCAATAATCGCCTTTTACATCGGTCATCTACATCTCTTAAATAATAATTGCTCTTAAAAAAAAACTAAACTCCTAGTTAACTAGCCTTCAAGAATAATCTTCGACAATCTTCAATAATCTTCATTCATGTAGCTTGTACTTGGATCTCCAATATTTTTTAACCAATTTCCACTAATCAGCAGATGGTAGGTCCAGCCTGCCCATTTCTTTTGCCAGCACTCTTAGCTTCACGTGGTCTTTGTATGAAAAATATGGCAACTGTGCACACGTGGATCTGAAGGCAAATAGCATCTCAAAATAATCTGCTAGCTTGTCCACTATTACCTAACCTGATAATGATTGTTGCATATCTTCAAACTTTCTATGATCTAACATGCATTCAAACAAACAATCATGATATTCTTTTCGAGAAAACATTCTTCCATTTTCTTCCCAAAATAAAGGTAAACCTTTTTTGCATAATGGGTTAAATGATTCAATAAACAATTTTATTTCATGGTTCATAATGCCAATTTTTGCTTCCACGGTGTCCAAATGTTGATGTTTACTCACGACCTTCCTTGCCCAAGTGATAATGAAAATCATGTCTTTGATGTTTGTTGCTTTCAATTCATCTTCTGTCAAAACATTCAAAAAATGAATAGTGTTGTTAGCAGTCTCTATGGGCTTCTTATTCAACCTCTCTTTCACTGTTGTTATACTCTGCCTGGCAGATGCATTACAATTTCTTTATCCAAAATATAATCTAAGTAAGGCCTCAATTTGGCTACTTCAGCTATAAGTACATCCCAAATAATGTGCTTGGCTCCCTGTACAGGAAATCGTCTTGTTACCTACTTCATAAGCTTGCCATTTTTATCTGACAAATATTTACATTTGTTTTCTCAAGCTTTCCTTTCATCTTCTTTCTTCAGTACAGCATTCTCCAATTTCTTGTTTTGGTTCTTCAATCCCACTATCTCTAAATCCCTTAGGCTAACTTGAGACATAGCTTGTACAACAGAGTCTACACTGGTTTGTGCAGGAGGTGAAATAATTTGCAACTCAGGCTCCTTGCCCTTTTCATTTAGTTTCTTCTCTAGTTATGCAAGTTTTTCCTTCAAACATTTCTCATTCTCAACCAAAAGGCCCATATCTCTTTCCCATTGTTTTGTTTCTTTGGAAAACTTTAATAGCTTTGATTTACAATCTTTTAATGCATCATTAAGAGTGTCTTTTGCTTTCTCGAACTCACAAATCTCTGTAGCTTGTATGAGTTGGGTAGCTAGAATTTTCAATTTCTTTTTGAGGAGTTGAATAGTATTCTCTTTTTCATTTAGCAGCTTTTGAGTAGTTGCTCCCTTATCAGTTTCATTATCAGCAGTTAGTAAGTCACCTTTAAGCTTCTTTATTTTTTGCTGATAAGCTTTATTTTCTACCCTCTCTTGTCTCAGATGGCTTTTCAACTTTACTTTTCGCAAATTGTAGTCTAGAAACCTTCAAAGTGGCCTTGATTAGGTCACTATAGATTACCTCTCCAGTTTGTTTGTCAAGAAGAATCATATCAGGAATTTGAATGTTTTCTAGACTCATCCTCATCTCAACAACTTTGTTTTTAGTGGCTATAGCCAAGTTCAAAGTGTTCTAGTTATGATCTCTGACAGTCACTAAAGATACATCTTTGCTAGAAATTTTCCTAACATTTGCATATAATTTCAAAGACTCGTTGTAGTTGTATCCTTGTCATCTCTATATTTGTCAAAAAGCTTGGTCCTGGTTTTGAACTCAGAAGTAGAATCCTTGGGTGTATCTGAGAAGGCATACTCTTTGATTTCAAAGGCTAGTTATTTGACTTTCACCTACTTCTTCTTGTGTTTTTCCTCTATTGCTTTCACCATTTGGCCTTCTTGTTCAACCTTTTGCTTTTTTGGAGTTTGCGCAGTATCTTCTTCTTCTTTATCCATGGCATCTGAAAAAAACTCTTTTATTTGTCATTTTCAAATGACTGGCAATGGGTGTAATCTTCTCATTTGTTGGAACAACAACCAAAGGATTTGGTTGTGCATCATCATCATCCTTCATAGGTGATGCGGATCCCTGTTGAGTATCCTCCTCACCCTGTGTCTCATGAGGATAATCCATCCATTTGGCACTCTCGGCCAGGCCTTCAACTTCATGATGCTCGAATGGTTTGTTCTTGTTGACTTGCCTTCTTATTGATATAATATGCTGAGGGTCATAATTAATTGTTGGGACTGTTTGAAATCTCATTTCTTTCAGCAAATTCTCCACCACGGGGAAAGTGGCCTTGCTTTTTATTATAAATGGGCCAACCACCCATGGAAAATTTATCTCAGATGACTTCTTGAATTTTATGAAGTGCTCATTCTCAACATGAGCTTTTTCCTAATCAACTCTAAGGAAAATATTATGGGATTCAAGAAAGCTGGTAAGACATATGGTGGATGAACAAATCCATATATTCTAATTACAGTTCCCTTTTCCATTAAAAACCAGTCTCCAATTATTTTCTCAAGTGAAAACTGTAGCATTTCATTTAAAAGAGGTAACACCCTAGGCAGCTTCTGTTAGAAAAATACCTTGTATACCTCATACATCAAAAAGTTCATATACTTTCTAAAATTCCTACTCATTTCATCAATGACAACCAACTCTGGGAATTGCAGGTTCTCCTCATTAAAAATAGAAACATTTTCACCAAATAGGACTGGAATCTAAAGAATCGAGTATTGTGGAAGTTCATAAGTTGTGAGTGGATACTCTCATCTAAGAACTCATCAAAATTAATGCAAGAGGACTAACCTGACTCAATTGACTCGACTTGACCAATACTTATTCTGAAAGACAGACTCATTAGGGACTTTGTAACAGACATATCAGTATCTAAACCTAGAAACTGATTCATCATGGAAGTGACAGACTGAGTTTCATCAGTAAACAAACTTATACTAACAGGAAAGGATTGGTTCTGCAGGGAGACATTAGGCTTGAAACAAGTATTGAAGAAATATTGCTCTTGATCTACAGTAGCCTCTCTGAATGTTTGAATTAGGCTTTCTTCACGGAACTCTTCAGACAATTGGGTAAAGGTAGCTGGAACAGAAAATGTGTCTCGAAACATAAAATGTGACTGGCAGGACAGAGGATTTTAGACTTATCCACGTCCATAATCACCCTCTCTGAGGAGGAATAATTGCAGGCACACCAATCAACAAATTCCAGAAATTTTAGGGTTTGTTCAGTACTGAAAAACTGGAAATAAGAGCGAAAACTCCATGGACCTCTATTCCCTGCTCCTTAAGGACTTTTAACTTATTTTTCAATAAGTCTACTAAACTAATGGACAAAATAGTGTCAAAAATTTCACAGTCCTTGTCTTCAAAGACCTCCTCTATCTTTTGATACTCTAAGACCTAAGCCTCCATTCCATCTACATTTTCCATGTTTAAATAACTTTGGGCAAGATGAAATGGCCTACCTGATTGTTTGACAAGTGGACAGGATATTCGTCTAAGTTGGCTTCTTCCGCACAGTTGTGAGCTCTCGATTTCCAATGCAAATACAAACAAATAATCCCAATCCACGTGCTTTTGCTTTTATATTATTTTATTCTCTTTTTGGCCATGCATTTTACTCAATGAAATCCCTTCATGTCCGTGGATCTAGTGCCTTTCATTCTGATCCATTGATCTTGATCACTATCTACCCCTATATTTCTCACTCCCGCTATATCTCCCATCCTTATCTCTCTTGTAACTGTCAGAAGCGAAATTGATCTTAACCATAGATCTACATCTGATTTACTTGTCAACGTAGATATTTACCTTGTTTTAACATCACCTGTTCACTTCATAACTGAACTGCACCTCGATTTAGCGGATTCATTTTCAACCATTGATCTAATCCTTTGTAAATCCCACCGTCGATCAATTTCTTCATCTAATATTCCTCTCAACTTCAGCTTCCTAAAGGTTGTGCATCTTCTCCCAATGGAGTGATTTCAAGCGTAGATCTGAACCTCCCTCAATCTCAGTCCTTCCTCCCTGATCCCCTTTAATCAATTTCATTGAGGCTCCCTTCAACTTTTCTCATGCATGTTGATTCAGCAGAATTAACCTAGACCGTAGATCTCAATTTCCTTAAAAGTGCACCATTGATTGTGTGTGCCATTTAACCAATTTCGTTGGCTCACAAACCTTTTTCATTCGCCCACCTTCACCAATGGAATGATTATAAACCCTTGATCTAGATCGAGCTTTAATCTTGATCATTAAAACATGCGCCTCGTACCACTTTCTGTTGATTTGAATTTTTTTTGCTTCCGCGCATGTTCACCCAGCAGAATCAACATCAGTTGTAGATCATTTCTCCACCAAGATCTCCACCATTGATCTATGTCGGGCATACTTTTTTCCACTGATTGGAAATGTTATTTCCTCCATGCACGTTCCATTGACGGAATATCTCTTAGTCGTAGATCTGCGCTCCCTCTTTCATCGAACCGTCGGTCTATGATACATTTTAACCCATTCCGCTGGAAACCAACTTTATTTCGTCCTCACAACTTTTTCCAACGGATTCGTCTACATCCGTCAATCTTCTTCGCTGCAGATCTACACCGTCACATCCTACCATGATATATCGTAAGGGTAGACTTTTCGTATGTAACTTATTCCTAAGGTTAACTTAGGATTTCCCTTGAATATATGATTTTTAACTTTAGAAATAAGCCCCTCCCAATAATTTAAAGCCCCCTCTACATACCTTTTAGGTCATATGATACAATTTTTAGCTCTCACCTTATATCTTTTCAGGCTTGCCCCCTTCCCAACTGCTAACCAAAAATGGTGCTAACATTATGAGACCCATCCCTATTGGGATTTATCTTTGAAAGTTTACCCATATTCCTCTCGGAGGGAAAGGGTTCCTCTTATAGAACCTATATTGTTGTATAAGACCTTGTATATGACTTTTGAGATTACAAAACATTATTTATAGGATAAATATATGGTTGGCATCCCTCAACCATGGTTTGAAACAAAAGACTTATTCCTACCATGCCCAATCCTTGAAATCAAACCATATTCTTCTTTTAAAACAAAAAATCATTTTATAAGGTCGAGACCAATGTACGAGGCCCCTTGCATGGAGTATGATCCCAAAAATCATGGGTTACTAGACATATCCATGGTTTTTGTCCCTAAACGATGTCTTGGTCTATGGGGCTCATCTTTATTGTGTTTAATCCTTGAAAAAGATCATATATTATTTTTTAGCGCAAAGATTGTTTTTACAAAATTTATGTCATGATCTTGTTCCCATTCATGTTCAAAGTTAAAAATACATATTTTATACATTAAAATCCAATTTTTTTACCCTAAACCGCTATGTTAAGAAACCCATTCCTATCATGACCAATCATTAAAATCAACACCATATTTTTCTCATAGAGCAAACATTAATTATGCATCATTTTATTATAATCTAGTTTATTGGAATATAAAACCCATACATAATTTATACACCTAAATATACTACGCATTAAAACCGTAATTTCTTTTATCACGAATCATTGCTTAAGTTAAAAAACCCATCCCTGTTATGCTTAATAATTGAAATCAACACCATATTTTTCTTCTAGAACAAGGATTTCTTCTACATGCTTTTATTAGAGTGAAGCAACCCATACATATTAACTTATATACCTAAATATACTATGATTAATATTAAGTTGTAAGTTTATTATATTATTATTATAATATATTATATTAATAATTTCAAAAACATATACACATTGTTTGAAAGTGTAATTTCAAATATAGCACACTAATTTTCTACTTTTACACAATACTCACTTATAGGCTTAAGAGTGCCAATCCTTCTTGAACATGAATATTTTAGAGAATAGAAGCATTTTGTAATTAGGTGATGTAAGGGGTTATTCAAATTGTGATTGTGAACTTTGTTTGAGATAAACAGCTTTATTTTATAAATATTTTAATATTATTTTTTAAATGAGTAAGGGTAATAAATGATTTTTCATTTTAATTAAGAATAAATATATAAAACAGTTTATATATTAAATATGATATTTTTAATCCTTATGACAAGTGTTTAATTGTGGGTAAACCACATGAAGGGGATCACAATTCCACTTGGGTTGTTTGGTAGTGTGGCATGGGGGACTCTTAATGCGATATGATGGCAATGCAAGGTGATGTGGAAGGTAGTTAAGGAAATGGGGAATGACGAGACAAGATGGCATGTTGTTTTGCATTGACAATCGAGTACATAGAGAAATGAAGTTTGGATCAGGGAACATTATGGCAAGTTCATACCTGCATGTGGTCACCATTGTTTTGGGATGTGGGATTATCATGGATCGGCGGTGATTGCAAGCAATTATGAAGGTATTTCTAGATCCCTCCACTAGTGTTTACAGTTGGTTCATTTCATACCTCAGCTTAGCGATTCCATTGCTCGCTTGTTCGAAGACTTGTAAAATCTTGTAGCGAAACTGTAAAGGGTGGGGGACAATATGTATATTGGTAAAAGTCACAGATTCCTTCGATCCTAGGTCACCTAGAAGAAAGTTTTTCATAGGGCCAAAAAAGCTTAAGCAATAGAGTAAGTTTGATAGGGTCTTGGTGTATGTTGTGCCGAGATCGTGGTGTTCCTTGACATCCAATCATTTGCTAGCTCTATGGGAATCACGGTCTCTCCTTCTCATCATTATGTCTTGTCCTCCATAATTTCATTCTATTTGGAGATACTTCTAGAGACCTTCTTTGTAGGGAGAGTGCACTACTCAAGTTGCTAGCATGGTCAGGGGAAAGTGCACTACTCATAGAAAACAACACCCTACTCATATGTTGAGGGTGTTACAGGAGTATCGCATAGCTAAAGCGAACTACAACAAATACATTTAAGAGTGTGTTCAAGAACAAAATGAAAAAATGGAGGAATGGGTTGAAGGGGAACATAATGCTACCAATCCCAAGGACCTTCAAGATGAGCTGGATTCGATGGTGGAAGATGTTGGTTCATCCAGAAACAGAGACACGAAATATGTAAAGACTTTTACTTTGTATCAGCAGCTTAAGACCTTACTGGGCAAAGCCATAATGGAATAGGAAAAGGAGAAAAAATCCATTATGTTGCAACAAGATGAAATCCAAGAGTAGTTGGGACAGGTTCAAGCAACCCTTAAACTAATTGCTTGAGGTAAGTGGAATTGGATGCTAAGATGAATGCATTGGCAAGGGCGACGATAGGCATGGACTTCCGAGAGAATCTTCCACAGGGGCAAGCAAACTCTGCACCAGTAGAGCCCAAGGTGCCTAATATTGTTATCATATCAGATGATCCTTAACACTAGAGTTAATTATATTACTCGGTTTTTTTTTGTTTATGAAGGCAAACTACATAATAGTAAATAAGGTAGGGTATTCTAATAAATTGGAAAAAGAATGACAAACTTAGTTATGTGGTTGGTTTGGTTTCCCAAGTACAGTCAACGAAAACTCTGTATATAAAAAATAATATTTAATGTGTTAACTGTTTATTTTAAATTCCATTTTTTTATATAAATTTATTATCAAAATAATGATTACATAAAGAAAAGTCAAGTGAGTTTTAATGAAAATGAAGAATATGTGATATGTCTATTTTATTATTAAAATAAAAAATATGAAATAAATACGTAATTGTTTAAATTAAAGTCAAGTGAGTTTTAATGAAAATGAAGAATATGTGATATGTCTATTTTATTATTAAAATAAAATAGAAAATATGAAATAAATAGGTAATTGTTTAAATTAAATGGAGAATATGTGGTATGTATATTTTATTAATAAAAATAAAACAGAAAAGAGTAAAATTAGTTGTTTAAATTTTATTTTGAATTGATTTTGTATTTAAAAATAAAAAACCAAAAAAATACACAATAATGTTTCACGGATTTATTTTTACTCCATATCTTTTGTACACCGAGAAGTTTGTGCCTCTTATTATGAAGATTTAAGGAAATGAATCAAGATGCTTTTACGTAGAGCTAGAGATGCTTTTCCCATATTAATGATATAAAATGGTTGAAAAAATAATAATATTTCTTATTATAGGAAAATAATCAAGATCTTTTTACAAATAGGTAGAAAAGATGTAGTGTGTCATATTAATCAAATAAAATTCAAAAACATTGAAGTCTACATGTTTTTTTATGTTTTATTTTTTTATTGGAATTTTGAAAAGTAAATTTAAAAAATGGTTTGAAATAACAATGATAATAATAAATTGAAGTTCATAGTTAAATATTTTTAAACAGAAAATTATAAAAAAATGCACAAAATCATATGGTAATAATAAATAAGTAAATTTAAGTTTTTATTTTTTATTTTTTTTGTTAATAATAATAAAAATTTGAACTTTATAGTGATATACTCTTTACTAAGGACTTGAAAGCATTATCCCTCTGGGAATCTAATCGCTTATCATCATAGGAGACTCTTTCTTAATCATCTCTCAATCTAGGGAAAAAAAGACCTTGAAGATAAGATAGCGGGACGACTACAACAATATATTAATAGCCTTCTCACTCAAATTCCTAATGTTCAGTTCTTTCATGTGCAACGAGAAAATAACAAAACATTTGATCTACTCCTAAATAATGAGAGACTTATGGTAAAAGGGGGCATTCTTATCAATGGGGGTCAACAAGCTTCATGCTGGCTCTCCTAGTCACATGTTTGAATGCCCCTTGATCTCTCCTCTGAACTGTATGATGGGAAAGGAATTTATGAAGGCCTCAACCTTAAGGTGAAGTATTTGATCTTCAATTAATGTTCATAAACGTTGTTTCATGCCATCAAAACATGTTTCAATGCAACAGTGGATCTCACGCGTGGAGGACTCTATGGGTGGTTTGGACACAACAACGTTTTGGGCTCTATTTTATCTTTCTTCCTATGCAAGATTTGTCATTTGCATTTCCTAGTTTAGAGCAGAGACAAGGAAGTTCGGCGTGCATCGTGTGCAAGGGATGGTATTGTAGCTTTCATAGGTGGTAGAAGCACTCCCCTAGACCCTGGAGGAGTGGCTTTTGGTTTTAGAATTCTCTGAGCACATGGAGGACAACCTTTGGGAGACTATTTGCAGGTCTGGTTCAGTGTATGTTATGTTGTTAATTTGGAAAGTTTGGGATACCGGAGCTTTGGTGGGTTTTTGCTTGGCAACAATGAAGCTTGCGGTGGATTTGGAGATCAAACTGCAGGATCTCTCTGATGGAATAAGAGATGCTCAGGAATATATTAGATAAATTTGTAGTCATTTATGTCGTATGAATTAACGAAAGGGGGGATTTATAGAAATTGTTTGTTAGGTTACTACACATATGCCTAGGTCGGGATCTCTCCTGGATGGCGTTAAGCAAGTTGTTCGATGGATCTTGACACAAATGTCATGCTTGGATACTCATTTGGACGATGTAGAAGGAAACATCCACGTGTATGGAGCACAGGTTGACGCCATCCAAGCCACCCTGGATTGACATGAGGATCTCCTTGTTGCAAAATAGTCCAGAACCATATATTACTTCATGAGGATACCACTGTTCCTCGTCCTATCCATGCAGTAGTGACTATCTTAAGCTCGGAGGAGCAAGATGAAGAAAATGTTGAAGATCGTGTCATGAATAGTGTCCATAGATCTAATAATTTTTAGTTGTCTATGATATTTTTTGCATCAAATATTGTTAGGACAATTTGTTAAAATATACAATAGTATAATTGTATCTAGTTATACAGGAATAGCTATAAAATTTTAGATGATTGTATATGGGATAAATAACATCTCCAAATACTCTATAAGCCTTCTTTTTTGGACTAGTACAATGTAACATTTTGCTATTGATTTTCTTCAAATGTTTATAAGTGGTTTATAATGTCAATTTATCCGTTCTAGTTAAAAAATAATAATAATAAATTTTTAAATTAAAATAAATTTATATTATTATTATGATATTTTCAAAAGTTTGTATATTTCATACATATAAGCAAAGATACATATTTAAAAAAAAACCAATAAAATATAATTAAATACATTTTTAATATGAATATATAACATTTTCATTTGTATGTAAAACTTGTGGCTCAACTAGTAAGTAAAAAGTTACAATATGTTCAAAGAATTTAAAACGGAGAAGAGCAATATTGAGAGTTTTGTTAAAAACAAAAAATTATTGACTTGACATTTTTCTATTTTCCAATAACAACCTATAATCCTAGCAATATAAATCCTAATAAACTTCTCACACAGGAAAATGACTTGAAAAAACATAATGAAAACCTTATTAAACTAGGGAAAACCATGCTCGTTGTGGGTTTCATTCATTTCTTTTTCTTCGATCTCCTGTGGTCCATTTCATGTCTTGTTGGATAGGTCTGCTTCATGCTTATGTATTGTGTGCTAAGCAACTATATCCTCCATGCATGCTTCATTGACAAATGCTATGGAATATGGAGGCTTGTCCACTATAAACTAAAAGCTTCTAGCAAAACCCATAATAATATTGTAATGCATATTAATGTCAAAAACCAAATTTTCAATTCCTCTGTTTTGGGCCTCTATTATTGCTTCCAATCCCCCGTATCCTACCAATTAAGTATATATTTAATCCCCAATGCTCCGATTTAGATGAGAGATTGCCTCTTGTAGGGCATCTAGTTGTTTGACCAATGGCTTGATGATGTTATGTAATTCTAACACATGGCATGTGGCACAATGTCCTTGATGGCAACGCTTCGACATGATGCCACCTAGAATTCTTAAGCCTTAACAATATTCTATATGTAGAGTGAGTCTTTTCCAGACATTGTTCCCATACAAAAAATCCCAAGTAACCAAACGCAATTTAATAATGTTAGACCCAAAATCAGATACCAATCAAACCAAATAGAAACATTGCACATAAGACTAAACAAAAATTTGAGGAGGGTGTCCCAACAAGGATTCCCACCATATGCCACCTCTGTTCACATTTCCTTTACATATGATCTAATGATTCCATCCCTTCAGACAATGCGATTTGGATCTAGACAAAGCTCTCCACAATTGCAACTTAAATTTGCCACTATGGTAATCAAATATATCCCACCTTTCCCAGAGAGTGCCATCAAATCAACCATAAATTGCCTCATGCGTCAATAATGGCATGAGTATTGAGAGGCATGGGGGGAAAGGGGGGGGTAGGTATCACTTCGATCCTCATCATAAGTCACTTTTATTTGTTACAAAAGGAAATGGTTGTGATTATTATGGTTACAATTCAATAAGTTCATGGAATTAATGACGTGATGGGGTTGTGCCCATTTTGAACTAGTGCTCCTTTTGCTAAATTAACTATCAAGTTTTCTAGGGTATCTGCTTGGGAATCGGAAGCTCAAATTATATGATAGAATTCAAGATATTAAAAGTGTATTATCACCCCCTTGATTTTAAATATAGACTTGGTGAGAAATGAGGAGAGACCTAGTCCTTGTTTTCTCAACTGACCAATGGCAAGCCGTTGAATCTCCAAAAAAAAAAAATCTTCAATCACTTGCAAAATTTAGCATTCCTTGATGCAAAGCAAGAACTGCCACTTGATTATATTTGTTGTCTCACCTAATTCCTGACACGTCCCCTCCCATCAATCCACCCAACATATGGGGACATGGATGATCTACAGGGTGCTAAATTCACACCCATGGTCCAATTATGAAATTCTTAAACACTTAAATGCATGGATATGCATAAATAAAAACACGGAGGAAATAAACTCTATCAATGCAGACACAACATGCTCATCACAGGCACAACAATAAAATCATGCACACTAATAAATTCCTTCTCGTGCTATTCACAAGCATCTAATTGAACAATTCAAATAGATGTGTGTGAATAAACACAAATAAACAATCTTTCATAACACATAAATTTGGCATAATTAGAGACAGTAGTGAACACTTATCTTTTAATTAAAATTTCCCGAGTAACTGTTGGTTGTGGAGCTTGATCTTTCGGATTCAAATATGTTATTGTTTAGTTGTGTTTGTAACCCAGTTTTACTATACACTCATCCCAGCAGGGGGGTACGGGGGGACATCGTCCCCACGAGGGGATTCGGGGGGGACCATCCCCCCTGACTGGGGGTCGAGGAGCCGGTGGGCCATTGAGAAAGGGGGTTTGAGGGAAAATCCCTTGAAAGATTTTTTTGGGATGTTTGTTGGCCAATAGTTTATGGGTCCATGGTATTGGGTGACCAGTGGTATTTTCCCATGGTAATTCCCCTATAAAAGTAAAGTATTGTAATACATATGTGTATTGTATTGTAGTATTGTAAAACAATCTCTGTAATTGTGTGAGAGAGTGAATAGGAAGTGCAACGATGTTGATGTAGGTTGTATCCCTTCATTTTGTTGGACGAAATAATAATAAAGGACTAGCAATTTATGTGTAGACGTATCCCATATTCAGTGAACCATGTTATATATGTGTCCCTCTTGTAATGTGTTTTAATATTTGCATCTTGTTTATTATTTATTGTTATTGCTCTGCGATCCTATTTTCCTAACAGTAACTGGCAATGGAAGAGCAACTTTCCACCCAATCGTAGATCTTTGTCCATCCTATATTCTTTCAGCTAAGAGACCACCCTCGAGCTAGGCTATGTATCCAATAAGGGGGGATTACTCAGGCTCACTCACAGCCATAAGGAAAAGTACTTGGGTTAAGCCAACACACAATTGGGTTTGTCAAGAAAGTAGGGAGGCAAGGAAGGAGATAAACAAGCTAGTGAGCTTGACCACAGTGCTAGAGGAATCTCAATTGGCCACAGTCATCTTTAGCACCCACAATATCTATCACACCCAGCACCAAGAACGTCCCCTTCTCTACTACACAGTCCCTCATGCATCCCTTCCCTCTAGTGCTCTTTGGGGTGGGCATAGAAAGGTACAAGCTACTAAAAATATAGATATTCTTGCCTTCACTGAGTTTATCAAGCCATTCTGACCTCTGGTCTCACACTCGCTTCAATCAGCTCCTTGATTTTTCCAAATTCAGGCCACGTGACTGTCAAACACGAAATTCCACTTTTGGGCTTCCAAATTGGGGTCTTCCTATGGATTTTTGCGCTTTTGGCACTCTCAATTTCTCCCCAGGGTTTATATATATGGATTTCCCACCGAATTTTACTTCTCAAATGATTTTCTAGGTGATTTTTGTACTTCAAAACGTGGCTTCTTTCCAAGTAGCGATTTCAACAATTTTCATTGTTGGGAATGCCAAGAATGCTGGAAATTGATCTCTAGTTGTTCAACAATGGAATGGGGAAGATGAAAAATGAATTCCCGTGAGGATAAATGTCTTATGGGTCAAGTAACCATGCCCATACTCAACCATATGAATTTTTGGACTCTTCCCATGCTCATTAAATTCTTGAGTTGATTTCTCAATTGCTTCCTTACAACATAAATAAATGTCAGCAAGGGAAGTGTCAAGATGGGTTCTCAAGATGATACTTGGAAACATTGGGTTTAATCCCACAACCCCCTCACCTCTCCCTAGTGGATACACACAACCCCCTCATTTTAGTTGCATAGCCATCTCTAGAAATTTTATTGCATTTAAATATTTACATGCTTTTACAATTTCCCATGGCTTGCTAGCACATGGCTCACAAATTATAAAATACTTTCCTTTTAAGTGTTGTCGAGTATTCACTAACGGGGCCTTGTCCTTGAGCTTCACGCTAGAAATTCATACACCGCATATGCGTAATATTTACATATCAAGCCAATACATTCTAAGGGACAAAATGGGTGTATTGCATTCCCCTCCCCCTTAAAATAAGACTGTCCTCAATGTTCCAATACTTAGGAATACTTGCACATTGTTTATGCATGTCCTTATTCTTCTTTATTTTCCATCTTATCCACAAGCCTAGAAATTTTGTGGTCGCTATCTTTATTGTTGTCCCTTATTGTACAGTTACGAAGGCGATGATTTCCTCCACATTTCCAACATTTTTGTGGCTACCTTCATAGCTTGAGCATTCCCCAATATTTTCTTGGGTCTTGGCAACTATTTGAGACAATTTTTCATCCAAATCAAATAACTTTTGGTCTGCATCCATGGTCAATGTGTACAACTTCCCACACTCTACTTGCCAACATAATTTGCATTATGACAACTGCAATAAATTTGTTCAAAGTTCACCAGTGAAGTTCATCACTGTGAATCTTGTTAGGCCAAGCATAACGAAAGCATTAAAATCAGTCAATTACTTGCCCAACTGACTTGGAAGGTTCATGCTTTATCCAAAAATACTTTCACACATTTCATGCTTGTCCAACATACAGATGAACTTGTTCATCTTCATCCTTTCACATGAATTTCTCTAGTTTAACAAAATTTAGCTTATTTAACATTCACAATTTGCTTTAAGCAAAATAAACATAATTAACTTTCAACATGAACATGCATTCAATAATTTTTTGTTTCTAGAATGCAACAATAAAAATGGAAAGAGAAGAGTTAAGGTTTTTCTGCCTCTTAATCTTGTTCCAGTCTAAAGCCCCACAATAGTGGTTCCATGCTCCTTGGACTCTTTCACTTCAATTGTGGATGCTTCACTTACCTATTCCTCATTTTGGAAATGACATTCAATGTCTAAGGTATGTCCAAGGATCTACAACTAGATTAATCCCCATAGTCATCTTACAAAACCTTAACTGCTAGGATCATCAAAAATTCATTAGCACCCTTCTCCATGACAACTCATGCCGAGATTTTTAGGATAGTCACATGTCTCGTTGCATCCTTAGGATGCCTTGAGGATATTACTTCGAGCATTACCTGGGTTTTCGCAAAGAAACAACAGCGTATCATCTTGGTTTTCATAAAACATATCCTTTTTAGGATTGACATGCACACATAAAATTTTGTGTCAAATAAATTAATCAAATACTTATCGATATAAGTATCTTGACATTGCTCCACATGCGTCCTACTTCACTTTACAAGCCTTGGGTCTCTTGGGGATACAATAACGAATGTTTGGCCAACATGACAGTTGCACCACAACATTAAATTCCCAACCAGTGCACCGACTGGATTTACCAGGAATCCATGGTGCTAAACCATGACCTCCATCTTGGTCAACATGCAATAGAAGGGAAATTTCCATCACAAGAAACTCAGGCCTTACACCTTGAGAAAGCACAATATATTTCCATCACATGAAACTTAGGCCTTGCGTCCTAAGAAAGCACAATATATTTCCTTTGTATGTCAAGCTTCAACGACCAACTTGCACGTTATTTGCTAAACTAAACAAAACCGTAACCGCATCTTTTAATTAATCAATCGTAACCTATCAATTGAAAGTGCATTTAGATAATGTTCTCTTAACTGAAGTTAACTTTCACTTATGAAGGTATTTATTACCCAAGTTCCCAACAAGTAGTGTGCCTTCCTTGGTCATTGTATTAAGATAGTAAAGATATATCTTTTATTTAAGAGGGAGAATGTAATCCTTTCATCTCTTGATTATGGTGACTATAACATAGTCCCTTACAATAAAAGTATTTAGCTTTAAGAGTTTTTAATGATATTTCCCTACGCCACTCCTGCCAAAGCTAAAATGTTGATCTTAATTAAGATGATTACTTAAATTTACTTGACATCCTCTAAAATTAACTAGCCTCGTGCTAATAGCTCGGTCATAGGTAATTGTTAAAACCTTTCAACGGGTAGTAATTCCTTTGACCATTATTGACACTTCTTAGCTTAAGTGCACACCTAGTAACACCACAATTCACTTTTCATTGGGTACCCACAACATCGAGACGACACCCGTCATCAAACTCGTGGCTTTCTAACCATTCAATCTCTTGCCCTCGCTAGTGGATTCATGCCCTTATCATTTGGTCAAGTCAAGTCCTACAATCTCCTAAGTCTACTAGTACAATTCACAACTTGCGAAATAAATAACACTACTTACAATGCTTTTCCCGCCGGAAAGTTTTACATTTACATTTACCTTGTATTTTCCGTTACTTAAGAATTGGAGTAGAAGAGCGGATCTTACACGTTTGATATTATTGATTGTAGGTCCTTGGGCCTTCACTTTTGTAAGTCTTAGTTGGTAGACTTTGCCTTGGTAATGGATATTGAAGTTGAATATACCCCTATCAAAGTAACTCCCGCTAGATCTTTATTTTTCAAATTTATGGATATGATCATGGTATTGTTGTTTCTTGGATACATGATTTTGAGATGGAATCCTGGTTGCTTAGGGATCATGCTTTCCACGTTCTTTGATATGGTCAGGTAAATTTGGAAGCTTGCATATAGGTTTCGTTTTTCCCTTAGTTATGGTGCATTTAAACCTTTTTCCACTTGAATTTTCCATAGGGTTGAACCTATTGGATGTTGGTGCATTATCCTTTTCTATCTGCATTTTGATAAGTTTGACATGAAAGTACACCTAACATGAGACACTATAGTCAACACCCCATTACCATTTTGGTGCCCATGTTGAGTTTTTCTCATAGGCCCATGAGCCCTATTGGTCCTGTTATGATTTGGAATTTGAGACTGTGAGCTTCTTTGTCATATTTGTCTGGCCATTTCATGACAAGCTACTAATTTTATGTCAGAAACATTAGCATTTGTTAAAATACCTGCTTGCACATATGTGCCTACTCATTTTTTTTTTGGACAAAAATGGATATGTTATATATTAGAACTCACCAATGAAGCCGCTGAAAATTTAAATCTGGTTTCAGCCAACCATTACAAATTCTACTTCCTCCAATCGAAGAAACCTTTCCAGTTAAACTAGAATCAAACTACGGGGGAATATCAATACTTACAAGCGGATTTACATATAGTTCATTTCGACCTACAACTATATATTTATTAGCTGCAAGATCTGCCATAGAATTGAGTTCCCGAAGAATATGAATTTTTTTTTATCTTCCTTAACAATTTAGTGATGGACTTGATTCTATTAATCAATCTTACTAATCTCACATTCTTACATTGATTTCCCCCGTTCAATGCATGAATTATTAACCTGGAGTCCCCAAAAACCATTACCTCTTCCACTTATTTCTTCTTCAATTGCTTGAGACCTTGTCAAAGCCCATATGCCTCGGCCACATTATTGGAATCTTGCCCTATATTCCAATAGTACTCTGTATCGGTTTTCCTGTCTCGACAAATAACAACCCCACCACCTCCCGCTCTCCCTGGATTCCCCTTGGAGGCTCCATCAAAAAACAATTTAAAAATATTCCTTTCTTTCAGCCAATTCTCAAACTGAGACTTATCCAATCCGACTTCCTAATTTTCCAACTGCTTTTTTAACCAAATTACTTTCAGCATAAATATGAAGACTTTGCATCCAATTATTTTCATTATCAGTTAAGTTACCTTTGTTTTTGGGAATCCTCGAGACACTAACAATCTCACCCATTAAGGCATTTGCTTTGATTGCAATCTTCCAAGCTGGCTGAGCTATGTCCTGAAATATTCTGTGGTTGCGCTCATTCCAAATGCACTAGCATATAATTTTTGGAATTTTCATCCAATAGGCTCTCAATCCTTTTTTCTGACTCAACTCACCATTATATAGTTTATCCCAATTGAAAAAACACAACTTATTATTGTTTGGCAAATGAATCCCATCCTCTTAGCGATTCAACACTTCCCTCTAAACCGAGATGGCGTAAGGAAAAATTAAGAAAATGCGACTGATATTTTCACTGGCTTCAGAGCAAAGAGGACATCAGAAAGGGCCAATGAACCCATGTTTCTCCAAATTCTCTCTGGTGAGAATTTTCTCATGCAACAACGTCCAGGCAAACATGTCTATCTTTGGCAGTGTTTTACATTCCCATAATTGTTTCCAAATTGCAGGATTACCTGGCACGTTAGGAACAACAACAAATTTCAGATAACCCTCAGTCACCGAGTAGCTATCAGAACAACTTCCCCATCCACGTCGATCCCTTCTGTGCTTGGCCACCAGAGCGATTCCTAACAGATGATTCAACAGAAGAATTTTATCATTAATAAGATCTTCAGGGCAATCTGGAATAGACCATCTAGCCCATCTATTTGGGTTTCTAGTTTCCCATTCTGATATGTCCCATATAGTTTTAATTCCCATCACAACCAGCCACTGTTTTAGCCTTGGAAGCACTGGTGGAGACTTCCCAAGGATTACATCCTGCCATATGTTTATCATTTTACCGTTGCCCGAGATCTAGTGCAGCTCTTCCTTGAACTTGGGCAGCACTTTCTTGCAGAGGTCGTAGATAAGGGATGTATGCTTATTCTCTTGATCAATTTCAAGGCATCTAAGCCTCGGTCCCGAAAAATATTTGCACTTAATCACCTGACAGCACCAAGATGGCTTGGAATTAATCATATTCCAGAGAAACTTGGCTCCAATTGCCAGATTTTGGATTCTCAAGTCTCTAATTTGCAGTCCACCCTCCAACCTTGGCATCTTGATTTTTTTCCAACTGATCAATGCAAACTTTTTTCCTCCCCCATTGTTCCCTCCCTGCTAGAGGAATGATCGCGCCAAGCCTTCGATCATTGCTATTGTTTTGGCAGGGGCTAGCAGAAAGGAGCATTAATAAAGAAGATAGTTGTTCAGAACATCTTTTATTAACACCACCTTCCCTTCCAGATTTAGCCAGGATGCTCACCATCCAACAGTTTTCTTTTTGATTTTATCCACAAGGGGGTTCCAGGCCGAGCTATTGGACTTAGATTTGAAGATAGGAACCCCTGGATATTTAAAGGAGTCCCAGCAGAACACTCCATCAATTTCAAGGACACATGAGATTCCTGACATTTCCCTTGGATTTATATTCCAGCCATAGTCTGACTCTTCCTTAGGTTGATTTCGCTTCCCGAGGCTGGGAAATAACGATCCAGTTTGCTTTTGAATCTTTGAGCTAGAATCTGACTGGCTCCTCCGAGCAATATTGTGTCATCGACAAATTGCGCATGATTGATATCTTTCATACCTCTAGCCATCGTAATGCCTGAGAGATCATGGTCTTTCTTGGCTTGCTCCAGCTGAAAACTAAGTATTGAAGCTTGGATTGCATAAAGTAGAGGAGAGAGCGGGCATCCTTGCCGCAGACCTCTCGTAGCTTGAAAGAAGGGTGTTGCCCTTCCATTGATGAGTGGGGCGATCCTGGGTTTGCTGATACAGGCCTTGACCCAATTGATGAAGTTTGGGTCGAAACCAAATCTCAGCATTCCTTGATAGAGAAAGGAATGGCTGGCTCTATCGAAAGCATTTGCTAAGTCTATTTTCACCACCATTCCTTTATCACTGTTCTTCAGACTAGAATGGATTGCCTCTTGAACTAAAATGATATTATCCCAAGTTTTCCTACCTTTAACGAAGCCTCCTTGGTTCTCAGGAATAAGATAAGGAAAGATATGTTTTAATCTTCTGGCCATAATTTTAGTTATAATTTTAAAACCAATGTTGCATAAGGATATAGGACGGAACCTATCAAAGGATTTGGCATCCTTCTCTTTGGGAATGAGATCCAAAAAAGCTGAATTTATGCTGCCTCAAATTTTGTCGCATCTCTGTGATTTGCTAACCATTTTGAATAAATCATTTTTTATGATTTCCCAACAAAATTTGATGAAGTTAACGTTATCCCATCGGGGCCAGGAGCCCTTTCATCCTCCATGTCAGCGTCAACCTCTTTAATCTCCTCCAATGTGATTTTATAAGTCAATATGTTATTATCTTTATTTTTGACAGAATGTGGGATAAGATCCATGATCTCGACGTCTGCGATGATGGGTTGAGCAGAGAACAAATCACCGAAATGCCTGGAAGATTCTGATTTAATGTCTTCAAAGTTTTGAATTACACTGTCTTGAGCATGGATCTCGTGCGCATATTTGAAGTTTTTCCTAGCCTTGGCCTGTTTGTGGAGGTATCCAGAGTTCCTGTCATTGTCTTTGAGCTATTTGCATCTAGATTTTTGCCTCCACCATTCAGCTTCCTGCCTGCAGGCATTGTGGAGATCAATTTGTAGCTTTAACTCTTTTTTGATGTCTTCTTGGTCAATACTTTTAGTCTCCATATAAGTCTGGTGAACCTCCAACGCTAGCGTAGCTTGGCATTTCTTTTGATTTGGAGTGGGTATCAGTTTTTCCCATGCCTTAAGAGCCTTCTTCAGTCTTCTAAGTTTCTCTTCCCATACAAAGAAGGGAGAGCCAATGACCGGGGATGACCAAGCATCAACCACAATCCCTAGGAAATCCTTATGGTTGGCCCACAATGGATTACATCTAAAAGGAATAGGGCTTAGATTCTTGTCGTTCCTCATCTCAAGGAGAATTGGTTTGTGATCAGATCCCCGAACGGTAAGATTGTAGAAGTTGAATTCAAACCCAGCTGGAGGAAAGTGTCCTGGACCAGGAATCGATCTAGTCTGGTTGCAATATGCCCAAGGCCAAGCCGCTTGTTATTCCAAGTGTATTTTCCTTTAGAAGGGATAACATTTGAGAGATCCCATGCCAATATGATCTCATTAACTAGTTCTCTTATGGGATCTATGACCAGAGACCCCCCTCTTTTTTCATCTTGGCTTAGGGTGATATTAAGATCCCTAGCAAGGATGACATTACCCTGCAGATTACTCCTTTCATCATGGAGGAGATTCCAACATATTTGTTTTTCAGCATAAGAATTAGGAGCGTAAATATTGAAAATTCTTACCAGAGTATTAGTTTCTTTTTGCATCAGCGTGGCGAGGATCCAATTTGAACTGTACTTGATATCAACAGCTTCAAATTTCTGATCATCCCAAAGGGTTCTAATGCCTCTAGAGGCACCCCTTGAACTGATTGCGGCACTTCCTCTTTTTTTCCAGAATTTTACACTAACTTGGAGAAATGCGTCTTCCCCCATCTTGGTCTCCTAGATCAGTAAGATGTCTGGCTGATATAAAGATATTAAATCTTTCATAGCTTCTTCCTTGACTTTGCTACCTAGACCTCTGCAGTTCCAGGAGAGGACCTTCATTACTTACTTTTGTAAGCCGGAAGCATCCCTTTCTGGGCATGCCCATGCTAGCGGGTGTTTCTAGTGTTTTTCAACAACTTTTCCAGGGTTAACTGGGAGCCTTGCAGTTTATCCTTATAGGTGGCTTGCTCCCTTACTTCTTTTTTCGATTTCCTTCCTTTGGTTTTTTTCTTTCTTGGGGTAGTCAATTCAATTTCCCCTTCTTCCTCTTCTTCTTCTTCCGTATCGGAATCCTCCTCTTACTTTCCCAGGCTTTCTCCTTCTTTTATCACCTCTGCTCCTGCATCAAGATCTTTCTCGAGTTGATCTGATAGGGTTGCTTCTGGATCCTTTCTCTCTCCAATGCTAGATTTCTCTTCTGCGTCATTGGGTTCATCCCTCATCTCGTTAGTATTTTGCGTTTCTTGACTTCCTTCCAAGGAGATTACTCGTGGTTCTTTATTCCCCTCTCCTTTCTTTTGTGCTTCTCCAGATTTGGTTTTATTCTTAGTTCTTTTCACCATATGCCATCCTTCCTCCTTGTCTTGCTGGATCTCGAGATTTCTAGGGCAGTTACGGATGAAGTGCCCGTATTCATGGCATCCTCTGCATTTGAAAGGCAATTGTTCATAGTCAAGTTTTTGGAAACGGAACCAATTCCCCACAGTTAATTTTATGGCTTCCGGTAACCCAGCTTCGAGATCAATCTCCACACAGATGCGAGCACAAGCATATTGGTCCTTTGGACTTGACATGCCAATGTATTTCCCCAGGACGTTCCCTATTGCATGGAGAGATTAGGGTTCCAGCAGTGCATAGGAAGGTTAGGAAGTCTAACCCAAACTGGCATTGCTTTGAGGGTGTCAGCCTCGGGGTCGAAGTTTGGAGTCTATCCGTTCAGGTAGAGGCCTTGCGGCCCCATGAAGTAGGGCCCATTCCTGAAAATTAGATCTTTGTCTTCCTTGGATTTGAAATCGAACAGGAAGTATCCACGTCCGACTGAGTATGAGGATACATTTTTTGAGATTAGGGGTCTCCAATTCCTTTGTATCCAGCTTTCAGTAGTTTTTGGTGAGGGCCAAAGCCCAGTGAATTGCCCTATCAAAGCCCAATCTGTTGGGGAGAGAGCAACATGAATAGTTTCTTGCGGAGGGAGGGCGACTTCCGACACATCTTCGATTCTTTTGACAAATTTCGGTGGGGCTCCCTTACCAAATCTCTTGTTTTGAGAAGTTATTAACTTATCAAAGGCATCTGAGCACAGATCAGGTGGCAAATCTCCGCCCACCTTAGCCACCATAGAGACCACTATGCCCCACCAGCGCTAAGCCTTGGAGCCGGGCCTTAGGGTTGCCGGAGCCTGAGAAACCACGAAGGTCTAAGGGGCACCTCGCACTCAGATCGAGCTTGTTGCATGCAGACCTGTGGGTGTGATCTGATCCTCAGGTAGCGAAGGCCTCACAGCCAACTAGCGTGAGCGTTGGGTAGAGTTCCTCATCAAACTCGATGCGGAGCGATCTACTGGATCTCGAACAACACTCATATGTGCCTACTCATTTATTGCTTATTGCTTATTTTGATTATTTTCCATTGCATTTACTTTTTTCATTTTCCATTTATAGTCCTTTTCTCTTGTTCAATGGACCTTTATCCTTGGAAGAAACATCCTTATGAGTGTAAACAACTATCCCAATACCTTTTTTGCAACTTGTTTTTGCATAGGACTATCGCATTCCCTTGGAACGTAGGCACACACCCTTGAGATAATCATTTCCTCTGTTGTACACTAGCATTCTTTATTCATTTTAAGCTTTCATAAAAATGAAAAAGAAAAAAAACATCAAAAAAGATTAAAAAAAGGGGGGGGGAGGGGAAAATTTTGTGTTACAGCAAAGAATTGAAATGGAAATAGGCAATCTTTCTCACCCTTGAAAACAAAACCTATTTGCGGTAATCACACTCAATTGGGTTTATAACATTTGCCTTAAGAAGATGTACCATGATTATGAGTTTACTCCTCTAATTGGTTATCCTTCTAGTCATTATGGAGCATTCATTTAAGCATTTGGCACTGATGGATTTCATTGGTCTCTTATTTTTTGTGTCATATGTACGAGTCCACCATGTGTCGTGTTGTATGTTCAAGTGAAGTTTGTTACAAAAACCTATGTCGACCACTCTAAATATATTCTTGACCAATCATGTCGACCTTCCCTATGTAAGAAAAATAGTGTTCAGTGGTTGTTCCTCTCATCTCTAGTCCTAACAAATCAAATCATAATCTTGATCCTTGTTTCATGTCAACTGATGTGGGATTCCTTAATGCCCTATTTCCGATGGACCTCTTCCTATCAATTCCAAATCATTTTCTAGGAAGATGGTTAGGAACCTTGATAATATCTTGGAACTTGTAGTCATTTACGGCAGGTTTCCTTGTAATGAATAGAGGGGATACATCANTCTTCCTATCAATTCCAAATCATTTTCTAGGAAGATGGTTAGGAACCTTGATAATATCTTGGAACTTGTAGTCATTTACGGCAGGTTTCCTTGTAATGAATAGAGGGTATACATCAATGACCCATGCTTGGTTAATTCTATAAGTTCTCAGCATCATTTTCGTTACTCACACTTTCTAGATTGTACGTTGTACCTTGGGACCCATTTTCATTATTCGTGGGTTTCCTTGCATATGTCAACAATATACGTCAATGACTAGTGATCAAAAAATGTTATACCTTGCTCGAATTCATATCATTTATTCACATGATGTAGAATCGTATATCATAGATTTTTGGATTGAAGACCTTGGGAACATCAATAGCATCCCTATTCGGTGCTAATTTCCTGAGTTGTGCAAGATCATACCTCCATGTTTTGAGTACTTTGAAGGCTACTAGGTTTTGCACTCCTCATAGTCCCAATTTTCATTCTAATATACATTTTGACATGGATGCATTGTGTATTTTCCGCATCCATACTTGTTTATTGTTGAGCATGGGTATACCCACCCCATGGAAGCTTTTTGATATCTAAGATCTTGGTTTTTGCATGCAAGTACTTTTCAGGTCATTAGTCTACAGTTCTCCTCCTTAGCACATCAATTATAGTTTTGGATTACTTCACTTAATGTATTTTAGCCATTAGTTCCACTTTTGAACTCACACATTAGGGGGAATTAGTTATAATGATATTTAACAACCTTGATGGAGAAATATTAAGTGGATGTCAAGACACCTTCTACACCAAAAATTGATTTTAAAACAACAAAAATTGCAATAAATTTGAGTTCGATGACTACTTTTCCTAAGGAAATCGGTGACCAATTGTGACATTTAGCCTCACATCATTTGTTTGCTACATTGGGCTTGTGAAGTGTGATGAAGGATTCAAATTGGGTAAAAGTAGCACTAAAAGTGCGCACTCAAGTAAACATAGGTTCAATTTTGCATGGAAGGGACTTGTAGTGCATGCAAAGCATGCACTTTGTAATAATCATCCATATTAGACCTAATTTAAATATATAAAAGAGACCTATGGGGTGAAGGTATAGTGGTTGAAGAGCATAAGCATATCATAAAGCATGACGCTTCCGTTGTTAGAAGCTTTTTCAGTAAGGCTAGGAGAAAAATAGCAAAATCATAGGAGGGAGAAGGGAGTACAACAAGCACGATCAAGGATTGTAAGTATTATTTTCTCCTTTAGTAATTAATACAAATCAATTAGCTCCCCCCACCTCCCCAGAAAAAAATATGTGTTATTTGTTTTGGATCAATGATGAATAGATTAGTTTCTTTATGCATGATTTTCATTATTTACTTGTTAGAAGAATGAGGAAGATGTGTTGTTTCTTTGTGTGCAGGGTTGTTCTCATGGCTTAGGAGCAAGAGGCATAATACAAGGATTCAACTTGACAGAGATATGGACAAACTATGATAATAAGGTACACATATCTTTTCCTTCGCCTGAATTTCTTTTGATTTTCATGCATGTATGATCGAGGGAATAGTAGAGTAATCCTTTGTGTTTATTTGTCAGTGAGCCTAACCCACTCACCGAGGAAATCACTTAGCTTGTTAGTTATGTGATGCTTTCCCTCACAACATGGATACAAATGGTTTGAAATGTTGTTTTATAATATATATTCACTTGTGCCATATGTGGACTATAGACACATAATGGGAAGCTTGTTTGCAGGATGCAGACTTTGGTTCTTGTTAGGAAGATAAACTTCCATATCATCTTGAGAGTGTGCTTGCAAATGAGCCCGTGGTTGTTAAAGGTGGTTAACATATTGTAGAATGCAAGCCTTGGCTATAGGGTTCAATAATTGGCTTATAATTTTCAATATTTTGTTCATCTAGAAAGGGACATTTAGTACTTCATAATTTCAATGCATAGTTTATCTATTTTGATTGATCCACAATGCTTAAACAAATGTCTAGTAACAAAGAAACTTCTTTCAACAATTTGTAGAGAGCGAAATCACCATATTTTGTCTTGTGTATTGGAGATGATAGTTCATATGAATACATGTTTGGGTGTATAACCTGTGATATGTCATGATCTACACTTTCTATGATGGCAATAGTATTTGCATACACAATTAGTCAAGTAAGTAGTAAAGTGATCCAGATTGTAAAGGAAAAGAAATGAAACACAAAGAGAAGTAAAACATAGAGCACAATTATACAATAAAAACCAAACTTCTATTAATGAATAAAATAATAGAATATTGTAGAACCTGCACTGACTAGAATGGTGGCAGCTTATCTTTGAATGGAGAGAGAAGGTGGGTACTCTCATTCACACAAGCTAATACAAGAGATTGGAGAGATGGAATTTTAACATAAAGCAAGAACCCTAAAGGTCCAAAACCCCAAACCCAAGAGGAAAAAAGCCAAAAAACACTTTCTCTAAGAAAATGCCAAAAGGTATTTTTAGGTGTAATTTTTACATCAATTTCCCAGAAGCGTAAATTTCGCATACGAGCTTCGTTTGGTGCATACAGTATACCCTTGGAAAACTCTATTTGACCAGAACAACTGATGACTGACATATCATTGTGAAAATCAACATATGATGTAAATATTTTCCTATAAAAAAACATTATTTAGGCCCTCAAAACAAACTTGAAAGTTTGGGACCCCAAAAAACCTAGAAAATCCTAACAAAACTTCCCAACTGGAGATCCAAGTTGAGTTAGTGGAAAAAGTGGGTGGCCATTGATATACACTTGGAACATAAGAAAAATACTATGTTGACAATTATGTGTGGATCCTAAGATTGAAAGCACGAAGTTGTAGACATAACAAAATTAACTATGGGTTATTGATGTCCTATTAGAGAAATATTTTTTTATACATGGTTGATGGAGTTGTGAATGCAATTTATTAATTTAGGAGTTACAGGAATCTCTCAAGTAGATTGATTCAACAGTTGGATGCAATATCGTGGGTGCACTTGCACATGGCCCATGGATCATTCATTTTTTCATGTAAGTAAATACATTGTAACCATGTAGAGGTATTTAATAATATTCTTCTAAAATCATCATAGAACAATCACTACATTCCATTGTGACATTACTTGGTTCAACAACATATTTAGATTGATTCCACTAGAATTTTTGTTTCTAAGAATTAGATTAGGAGGTGTAATATGTGGTGTTAAATCAACCTAATATGTGAGAGATAAGCATTTTTTTGGCTTGTTTAATCTTTTTTTTTTGGAATCTTGTTTTCAATATCATTGAATCTTAATTCTACCATTCTCTTAGCTAATTCACCATGATAAATGTGGATTTTTGCTCTAGCCTTATTTGGTAAAAGGCACTTAAAATTTGATTTCTATTCCACCTATTTCTTCCACTTTGTTTTTGACATTTTGGATTCCTACAGGATTGAATAGCTTTCTGCAATTGTTTCTATATATTGCCACTTGTGTATTAAGTAGACTCATTGACCTATTTGGTCATTAGTTGGATATTAATAAACTTCTTATGTCTTAACAGTGCCACGCCTCGGTTCCTCTAACATCTAATGGTGAAAATCATTACATTGTTTTCTTTGTCCCCTCCCATTCAATTTACTAATTAAAAAACATGGACTAAGCTACTTGCAGCCCTTGTTTATGTTAAATTTGTGAAGCATTGATCTACAAGCAAATATGAAAGTTATCAGAAGGGAATTATGCAGTGGAATAATTAAAGAGAATGTACACTGAACATGAAATTCATGCCACAAATTTTAGATAAATTGGAGAAGAATTGCTTAGATAATCACAACATTAATATTCAATAATTAATCAATAATACAATGATTCTAAATAGAATTTAAAAGCTAATGATAGGATTCGAATCTATCAGTTCTAACTGAGTGACTAGCTAACTCAGTGTGTCTAAGTCACTGTTGGAGCTCACTAGTTTAACTCAAGATGTCTAAATCAATCTACAATTAGTTAACTGATGAGGTAGGTGGACAAAAAGCGCCACACTCCCTACATGCATGCAAAACTGGAGCTAGGCTAACTAAAAGTGATCTAACTGATTGTAACTGGAGGATAACTCAACATAACGGCTTACCTACCACAACCAATTGATGGAGGTTGTTCGTGGCACTCAGAGTGGGCTCCTATAATGTAGGGATTGGTCCCAAAGGCACATAAACTCATGCATGCACATGCAGTAAGTGGAAGATAACCTCTAGGTGTGTCCCCCATACTCTAGTACAATGATAATAACTTATTAAGTTAGGAAATATGACCAAATAGACTATATTGGGCAAAGGGGGATTAATTAATCAGAACACCCCCCTTAATCCTAACTTTGGACAACTTGGGCCCTAGCAGCTAAGCCAAAAGTCACCCATATAATTTAAATGGCATAAAATACTACTTAATAAAATAACGAAAATGGGGAAAACCTCATGGGAACCCACCCCCCCTCAAAATAAGCAGGAATTAGGAAATTTTGCTGCAATTTGCAACTCTGTGGAGCAGCAATGTAGAATCTTGGTTCTTTTGTGCATCAACATCTTGGGACTATGCATGTGAACCTCTCCAAACTAAATGATTATGTTTGGAGGAATTTTCCTCTTTGGAAGAAGATGAATATGCTCAATCGAATCAAGAACATAGACAACTGTAAGATGAAAACTAGACCCATGTAGAGCAACTGAGATCAATTGATGAGAGAGAAAATGTGCTTGATAATTCGAACCATGTGAGGTAAACCCAAGAAACTTATATGTTGTAGCCTTGAACGTCGAACCATTTGAGGTAAAATTGGCTCCAAGTGTTAGGAGAAAGTGTCTAGGCGAATGCATGATGTCTCCATCTTTACTAGTACTGTGAAAAGATGAGCATATGATCAAGTAGAAAGGTAGAGAAGTCCCGAGACCATGGAGAGTGAATGCTTAAGCTCCACAATATGATATATCTTCTAAAATATCCAATGATTCACAAAATATAACATCGATAAACTCTTGATAGAAAACTAACATCGAATCCCCAACAACAGTTTTGAAAGAGACTTGAGGCACTTGATTTTTCACGCCAAAATTGATGAGAACAACTACAATCATAACTGAAGGCTCTTGGAACTTAAAATTCGAACCAAATAAGGTCATACCAGATCCAAGAGTGTCGAACAAAGGTTCCAAGTGCTCCACTAAGATGGTAGATGTACAATTTTCTCCTTCTTCAACAAAACTCTGAGTATTGGTGCAAGCAATCATGTAAGAATTTGCTGGAATCTCGATCAATGAGGGTGGAAGAATCACTCCTAAAATATGATCTTTCTTCCAAAACATCCAATGTATCATTTTTTTTGCACCCCAACAACAACATTAAAGAGATAGAAATCAAATTCCTCTTCACTTTCTGAAGCAATCATTGGCAAACTTTGCACATAATTTAGAATAGAAGAATCGCTGGAGAATGCCTCAGTAGAATGGAAGGAGATTTTTTCTTCAATAACAGAGATTCAATTGTCTTCTTTTGGATCAACTATATAAAAAGATGAGATATCATAGATCTCATAAACTTTTGGAGCAATAGGAGAAAAAGTCACTACAAGGAGACTTTCAACAATTCAAATTGATTAAGTTGAAGATTCTGCTTCTTCGTCATCTTGAACAACTTCATCTGAGAGAATAGAGGCCGAAACTTTTGAAGGAAGAACTCTTGTGGTGTTGGGTGTGCTCTCCAAATTTCTAGAATGATCCTCATTGTGCTTGCCAAAGGTTCTATCCAATTCTATCCAAAGATCTTTTGGGTATTCAACAAAATCAATAAGGTAGCGCATGCTTGGAGAAAAAGCCAAACATATCCTTCCAAAAGCTCTATCACTGTTATTTAGCTAGTCGTTTTCATCTTCATAAGACTCTTTACCAATTCCGTGAATGGAGTAAGAAGAGGAATTGATACTCTCGAATCCATATTGAAGTTGTACTTGCAAAATATCACTGCAAAACAAACCAATTCACAATCATATGTCAGTTCAAATCATTCCACGTCGACATGTGCACTTTCTCAGAGTGCGTCACACCTGTAGAGACTTCTTTGGATAGAATCTAAAGTTAGAAAGGCAATGATTGCAGGAATTATGTGGAAACTCAGCTGCTTCTGGTGCACAATGGAGGTCGGACAAGGTTTGATGCTAGCCTGAACAAGGCTCTGATACCATGTTAAATTTGTGAACCATTGATCTACAGGAAAATATGAAATCCGTAGGAAGGGAATTGTGCAGTGGAATAATTAAAGAGAATGTACACTGAACATGAAATTCATGCCACAAATTTCAGATAAATCGGGCAAGAATTGCTCAAATAATCACAACATTAATATTCATTCATTAATCAATAATACAATGATTATATAATAAATACAATTCAAATGCTAAAGATAGGATTTGAATCTATTAGTTCTAACTGAGTGATTACCTAACTCAGTGTGTCTAAATAACTGTTGGAGCTCACTAGTTTAACTCTGGATGTCTAAATCAGTATACAATCAGTTAACTGATGAGGTGGGTGGACAAAAGGCCTCACACTCCCTGCATGCATGCAAAACTGGCGCTAGGCTAACTGAAAGTGATCTAACTGATTGTAACTGGAGGATAACTCAGCAAAACTGCTTACCTACCACATCCAAATGATGGAGGTTACTGGTGGAACTCAGAGTGAGCTCTTATAATGTAGGGATTGGTCCGAGAGACACATAAACTCATGCATGCACATGCAGCAAGTGGCAGATAACCTCTAGGTGTGTCCACCATACTCTAGTACAGTGATAATAACTTACGAAGTTAGGAAATATGACCAAAGTTGGACAAAAGATGATTAATTAATCCTAACAGTTTATAGCGAAGTTATACATTTAATGTAAGATTTTAATTAACATCGAGGATTTTAATTAATTTAACATTAAAAATATGTAGTTGTAGTAATAATGACATATCAACTCTCTTTATATATCAATATCATTATTCATAATAATAGTAAAAAAAAAACAAGTTTAAATAGTGGCAAATGGTGAGCCAAGTATTAGTAAAAAAGGATTGTATAGATAATAAGGGATGATTTTAAGGACCCATATTGATCTTAAAGTGTAAAAGCCTTGACAAATCTTACTAATTTTGAAAATGCAAACCATAAAATGTTTGGTGATATTTTTGTAAGAATATTCAAATTTCTAAGTATTTTATATAGTTTCTAAAAAAAATTTGCAATTTTCAAAGTAAAGTAGTTTTATCGTATAGAATTTGGGAGAACCATTTTAGAAAAAAATGGAAATTGGTGAATCATTTTTTGAAAAAAAATGCAAATATAACTTATGGGCGAAATTTAGAGCCTAAATTTTCCACAACGAGGAAATGTTAAGGCAATTTACATTTGATAGTTGAATATATTGTTAAAATGTTAGTTAGTGTCTTAAAGTTCAAGCTCTTGTTAATTTCAATTCAACACTCACTTTAGATACCATGTCAACTTCGACACCTATGGTATACAACTAATCTACATGGATGGTCATCAACATTGTATAAATAATATTAATGTATTTATTTTGATGTTTGAAGCAAAATGATTGAATGTAGGTCAAGGTGGTTTGATAGTGCCAAAATAGTTTTAATGTATTTGATTCAAAGTTTATTTGATATAGGTAATGAGTTTGCATATACCACTCCTTCCCATATTCAATAGATGGTGTCCATCCCAGAGCCATGCATAAATTAGAAGTTGTAAGTGTTGTTGTAATGTGAAACCTTATATTTCAAAGGAACATATTTTTATATAGTTGCAAGCCCATCCAAGTGATTGAATTTTGATGGAAATTTCTTCCATCAATGCATAAAGAATGCATTGTACAATATCATAATGTAATGCATTTCTAGGAATAGGACCATCGAGTAATCAAAATTATAAGATGTGGCCCTACTAAACCACTACCGCTCGCCAACTTTTAAGATGTCTTGAAGGTGTAGATTTTGGTGGAGCATAATAATTGGGTGTTTTCCTTAGCCAGGTGGCTTGTGATTTGAAACATTTGGTGCATGTCTACATAAGTTCCTTAATCACTTGGGCAAGTGGGTTGTCTAGGCTTCAAGATGTTGTATTTCTATTGTAATAACAAACTAGTTCCTATTCAATTCAATGTTTAGGTAGAGAAATGTGTCATGCATGTTGTTGTGTAGGGGCTTCAAAGTTGAATCAAGTAGATGTGCTAATGAATCCCAAAATTGTAGTGAAACAACAAACCAAGAGATGGGAAGACAAATAAGAATCACGATATGATAAAAGATTGGGGTTTGCAAATATCTAAGTGGATGCTTCTTATCCGAGTGGGCATAATGAAATGAGATAGGAAGGAAGCTCACGAAGGAAGGGTCAAATACTTCCATTTGTATATGAAGTATCTCTTACAAATGGAAGTAGAATTATACCCCACCCAAGTAATCAATGGTTATGGGTAAACTAGATAATCTTGGTTAGCTAACTATAGAGTTAAGTGTTTCCACTAAAACTTGTGAACCAACTGCCTCTACTTCATTGCTTCTAATCTTCATCTTGATAACAATTGCTGCTTTGCCTTCATAGTAAGCATTGTTTTAATGGGATTAACGATCTATTAGAACTTCATGCAAATAAGAAGATACACAAAGATATCAACATCATTGGTAGCAGAAGGATTGATTCATCAGTGTGGGTCACTAGTAGATTATTCTTAGTAACCAACATAACTAGTTTAATTGTATACCAAGTGCCATAGTTTAGACAATGCACAACAAGTATACGAAAAAATGCATAAAACATATAAGAGGTATGCTTACTTCGATTGCCATATTTTCAAGAAAATCAAATAGGAAATGGTATTTTTGTTTTGTTGCCTTTTATAGCCACTGTATAGTTGGTTGCCAACTTTGAAATAGAATTGTTGAGCTCCCTTCCAAAGATTTCTTTTGCACCTGAAAATGAATATTGCTTTGTAATTTGTTGATGGCCTAAAGTCCACACTAGGACTTAGGAACACTAATACATGGATCGATATGCATGCATAATTTATTATTAGATGTTAGTTCTTCTAATTATGTGTGAGTGAATCTCGATGACGATGCCAAATGCCAACACAAGGAAAAGCAAACTAATATTGAAACCTACAAGGTGCCAAATGCAAGCACGAGGAAATGTAAATTAATATCGAAACACAAGGGTGCTAAATGACAACATAGGGAAATGTGAATTAATATTGAAACCTGTAGGCATTAAATAACCTCCTCGATCCCAAGAAGGTCATTACTAGCTCTAGAGTAAGACCCCAAGTTGAATAGCCAACAGGATGTGAGATAAATTGGGTTTAAATATTTGGGAAAAATAATCAAAATCCAAAGCATAGTGTAACAATTTGGAAAGCGTGAACAATATATTGTCAATGAGCAAAGTAATATACAATGAACAATGAATCTATTATATTATACCATGATGTGACAAGTATAATAAAGTCATCGATATAAATGATATAAATACAAAATAAATTACATCTTAATCTATAAACACAACTACATAAATCAAGAAGGATTAAGTCAAGCCAATCTAGAAAGATTATGATTCAAAAAACTCCATAAAAGAAATTATTCCAAAATGTCTCATTATATATCTTTTTGTTAAAGGTTTCCATAAAATATTTGAAGCCAATAAATGTGGAAAACGTTTTTTCCTAAAAAAACAGAAACAAAAAATAAAAAATTGTGTAAGGGAGTAGTTTACCCATTTGACGCACCAATTGATTTTTTCCACAGGCTTGATCGGACAGTTTCGCTCGCGCAAGAACTTGTTTACGATTTGAATTTGATTTCCCGCTTTGAATTCAAAAGCTACAAATTGACACAAGCTCCAAAAAAATCCTCAGCAGCCATGCTAATGGAGAAGTAGCAGAGCAGGGTTTTGGTGTGGCTGCAAAGGCTTTGAGAAACAAAAACATGAAGAACCAGGATGCTATAGAATGTGCAGAATGCGAAAGTGAAAGAGCACAGGTGGTCTGCTGCACTGAATCTCTGGCGTATTGCAAACCTTGCTCTGACAAATTACATTCCAAAAGAGCTCGTTCTCACCATACTGTCCTTCCCATTCCTCCATGCTCTGAATGTATCTGTACTCTTGCAAAATTTCAATGCTTTCAATGTTCCCACTCCAACCACAATTTCAGTTCAAAGCCAAATCCTACTGTTCTGTGTACCCGTTGCTCAGATTTTATACACCATTTTCCTTCGATCCCCGTTCACAATGTAACTATTCTTGATATTCTGAGCAGCATTATCAAAACTGAAAACCAGTTTTATGGCCATGTAAAGCAAGAAAACATTGATTCTGAAGATGGGTGCTTGGTTAAAAAGGGGGAAAAGAGAAAATCAATGGCAAGCCGTGATTCCAAGCCTGAAAACAAATACCCATCTGTAAACAAGCTCCGTAGTAGTATAAAAGAGGAAACCCAAATCAAGGAGGAATCTGGTTCCCCTCAAGACGGCCCAGTGGGTCCTCGCAGAAACGCCCCCAGAGCAGCTACTAAGCGTGTGTTTGGGCCCACAGAGACCCACACTTCTTCTGAGAGTGAATCTGACGGGAGCTGGAGTGATTTTGAAGAGGAGACTGGGGTTCGGCGCGTGCACCGCGGAAGTGTTTCCGTTGAGGCATTTGTTGTGAATGCAGAAGATGATGATGATGATGGCGGCGATGGAGGAGGGAGCAATGCGAGGAATGGTGAGCAACACAGTGTGGTGGTGGGTATAAAGGAAAGAATAAGGAAGATGCTTGAATTGGGGTTGCATCCTGACACTCCTGATATTGAGGCACAGCAGGCGTTAAAGAATGCACATCGCCTTCTCACCAAGCACAATCTGCAACAGGCAAGCACACTATTCTCTTCTCAGATTCCTGTTTTCCATTTTTCCTGGATCCACTACATGATTTTTTTCCTGGATTCTTTTGGTTTGGGTTCATTGCCCCGTTCCTCTCCTAGACAAAAAATTCATGTAGTGGATTCATGCTTTTCTCTATGTTGAAATCTGCTCTATTTGGTAGTTAGTTATTTTTAGTAATTTGAAACCATTGAAGTTGGTTGAGTTGGAGTTTTCATAACTGGTATAGGTTTGTTTTTTAATAAATGGTCCATCTTACTTTACAATCATAGTGACTTGTCTAGTATGAGGAAATGAGTTTTCTATTCAGGCTAAAGTGTTACCATGTTGAAAAAAGAATCAATCTTAAAATCTTTTGCGCATAGTTATGTATCCTGAATCAAAATATCAGATAGAAATCTTGTAATCATATGAAACTGGATGAGAAGAGATTCCAAACTTACTCATCCCCATATATATATATTTCCTTGGAAAAAAAACAATTTTATATCATCCAAAGAGAACCAAATTACATTTTGTAGATATACATTTTTGCATATATGAGAGAAAAACCAAAAGGTATCAACATAAAATGAGCTAATAATTCAGGCCCATAATATACATTCGACAAATAAACATCTACATACTGTCACCAAAACTAGACCAACCAAAAGCACTGATCAGTGTTGATACTGTCCAATAGAAAGCATTCATAATACTTCTGAAACCAAAAATATATCAGGTATAATATATTCTGATAAAAAAAACAGACCAGTCTGTCCCAGCAACGAAATTCTGCCCACAGCAGACAAAGGCAACCTGTCACAGCAAAAATAGTAAGACTGATAAAACAGCCTTTCCCCGCAAGGCTGTCAAGCATATAGCTGTGTCGTGAAACAAAACCACCACCTGAAGCAGAAAAAACATTAACACCAGATTTGTTTATATTGGAACATTCAACTCTATAAGTGGCCGATGAAAGAATTCATAAACAGTGTTTTCTAGCCGTTCCTTAATCTTCCACTGGCCTGTAGCCAGCTGAAGCCCCGCCTTCGAAGCAGAGTCCGCTTGGCTGTTGTTTTCCCTGTAAACATATTCACATGAAAAAGTTTCAAATGTGTCTATCACTGCCAGAATAGATAAAAGAATGTTTTCAAGACGTAAATATCTGCAATGTTGCATCCTCTTGATCCAATTTATCACATTGAGCGAATCACCATAAACCTTTAGTGATCTACATCCCTTCTCTGCTGCATAAATGAGTAGGAGCTTTAAACTTAAGAGTTCTGCAAAGTTGTTACTACCCTCTCCCAGTCCTGCAATCATCTCAAAAGAATGATTTTTGGGTAAAAAAAGTATCGCTCCCCCCCACATGTTATTCTGCGAAGCTCCATAAAAAAAACCCGAAGGAGCAGTTTTGTCTATATTGAGTGCCAATACCTCCCTCTGCTTTGTCACCTTGATGTGTGGAGGAAAAGCATGGACAATCCCACAGGCCAAGCTTGCAGTAATAGCTGGAGTGCACACTTTTTCATTAAAAACAATATTGTTCATGGCCAACCATACACCCTAGGTCACCAGCAAAGGAAGGGCAGTCATAATTTCCATATTTTCTAACCTCCTCCAATTTTCCTAGGCATCGAGAACCAAAGCCCCTTCCCACTTGCATTCCGGTCCCAAGCCCAATATCTTCATACATTCCTTCCACACCTCCAAGCAGTAAGCGCACTTTAAAAAAAGATGAGTCATCGATTCCCCATCTGCCCTGCACAGAGCACACCACCCAGGTCCTTGGAAACCTCTCTTTTGTAGATTGTACCAAATAGGGACCTTATTTTCTAACACACACCACATAAAAAACCTCCTTTTGGGGGCACTCTGAATCTTCCACAATTTCTTCCACCACTAGACAATCCTTCTCTCAAAACCAAAAGCACTTAGCTTTAAGTATCCCTCCTTTGGAGTATATTTCCCACCTGGAGCCGAGTCCCAAATGAGCTCATCATCTCTATCCCTCAATTGAACTTGTGAGAGGTTCAGTACTCCAATAAAATGGGACAGTTCCATCTCCTCTTGTTCTGGTAACTCAAAAGAGTTTGCTGGCAACCAAGATTGAGTCCATTTGTTATTCTGCACTAGAGCAGCAAGTTGAAAAAGATAAAAAATATCTCTCTGTCTTAAGGATTCCACCAGATTTTCGATAAGTCTATGTTGTTGGTTACATCCCACCCAAGGGTCCTCCCCAACCCTCACCTTCCTCCCATTTTTCGATATTCCATGCCAGATTGTCTTCAATGACATCAAATGATTTTACAACCGCCTTCCAGATGACCGAACCACCCAAATGAGATTTATTGGTTTTTCTAATCCAATCCTCCACAGAGGCTGGAGCAATGTACTTTTGCACCACCACCCTCGTCCACAACTTTTCCGCTTTCAATAATCTCCACCCTCCCTTTGCGGCTAATGCTTTGGCAAAATGGAAGATATTTTTGAGTCCCCAACCTCCCAAGCCTTTGGGCACCGCAATCTTCTCCCACCTGACCCAAGGGGTCACCCTTACCTCCTTATTTCCACTCCAAAGAAAACGAAAGCAGATCTTGCGAGCCTCTTCTAGGATGCCTTTTAGTATCCAAGAGAGTGACATCCAATAAACTGGAATTGCTTCTAGGACAACTTTTACCAAAACCAATCTGCCAGCTCTGGAGAGCCATTTGTGACTCCAAGATTTTAAACGTTTTTCTAGTTTTTCCAACAGCCATTTCCAATCCTTCTTTTGGTAGTCATTAGGTTTTAAGAAAAAACCAAGATATTTAAGACCTCCATCCAGTTCCTCTTGCCAAAAGGGAAATACTTTTGAAATGTGACGAAATTCTTTTGCACATAACATATGCGTAGACATAGTGGACTTACCCACATTGATTTTCATACCAGTTGCTGTTGCAAAACGAGCCAATACATCCGAGATAGTATCCACATCTCGAACCGTTCCACAGCAGAAGATTAGAACATCATCCACAAATAATAGATGCGTTATCTGCATGTGTTGAGAGATCGGAATCCCATTCAAATTTTCGGCCCGGCGAGCCTCCCTTAAAGACCTACTCAGTCCTTCAGCCACTAGGAGGAAAAGTAAGGGGGACAATGGACATCCCTGACGAAGACCTCTTTCCGCATGGAAAAAAGGTGAGGCAACTCCATTAATGAGTATCAAAAAGGAGACAATAGTGATACAACTCATGATCCACCTGATAAAAGAAATGCCAAAGCCAAGGTGAGTTAATAGCATACGAATGTATAACCAACTTACCTTATCATAGGTTTTGAGAGATCGATCTTGAGTATGACTCCTTTGATGTTTTTGGTTTTCATACTATGCAGACCTTCCTAGGCAACCCCAATGGCCTCATGAATCTATCTTCCCTCTAAAAACCCAAATTGTTCGGTTGATATATGTTCAGAAAGAATACCCTTCAAACGACAAGCAATCACTTTTGAGACCACTTTGTATATATAGTTACACAGTGACATGGGTCTGAAATCATTTAAGGACTGGGGATTGTCGACCTTTGGAATCAGGGCAAGGATGGTCGAGTTAAAGTTGGCCAAAATCCTACCAGTGATACGAGTATCCTCCATCACTCTTAGTAGATCACCCCCCATAAAATAAAAAAGATCAATGAAAAATTCAATGGTCCACCCATTGGGACCTGGACTCTTGTCCTTTTGAAAACTGTGTAAAGCCATCTTGAGTTCCTCTTCAGTGACTTCCTCCATTAGAGCTAAGTTTTCCTCCTCCTCCACAAAATGTGGGAATAACTGAGCAATACGAATGATCTCTGCAATTGACACTTGGGTTGGGGCTCGAAATAAAAATCTGAAAATGTTCAACCCTTGTCTTGGCCATGCCTTCAAAGGATTCGTGTCTCTTGCCCTGGTCATCCTCCAAGCACTAGATAATGTTCGATGATTTCCTTCCCCTGGCATAAGCATGAAAAAACTTTGAATTATCATCCCCACATTCCAACCAGATGGCCCTGCTTTTTAGTCTCCAAGTCTCCTCCCTTTCTAGTAGAATAGTGTCCATTCTCCCCTCCAATCTAGTCAACGCTTCTTTCTCAGCTTGGTTCAACATACCCCCTCCCTCCTTATCCATAGTCTCAGAAATTTCCTGTTCAATCAGCTTTAGTTCACGATCTTCTCTGCATCTTTTTTCAGCTGCCCATCCTTTAATATATGCCTTGATATTATGGAAATTTGTAGCAAACTGAAAAGCTTCAGTGAGCCTGCTGTTTGGATCAAAAGGGACCCATTGGTTGATGATTAGCTACCGAAAAGTGTCATCTTTAAGCTAGGTCTTGTTAAATTTCATAGGGTCGGGCGGTTTTATAGGCCCATTCCTATATTCCAGAAAAATGGGTAGATAATCAGAGTGTCCTCTGCTCCCCACCCATTAGCGAATAAAATGATATTTGTCCACCAATTTTTCAGAGACCAAAAATCGATCCAGTCTTTTGGCCACACACCCCTCCCCACATCTATTATTTTCCAAGTGGGTTTAATCTTAATAGGTTCAATATCTAGCCAGTTTCTTTCAACTAATTTATGTGTGAAGTATTTTGTCAACAAATCAGAGCGAGCATTTGGCCCCCACACCTTGGCCTGCCCCAAAGAGAAATTTAGATCGTCCCCTATGACCACCATATCACCACTCAAAATAGAATTGTTAAACAAATCATCCCAGAAAGGGATTATGTTTAGGTATGGCCCATAGACATTAAAAACATTTACAGGCTCCCCATGATCCAAGGCCCGAAAAGTCATCCCAATTACAGAATCCATACCCCAGATATTTAGAACCCTAACCAATCAAGCATTCTAGCCTAAGGCAAGCCCCCTAGATCGGCCACACACATCCAGCGTCTCAAAGCACCATCCCGGGAACCAACTTTCCAACTTGCTTTTCACCACATCACCTAATCCTAAAGTTTCCTGTCGCATAACAACATCAGGGTGTTCCAAATACACCACCCTTCTGAGCACTGATCTTTGATGGGGACCAGCCAGACCCTTTCAATAAAATGACATAATCTTCATCGGCGGCCCTTCTTTTGGGCATGCACTACTCTAAGTGCCTGTTTAATTGACTGTTGTTTACCTTCTTGTAAATCCTTTCAAGCTCGTGACTGAGCTTTAGCCAACAAGGATGTTTTGCCTCTCCCACGGGATGATGGGTAGTGTATTTTGCCCACACCCCTTGCGACCCCCTTCGTGCAAGACCTTAGAAAATACCCAGAGTCGGATGGCCCCTTAGGAGAAGGAGTTGATCGAGTCCCATCCTCACCTGAGTCCAAAACCATAAGAGATTCATGCCCCTAAATCTTTGCAGCAGAGACAGGAGAAGAAACAACTATAGGTTGATGTGTAATGGATAAATTTTTTAATTGGTTCCCCATCCATTCCATCCAGACAAATTTAAATAACTTGCAAATAAATTTATGGATGGAGAAAGGGTGAAAGAAGAGGTACCCGACGTGGGAACCCCATGAACCGTAGTACCCACCGAATTATTTACTTCGACCATGGGCAATAAAAGCGGTTGCTCCTCCACAGATTCACTGGCCAACACCTTGACCCCCTCTTGACCCACTGATGACCCAGGAGACGATGAGACAAGACCCTTGCTCATAGAGCTGGACCTTCTAGTTCCCCTTTGTTTTCCATGCCCATTTATAGTGTGCACCCCCAAACTGCAATCAACCGTCGGATGTCCATATGCATGGCACCGTCGACACCTAAAGGGAACATTCTCATAGTCCAAACATTGAATGAAGTGCGTCTTGCCCCAGGATAAATGAATATCTTTAGCCAATCCCTTTCGAATATTGACATTCACCAAAATTTTAGCCACCTGACGCTATTTAGTTACCTTGTAGGATAAGTTTGCTTCCAGGAAAGACCCCAATATGTTACCAATGCTGCAGAAATGTTCCTTAGTCCAATATTGCCGCGGCAACCTCGGGAGCCGAACCCAGAGAGGCACCACATCCACCCTCTCCCTGTTAGCATCAAAAGACGGGATCCAAGGTTTCAATAGCACAGGGTTTTGATCCAAGGACTAGTTCCTAGCCAGTACCCATTTCACATGATCTGGTTGAGAGAAATTAAAAGCAAACCACCCACGGGTGAGTCCCTCCAGTTTCAGAACCTTCCCTAGAGCTTCCTTCCAGCAAGATTCCGCCCATTTCCCAATCGCCTGCAATGAACAATTTTTCTTGATGACTTGCCCCATCACAGAGAAATTTGCCATATGTTCGATTTGATCCCACCCAATATCCTCCCCAAGAGCATACGAGTAGCTCGACCGCCTTTTTTTAACCCAAGACTTCCTCTGTCTGGTCGCACCTTTGCTTTCGAACCTGCCTTTTGAAGAGTGTTGCTAGCCCGCAAACCTCCTTGCTTAGGAGATTTCAAACCACCCGAATAGTTTCCCGAACACTGGAGCCCTGTCAAAGCAGTCGGTGCATCTGTCCTCACCACCTTCCCCCCTGGGATATCCAACAGAGGACCTTCAACACCACTAACGCCTTTAGAAAGAACATGTGACGATACCTGCTCCCTTCATGGTTGAAAACCAACCAAACCCTCATGTACCTTTGAAGCTCCTCTCGACCCACAGATCTTCGGTAAAACCTCCGAAAGCACAAATGGGTCCTCCGGTAGGCTAATCGACGACAGCGGAGAAAACAAAGATGATGGCGAGAAACCCTCTACCCTAGTTGCAGACGTTAATGTGGCAAATAATCCCTCTTCCCAACAAGAAGGAACTTCCACATCAGCCCGAGACAAACCACCCGTTGCAATATTAAAAATCCCCTCCTCCATCGGGTCGATGGAATAGGCCACCAGATCTTCATCCCCCATAGTTCCACCGAAAGTTAAAAGAGCAGTAAAAAATGCCAAACAGTAGAGGGAGAAAAAAGTAAAAAGAAAGTTACCCAACGAGCAATATACCGCCCTCGGTCTCCAGCAGTTGAACCGCAGGGAAAACCATACATCGAAGTGGTGACATGTCGCTTCTGTTTGCCATCATTCTCCTAACAGGAAGCAATTAAGGGCCAACAACTTGCACACCGGTCATGGCCTGTTCCAGACTCTCTCAGCAGCCCATCGCCTCTCACTCTGCAAACCCTAACCCTCTTTTTAGTAAAATTCAAATTGCTTATATTGTTATGAAGCCTCTATTGGAATTACACAAACAAAGAAGTTGGAGGATGGCCAACCATGAGCATGTGAAGCTACATTGAGGATATACATATATATATATATATATATATATATATATAATCTACCATCCATTCTTTGGATGCAACAATGGAATACACCTTTTATTTTGTGGGAAGTAGCACAGTTTCATTAACTGGACCAAGCACTTTTGTGCTTTTGTGGATGCAACAAAGCAATATATGCCTTGTTTTGTGGGGAGGAGCACAATTTGATGAACTGAACCAAGCATACTGCCATGGCAAGCTAAAAGGCCTCTTGCACAAATAGTTCTCTTGGACACAATTCTATTCCGGTAACTTAGTTTGACTTCTATGATAAAAGTTTGTTAAAGCACCTTGCAGAGTACCTTGTCAAAGGAAAAGGTCTACTCATTTAATTTATCTTTTTGTCCAAATCCATTAGTGGTTACATTGTGAAATGTTTCCATCTTAATTTGTTGTCTGTTTAGAGACACGCCATGTTGTGCTTAAGGACCAAAGAGATACCATGTTGTCCCTGAAGGGTTTTGGTGAAAGAGACACCTCTCAAAACTGGCTTTCAAGTGAAAGCAGGTCCATACTACCGAGTATAGCTTCTTTACTTGTAGGAGCTTTATGGTTCTGTTCTTGCTAAGTAGCTTTCTTTTATCTGTGCTTGACATCATTTTAGTTAAAAATCCATGTACATATCTGTTGAAACAGTTTTTCACATAAGACAGATTGTCATCTCTTGTGTGCGTAAATCTAGGCACCATGCAGTTTTTGAATAAATTCAACTACCTACTCCACTACTGCCTCTTATCTGATTTTGAGTTTCTAAAATTTACAAATTTCAAATATTTTTCATTAAAACTTGGCGCTTTCAATGAATTACCTCATATGCTTCTGTATGTTCATGTGTATATATAATATACATAGTAGTATAGTATATATCCACAACTCATGAAGTTTAGGGATGCTCATGAAGTTTAGGAATGGGGATGAGGTTTTGGTGCAATTGTTTTTTGGTTTACAAACCATGTTTAGAGTCTAGTCATTAAATCTTTAATGAATTTACAATTTTGGCTTTGTTGAAATCATTGGTTTTAATGTAAGAATAGATCTTGAATGTTAGAATTTTAAAAGTTTTATGCCAAAAGCAAAAAGGATCACTAAAAGAATGACAAGCACAGTAGCATACAGAGAACACAAAGATTTATCTTTGGAAACCCTCGCGGGGGAGAAAACCCAATGAAACTTTCTCGATATAGAATTCAACCAAGTACAATGTAAGACCCCAAGAACAAGATTAGCTGCTTCCTCTCTCTCTACCACACTTGCTTGAGTGTGTAGTGTGTCCAAATGAGGGAGGTGCCTCACTTATTTATATTCATCAAGTGAGTGACAACTTAACTTACCTAGGTTGACTTGTTGCTCTAAACAAGGCTGACTTACCTAGGGAGACTCAAAATAACACTTACAAAATACTTTTATGGGTACTATTGCCTTGATTTAGAACAAAGGTTTTACCTCATGACTCTTACATGACCAAATACATCAAAGACATCTCCCGAAAGAGGAATAGTAATAATATAATAAAAGTACAATAGAATATCTTTCAAAGTTACATTTCTTTAACACTTCCTTTTAACAAGGAAGGTTGTTGAAATATTGTAACTTCAAAGAATATTCTAAATGTATTTTACTGATGTACCCCAAGGTAGATCTCTTATTCCTCTGTCGGGATGTTACTATTGTATGTGGTCATCATAGAGTCATGAGGTAAAACCTCTATTGTAAGTCGGGTCAATAATACCCTAATGAATATAATACAATACTGTTTTGAGTCTTCCTAGGTGAAGTCGGTCGAGTCAATTTAGTGGGGCTGACTTGTTAGGTTAAAAGTCNAGAGAGAGAGAGAGAGAGAGAGAGAGAGATGCTGGGAGAACGAGCACCTGTTTGGGGTCTTGTCTTTGTACTTTTGATACATCTATATAGAGGAAGTTTTGCTGGGTTTTCTTCCCCATGAGTGTTTCCCAAGATAAATCTCTTTGTTCTTTTGTGTGGCTGTGCTTGTCTATCTTTCAGTGATCCTTTTGCATATGGTTATGATGTTATGATGCTAAATGTTATTAGATCTTGTATAACCATTAGAAACTTAACATGGTATGAGAGCTACCATGAAATAAGTCTTTGTGCAGCTGAAACACTACTACAACTTCAACTACTGAAGATTAGTGTTTCATGCTTGAAAACCCTATAAGACAAAAACTAGTTATGTTCGGACTTTCGCTATAACTCAAGATTGGAGAAGGCTCAGAAGCTGAAACTTTGACAGGTCAAAGATGAAGTCTTGATGTACCTTGTTAAAGTTTCAGCCTCAGATTCACTATAATCTAGGAGATATGATTCCTCCAACTCAAGATTCCAACCTCTTCCAAAATTCAGCCTTAAACAGGTGACTTAGGGAGAATTGCTATATCTTGAGCTAGGAAGGTCCAAATGAAATTTCCCAAGATGTTGCAGATAGGGCACAAATTGTAGTTTTTGTGGTAAAAGTTTCAGAGCCCAAAGGTGAAACAGTGACATGTGGCAGTCCGTACAAGTTCGCTATTTTGAACAGTCCTGAAATAAATCACCTTAGGAAACTTCACATAAGTCCCACTTGGTGAAACCAATTTTTCTCTAACCTATGGGGTTGGAAAGCAGACAGACCAGGCTACCTCAATACGAAGTTTCAGACCCAGAGGAGCAGAAATTTCAGAGATACAACAAAAACAAGATCAGACAATTCTGCAAAAGAAATTGAAGAAAACTAGGGCATCAAATATTTTGCAGTTTTGTTCATAGTTTTGGGAAAATTAGTATGCTGCTTAGCTTGCCTTGAGGAGGCACATCTTTCTATCCAATCAGATCTGAAAGATACCTAAGTTGAATAATTAGGGTTTCTTTGTCAAACCCTAGGTCCACTAGAAGCAATCTTCTAGAAAAGCTTTCAAGTTAGCATCGAGTTGAAGCAATCTCATTGGTAAGTTCTATCTTGTCTATTTCCATTTGAGGTTCTCATTTTTATCATGATGACAAACAGTACCAAGCTTGAGAACAAGCTTGAATAAGTCGAGAACCTCTTAGCATGGAAGTATAGAGTGCTTCTCACACCTGAAGAAGCATGACCTGGAGAACTCTGTCAAAGAAGAAGCTGCAGATCCAGAGGGAGATGAAGACAAAGCATACGAAGGATTTAGTCAAAGCCAAGGGGATTATTTCTGCCTCCATTGGATTTCACATGTAACATATTTGTAGACTCCCAGGGATATGTTCGGTACAATGACTAGCCTGTATAGAGGAAATAATATCAACAAAAATATGACATTGAGGAACCAACTGAAGAATGTGAAGATACAAAACTTAGAGGCCATGTAGTTCCACTTCAGAAGGATTTCTCAAACCATAGAACAACTTGAAGAAGTCAAATAAAGACACCATGCTCACATCAGTGAAGATTCCTCAAGTGACGAGGAATGTGAATTCTATTGGTGAAGACAAAGATCATACTCTTATCCATTTCAGTATTTGGATAAGAAAGAATGAAATTAGTGACGCTCAGAACTAGTACACAGGTTCCTAGAAATATTAGAAGGATCCAAGACATAAGGATCAAGGAGTCTACCAAACAAACAAAAGATAAGTATTTGAATTGTCATTATTTAGTTGTGTTCAAGGAAATGTATTATGCATGACAGAATGTTTGCATTAATGACAATATACTACTAATATGCATGTTATGGGTAAGTAGCCCATGGTGCTATACAACACTCCATTGCTACTTGTCTAGAATGAAACCTCTTGGCTGACATATTGGGATTAGTGCACAATCTCAATGATGTTATGGTAGAGATGGAAGGCATCTGGATAGTTTTCATGTGTATACGTGATATGGATGAATGTTGTATTTGCTAAAATAATTGCATGATTATATCTTTATGTATAAGAATCTGTCATTATGAATATGTCTTATGAATTGATGCGACTGGTGCATTTGACTTGTAGAAAAGATTGCGTACAATCGCCTACAAGAAAATAAGGATAGGACTTGTTCCAAAGAACAAGTGATGACAATTCAAGATTTTCTCTAATAAACATACATAAAGATGAACCTGAAGCTCCCAAGGTCAGAGACACCATGTCGAAAGAAAGAGCTTCAAAAGAATATAAGAGAGCGATAGATCCACATCGAGAGATGAAGACCACCTTGGGCACGAGAGATAATTCAAGATGAAGAAAAGTATGACGAGACTTCCAACTAAAGTAAGAGGCCTCAGATCCACTCTAGTTATGTGGCACAGTTGAGTGACATCATTGATACAGACTCTTCCAGCTATGGAAGAAGTTATGATCAAGAGTACCAGTTGATCATGAGGAATGATGTCTAGGATATGGTTCCGAGACCTGAAGGGAAGTTCGTAGTGTCCTCCATGTGGATCTACAAGATCAAGTATACAAAGCAAGGTTTGTGGTTTGTCTGAGAACGAGGGAGTAGATTATGGCATGACATACTCCATTGACCAGACACACTTCTCCAGTGAAGCATAAGTATATATCGAGCAAAGAACCACATGTGTAGAAAAGACTTTATACGAGCTCAGCACATCCAATTACATAAGGAGCTTGAAGATCACTTAGAGTGATGAATATCTTAACCTTTGCTACAAGGTTCAAGATGGAAACCTATACACGACAACAAGCTCACAGATGGGTGCAAGAGGAACTTTTCAACAAAGTTTAAGATAAAGGATCTTGGTATCTAGTAACCTGAGATGGATACGTAGAAGATCAGTAGCAGAGGATGCTACCTGTCACTCCAGCACATAATGTTTCGATACTTAGAGTACAAAATGCAGAGGGAAGATGAAGCTCTGCTTCAGGGGGAGTAACTGTAGAGGATCTTCGAGTTCGACAAGATGGACAATTTCCTAATGGATTAAGGCTTTACCAAGAGTAGAGTGGGTTCCAACCTTCAAGACTGAATGCAGAAGATTGGGATATGTCGATGGCCTGACAGGATGAACTCATTGTAGATGCAAAGAGGAAGTGTCGAAGACAAAAAGAGCACCTCAGGATGTTTGGGATTGGGTATGATCTCATGAACAGGCTGAGTACATTGCAACATGTCCATCCTGTAGTGAAGCAATGCGACTTCGCAAAGTATGTTGTGAAAATCTTAAGAAGATTTTATATGTTGGATTGTAAAGCCGTGGCCACACCCATGGATACCAACCAAAAGTTGTTATCTGATGAATCATCAAAGTTAGTAGATGTGACTCCGTACATACATATAATTGGGTTGTTGATATATTTGACGAATACCAGCCCAGATATATGCTTTGCCGTGAACACCCTAAGTCAATATCTAGTTAAACTCAGATGGGTTCACCTAATAGTTGTACAGCATGTGATGAGGTATCTAAAGGATACGATAGACTTTGGACTATACTATGATAGAGATCATGACTACATATTGTATGGATATACGAATTCATATTGGGTAGGAAGTGCTGCAGACAGAATGAGCACCTTATGTTGATGTTACTGCCTGGAATCTGCCATGATCTCGTGGTTTAGTAAGAAACAGTCTAGTGTTGCTCTCAACACCGCTTAGGAAGAGTATATAGCAGCTTATTCTACTAGTTGTGAAGCCATATGGCTTCAGAAGCTGATGATAGGTCTATTTGATTTGGAGTTGGATACCATAATGATTCTATGTGACAACCTGAGTTGTATAAAGATGACAGAGAATCTTGTGTTGCATGATAAATCAAAGCACATAAAAACCCGATATTTTTAGATAAGGGATATGGTACAGAAGGGAGCTATAAAACTCTAGTATGTGAGTACCGATGAGCAAGTTGTTGATGTGCTAACCAAACCTTGTTGAAAAGTTACCTAGGAAGTGTTTGTTAACCTAGCATTGCCTTCAGGTGGACAATGACACTTTAATTGGTGACCCCTAGTCATATTTAATTAATGACGTGAGATGTACTTTATATTTTTTAAAGTGACTTCATTAAAAGATAAAAGCCATGGTTTATCCTAAGTTCATATTTAATAAAAGTTAAGTGAGTGATTAATTAAAAGGGGGTGCTCATACTTTATTAAATGACGTGAGGTGCACTAAATGTCATTTATTATTTATTTAAATGAGTATTAATGAGAACTTTTCATTTAATCTAATCTTGACCATTAGATTGAAAGAGGAAGTTGCCATGAACAAAAAGGGACTAGGGCAAGGCAAACTCAATTCATTATTCACTTTTCAAAGAGTAGTTTTGAAGAGAAGAAGAAGAGAAAGAGAGGGTTTGAAGAGAATTTAAACCAGCACGAGAGAAGACAAATTTTGGCACAAATTTCGAGGAGGACAATCTGAGCACGAATTTCGAGGAGCGATTTTGTACAGTAAGGTACAACATAGAAATCGAGGACATTTTTGTATAGTAGGCACAACACCAAAATCGAGGAGAAATCTGTACAGCAATTTGCACAGTTTTCGAGAAATTGTACAACAATATAGATCGAGCATGAATTTTGAGAAAAAGTACAAAAATTAAATTTTGTCTGCACATGCAAAATTTGGCATGATTTCCAAGGCAACGGTAAGGCACAAAAATTGAGGTTCTGTACAACAGTGAAGGTTTAGTTTTCGAGAAGGAAAAATGATAAGTACTGTTGTTTTATTTCTGTACTTTACCCTCAAGAAATAAAATTTCTCTCTCTCAGAAACAGGTTTTCCTTTAGGGGTTTTATCTTGGACCATTGGTCTAAAAACTTTGAGTTATTTTTATGTGTGCATGGTTGTCATAAATTTCTGCGTTTGAAATTTTTAACTAAAAGAGAAAATTTCTGAATTGTTTAATTTTGGAAAAGAATTCCATGTGTTTCAGTTTAGTCAATTTTTGCTGAAAATTGTGCATAGAAGGGTTTGGGCATTAAACTATGTAGAGAAGCTATCAAGCTTGAAACCGAAATTGGGATTCTAAAAAACATTCATGGTATCAGAGCATAGTTAATATTCAGAATTTAAACACTCAGAAGAACAGGGGTTTGTGGAATTTTTTTTTGAACAGGTTGCTTGAGATTTATAGGTTGTAGCCATGGTGTTTGGGCTTAGAGTTGACGACAGATTGGATGGGGCTACAAATTTTAGCCCATCGAAGGCTAGAATCATGTTGATACTTGAAGAAAATGAGTTATGGGACATTGTAAACAATACAACAACAAATCCTGTAGTAGTACTTGTTTGTAACACCTCACACTTCAAAAGAACTTCTTATTCAATATATATTATGAATGCAATGCTACAAAATACTAAACAAATGCAAACACACCAAAGGAATACTAATTTATATATAACATGAAATAAACAATACATTGAACTTGATTCGATGTTCAAGATGTTATTGTATTTCTTGATCTTCTGTTGTGGCTAAGGGCTTTGTTCCATCTTCGATGAACACATGATTCTCGAGAAATCCAATCCTCGCATCAACTTGCCAATGAAGATAACCCCATCGGTTGACCACCCTACCACTCTTAGGGTACTCTTCTTTCCTTAGGATCCCCCGAGTTGCAATGGGGATTGTATGAAAATACCTTTAGCACGATCAGAATGCATAGATTAAGTAAGGGGTCTCCAAACCCCGTTCACACACTAATTAACCAAACTCTCCATAGTCACCTTCGAATTCACTTCGACATTATTTCATCCATCCAATATTAGGGCTAGCATTGTGTGTGTGCCCAAACCTTGTTCATTTATTTATATCCTTTTTGAGATTTTTTTTTTTTTATAATGTAAAATCATATTTATTTATTTCTATATTGAATTCATATTTATTCCATTTCAATGGATTTCCTTTCATATGCCTATATGCAATTTCCCTTTTTCCTTTCTTAATGTTTCTAATGTTGATTTTAGCATTTCTTTCCTCAATTCTTCTAATTTCCCTTTTTCTTTTCTTAACCTTTCTAAATGTTGATTTAGAATTTCTTTCCTTAATTGTTCCTAATTTTCATTTACATGTTTCCTTGATTTTTGCTTCTAGTCTCCTAGTTTTGTGTGTGTGCATTTGTGTTTCCAATTAGAAATTACTTTCTCTATTTTATTTTGTATATAATTTTTGCCATAATGGTACACTTTCTTTTAATTTATTTCCAACTCATGAATTTATTATTTAGTTAAATATTTCCAACTTTATAGTTTAATAATTACATTTGTTTATCATGGTGATATCATGGGTGCCATTACCATATTCATGCCATTCAAATATCCTGTTTTCCATGGCGGGGAGTTAGTACGATGGCTGAGACCATGCTAACTCAGTCCGATCTACGCTGTGGAGAGACTCATGGTTACTGAGGAATAAGGCCAACAACTCATTGCGTGCCCCTTAGTTAATCCTTGTGAGTGACTGAGTCCGCGACCTACTCTCATGGCAACATGCCTCTTGCAAGTAAAAGCCTCTCTCGCTTTTCAATTCGTCGCATGGGAAATAGATGCTAATCATGTTGGTACTTTCTTCCATACAATCCCATCATCCTTTTGTGGATCGATTGGAAATCATGATCATGTGCCTGCACACATGAAATCCATGTGCATTAATTGTATTATTGTACTATACCATGGATTTCATATGTGCAGGCACATGATTATGATTTCCAATTGACCCACAAAAGGATGATGCAGTTGTATGGAAGAAAGTACCAACATGATTAGCATCTATTTTCCATGCGGGGGTTGAAAAGCGAGAGAGGCTTTTACTATCAAGAGGCATGTTGCCATGAGGGTAGGGTGCGGACTTGGTCATTCACGAGGATTAACCGAGGGGGCATAATGAGGTGTTGGCCTTATTCCTTAGTAACCATGAGTCTCTCCACAGCGTAGATCAGATTGAGTTAACATGGTCTCAGCCATCGTACTAACTCCTCGCCACAGAAAATGAGATATTTGAATGGCATGAATATGGTCATGGCACCCTTGATATCACCATGATAAACAAATGTAATTATTAAACTATAAAGTTGGAAATATTTAACTAAATAATAAATTCATGAGTTGGAAATAAATTAAAGGAAAGTGTACCATTATGGCAAAAATCATATAAAAATAAAATAGAGAAAGTAATTTCTAATTGGAAACATAAATGCACACACAAAACTAGGAGACCAAAAACAAAAATCAAGGAAACATGCAAATGAAAATTAGGAACAATTAAGGAAAAAATTCTAAATCAGCATTTAGAAAGGTTAAGAAAATAAAAAGGGAAATTAGAAGAATTAAGGAAAGAAATGTTAAAATCAACATTAAAAATGTTATGAAAGGAAAAAAGGGAAATTGCATATAGGCATATGAAAGGAAATCCATTGAAATGGAATAAATATGAATTTAAAATAGAAATAAATAAATATGATTTTACATTATAAAAAAAACAAAAAGAATTTAAAAAATCATATAAATAAATGAACAAGGTTTGGGCACACACACAATGGTAGCCCTAATATTGTATGGATGAAATAATGTTGGAGTGGATTCGAAGGTGACTGTGGAGAGTTTGGTTAATTAGTGTGTGAACGGGGTTGAGAGGCCCCTTAGTGAAACTATCCATTCTGATCGTGTTAAAGGTATTTCCATAAATCCTCGTTGCAACTCGAGGGATCGTAGGGAAAGAAGAGTATCCGAGGAGTGGTAGGGTGGTCAACTGATGGGGTTATCTTCATTGGCAAGTTGATGCGAGAATTGGATTTCTCGAGAATCATGTGTTCATCGAAGATGGAACAAAGCCCTTAGCCACAACAGAAGATCAAGAAAATCAATAACATCTTGAACATCGAATCAGGTTCAATGTATTGTTTATTTCATGTTATATATAAATTAGTATTCTTTTGGTGTGTTAGCATTTGTTTAGTATTTTGTAACATTGCATTCATAATATATATTGAATAAGAAGTTCTTTTGAAGTGTGGGGTGTAACATTGTCGATGCAGTTGATAAGGATGCTTTCATGAAGAGAGATGTGAAGGCAAGGAGGGTTATACTTTATGCCGTGAAGGATCATGTAATCCCTCACATATCAACAACAACACATGCTTTTTAGATGTCGACTTTTTTGACAAATCTTTACTAGAGTTCAAATAAAAACAAGAAGATGGTGTTAAGGGAGAAATTGAAGAATGTGCACATGAGTAAAGGGGAAGCCATGGCTTCTTATCTTACCAAGATTACACAGGTAAGGGATGAAATTGCAGCTGTAGGAGAGGTTGTAGAAAGTGCTGAGATGGTGCGTACAACCTCAAATGGTGTGACTCGACAGTGGAGTGTGTTTGTGTAGACCATCATTGTAGAGAGAAATGTCGACATGGGATCGACTTTGGGATGATCTCATACAGGAGGAGACATGTAGTGGATACTTACATAGTAGTTCGTCACATCACAAAGATGATGAGGATAATGTGGCGTTGTCAGCAAAGGGTAAGAAAAAGAAGACGTTCAAGAAAGGGTTCCAAGGATGGAACCAACCATCATGATGGAGAGAAGAAAGACATGAGCAAAGTGAAATGCTTTGCTTGCCAGAAGTTTGGACACTTTGACGGACAGTGCCCAAACAAGAAGAAGAAGAAACAACAGACATCAGCTTCTACAGAGATTGATGAGTATGCTGCTAGATTTGAGAGATATTTTTCTCTCTTTGCTGGTGTTAATGTAGATAGGGCATCATTGATCACCAGCAGGGACATTGAGGGTCACATGGAGCATTCCATGGTTGTTGGGCATTCATTGAGTGCTTCCACTACTTCCTCCACTTGGTACATTGATAGTGGAGCTTCGAGTCACATGATAGGTGATCGAGACATGATCGTCGAGATGTCAGAGACAAATTTGGAGTTGGAGGGTGTGTTGGGAGATGATACAGTGGTGAGAGCAGTTGGGTGTGGGACTGTCTGTTTTGATAGGGAGTCCATGCAACCTATGTTTCTGAGGGATGTCTTGTATGTCCCTGGGCTGAAGAAGAACCTTGTATCAGTTTCCATGATTGAGGATAGAGGCTTTGGAGTATATTTCCTGAATGGAAAATTTCACATCATTCCCAAAGCAGAGGGTCCATCTGCTTCAGATGCGATTAGAGTCAGATGCAGAAAACTATACAAGTTTCTCTTCCAGCCACATCATGCACTGTCACACACTCAGAGTAGCAGTGAGTTGTGTGAGTTATGGCACAGGAGGATGGCCCACCTTCATCATCTAGCTTTGAGGATGTTGAGAGACATGACTACATGTATGCTGGATTTCAGCACAAAGTCGAGTGGTGTTTGTAGAGGGTGTGCTTTGGGAAAGTACACCAAGATTGCTTTTCCAAGCAGTGATAACAGATAAGAGGGAGTGCTTGAGTTGATACATTTAGATTTATGTGGTTCCATGTCATCTATCTCTTTGACAAGTTATGAGTATTATGTTACATTCATTGATGACTTTTCCAAGAAGACTTGGATCTATTTACTTAGAAGCAAGAGATCGGAGGAAGTCTTTCTTCGGTTCCAAGAGTTCAAACCTCTCGTGGAGAACCAGACAAGAAAGAAGATTAAGGTATTTCGATCAGATAATCGGGGTGAGGATACTTCCCATGCATTCGATGAGTTCTACAGACCGGAGGGGATCAAGAGGCAGTTGACAGTTCCTTACACTCCACAGTAGAATGGTGTGGCTGAAAAGAAGAACCGTTCGATAGTGGGTGTAGCTAGAGCCATGCTGCATGCTTAGAGTCTTCCTTTCTTTCTATGGGTTAAGGCCCGTAGTACTGCTGTTTATATACTGAACATGAGTTTGCATCGTGTCTTGGGGTGCAAAAGTCCTGAGGATGTGTTCACTTGGAAAGTGCTTGAGATAGGTTACTTTCGTATCTTTGGATGCCTTACATACTCACATGTCCCTTTTGAGAAGAAGACAAAGTTGGAGGCTACTGGAGAGGGGTATTTTTGTTGGATATGACGAGACTTCAAAGGCTTTTCACATATACCTTCCTACTCAGAGGAAAGTTGTGGTGAGGAGGGAGGTGAGATTTGAGGAGGAGCGAACCTTCAGAAGATCTCTAGATTCTGAGATAGAGGAGCAGTAGAGTACTCCACAAGTGACAACATCACAGTGTTCAGCGAGTCAGGGCACAGGGTCACCGGTTTTTGGAGTGGCTGGGTCATAGGTTATATGTTCATCAGTTTTCGGGACTCTGTCTACAGGGACTTCTGGTAGAGGGATAGGTTCACGAATCACAGGTTCACAGGTTACACCTTCAGGTGATTCAAATACACTTGGTACAGGTTTAGGTTTACCAGGGACATGATCTCAGATCGTTGGTACTTCTTCAGGGAGACATTTCTTTGATGAGGATGTAGAGGAGGGTTTGAGACATGATGCTTCTTCCAAGAAGATAAAGCCAGGTTGGCTTAAGGAGCTTGTGAAGGAAGTAGAGGAGTCTGTTGGACCACCCAGGAGGGAGGTCAGAGAGAGCAAGGCACTTGAGAGATTTTCTAGCTACATGGCATAGGTGACTAGCTTGCGTGAGACTGTACCTACAACTTATGAGGAGGTTTCCATACACCAGGTTTGGAGAGATGCCATGATGGAAGAGTACAATTCCATCATGAAGAATGGGGCGTGGGGAGTGGTTTCGAGACCAGAAGGGAAGTCAGTTGTGACTTCCAAGAGGCTCTCCAAGATCAAGCATGCTGCAAATGGCAACATCGAGAAGTACAAAGCTCATTTTGTGGCGTGTGGGTTCTCACAGATAGAGGGAGTTGATTATGATGAGACCTTTGTGCTAGTGGCCAGATTTTCTTCGATTGGAGTAGTGATTTTTATTGTGGCAGAGATGGGTTGGAAGATCCATCAGATGGATGTGAAGACCGCTTTTCTCAATGGTCTTCTACAAGAGGAGGTGTATTTGGAGGAGCCACAGGGCTTTGAGGTTTATGAGAGAGATTCTCTTGTGTGCAGGTTGGAAAAAGCCTTTTATGGTATCTCACAAGCCCCTCGAGCTTGGTATTCGAGGATTGATTCCTATTGCTGTCGATTGGGTTTCAGAAGCATGAGGGGGATCCCAACCTTTACTACATTGTGGTTGGTGGTGTTTCGCTCATTCTTCTACTGTATGTTGATGATTTGTTCATTACTGGAAGAGAGCGCCTGATTGATGTTTGCAAGAGGGATCTTGCTTCAGAGTTTGAGATGACTGACCTTGGGTTGATGCAATATTATTTGGGGATGGAGATTTGGCAGGAGGATGGACATGTTTTCTTGGGGGAAGGAAAATATGTTGCAGATGTTCTGAAGAGATTTCGAATGGATGATTGTTGACCCATGTCTACACCCATGATCACCAACTGGACGAAGCTTCATGCTTATGAGGGAGAGTTGGTAGATCCTACTCTATATCGTCAACTTATTGGTTCGTTGATGTATCTTGTTAACACCATACTAGATTTGAGTTTTGTGGTAAACACTCTCAGTCAGTTTGGTGGAGCCCAGGAGAGTGCATTGGACTGTCGCAAAACACATCTTGAGATATCTTATTGGTACAGTTGATTATGGTTTGGACTACAAAAGATCTGATGGAGTTGGATTGGTTGGCTTTACGGATTCAGATTGGGCAAGTAGTGTTTCGGACCGGAAGAGTATTTCTGGTTGTTGCTTTAGCTTGTGCTCTGCAGTTGTGTCATGGTTCAGTCGAAAGTAAAAGTCTGTAGCATTGAGTACTGCTGAGGCCGAGTACATGGCTGCCAGTCAAGCTAGTTGTGAGGCTTTGGGGCTTCGCAAGTTGATGGTAGACTTATTTGGTCATGAGCTGAGACCTACGATTATGCATTGCGATAATCAGAGTTGCATCAAGCTCTTCGAGAATCTGGTTTTTCATGATAGGTCAAAGCATATAGAGATCAGATATCATTTTATTAGAGATTATGTTTAGAGAGGGGTTGTACAGTTACAGTATGTTTCTACAGATGAGTAGGTAGCTGACATTCTCACGAAGCCTTTGGGTAGAGGGAAGCATGTCTATTTCAGAGACAAGTTGGGAGTAGTGAAAAACACCTTCCTTGGTAAGAGAGAGAGAGTTGAAAAGTTACCTAAGAAGCGTTTGTTGAATTGTTCACCTAACATTGCCTTGGGGTGGACAAGGACACTTTAATTGGTGACTCATAGTCATATTTAATTAATGAAGTGAGATGTACTTTATATTTTCTAAAGTGACTTCATTAAAAGATAAAAGTCATGGTTTATCCTAAGTTCATATTTAATAAAAGTTGAGTGATTAATTAAAGGGGGTGCTCATATTTTATTAAATGACATGAGGTGTACTAAATTTCATTTATTATTTATTTAAATGAGCATTGATGATAACCTCTCATCTAATCTAATCTTGACCATTAGATTGAAAGAGGAAGTTGCCATGAACAAAAAGGGACTAGGACAAGGCAAACTCAATTCATTATTCACTTTTCAAAGTGGAGTTTTGAAGAGAAGAAGAAGAGAAAGAGAGTTTGAAGAGAATTTAAACCAATAGGAGAGAGAAGACAAATTTTGGCACAGATTTCAAGGAGGACAATTTGAGCACGAATTTCGAGGAGTGATTTTGTATAGTACGGTACAACATGTTTTTGGAGGAGATTTCTGTACAACAACACAAAAATTGAGGAGATTTTTGTACAACAAGTACAACACATAAATTGAGGAGAAATCCGTACAACGGTTTGCACAGTTTTTGAGAAGTCGTACAACAGTACGGATTGGGCATGAATTTCGAGAAAACTACAGAAATTAAATTTTGTCTGTACATGCAGAATTTGACACGATTTCCAGGGCATCAATAAAGCACAACAATTGAGGTTTCGTATAGTAGTGAAGGTTTAGTTTTCGAGAAGGAAAAATTATAAGTACTATTGTTTTATTTATGTACTTTACCCTCAAGAAATAAAATTTCTCTCTTAGAAACAGGTTTTCCCTTAGGGGTTTTATCTTGGACCATTGGTCAAAAATTTGTGTTATTTTTATGTGTGCATGGTTATAAATTTCCGAGTTTGAAATTTTTGACTAAAAGAGAAAATTTATGAATTGTTTAATTTTGAAAAAGAATTTCATTTGTTTTAGTTTAGTCAATTTTTGTTGAAAATTGTGCATACAAGGATTTGCGTATTAAACTATGTAGAGAAGCTATCAAGCTTGAAACCGGGGTTGGGATTCTCAAAAACTTTCAAACCTCTGTCTCAAGTAAAGTTTGAATGCTTCCGTGACAAGCTTGGTGTATTTCGAAAAGACCTTCCTTGTAAGGAGGAACAATGACGATGATATAGATCCTCCCTGGTAAGGAGGAACAATGATGATGATGTTTAAGACTTTCCTCGTAGGGAGGAACAATGATGATGATGCTGAAGATCTTCCTCGTAGGGAGGAACAATGATGATGATGTTGAAGACTTTCCTTGTAAGGAGGAACAATAATGTTGATGTTACAAACCTTCCTTGCAATAAGGAACGATAATGATACGAACCCTCCTCAGAAAGGGGGAGCAAGTTAATGATACGAACCTTCCTGGAAAGGGGGAGTGATGATAAGACTGTCATTGATGATGGGATGGCAGTGATTTTCCAGTACAAAAGAGGCTAAGTGCGCTTGTAGATGTTGATAAGGTCCAACATTCACTTGTGGACGATACTATCCTCTTTTGAGCATGATCTTACAGACAATAACACTCTCTTAATGAGAGTGGTCCTAGCCCTTACTAGCTAAGGACGGTCTTGCAGACGATACTTTCACATGGAGAGTGTTCCTACAATCACTTGTACCTGTCATAGAAAATAACACTCGCTTGGGAGTGGTCCTAGCTTTAACAAGCTGAGGATGGTCTACAATGAGTCCTGCACTCAGTTGCAGACGATAGGTCTTGCATTTAGTTCCAGATGATACTCTCGCATGGAGAGTGATCCTACATTCAATTGTAGACGCCGTAGAAAATAACACTCCCTTGGGAGTGGTCCTAGCTCTAACAGGTTAAGGATGGTCTATGATGAGTCCTGCATTCAGTTGCGGACGATGTGGTCCTGCATTCATTTGCGAACGAGATCTGCATTTAGTTGCAGACAATATGATCCTGCATTCATTTGCAGACGAGATCTGCATTCATTTGTAGACAATATGGTCCTACATTCATTTGTGGACGATCCAATTGGTCGATTATGTGGACCCTCTTTGTTAAGGGGGAGTAGGCTGATGAGGATTGCATCATCTTGGGACTTATGTCAAAAAGTGATAGGGATTGATCATCTCGTAAAGAAATCATGCGTGTTGCAGGTTATGATGCTTTTGACGATGATATTGATCGAGAGATCAAGCACGGATATAGACAATGAAAGTATTGAGCAAAGGATCAAGTGATCAAGTGTTGCAAAGGATCGAGTGATCGAGTGCTACAAAGGATCAAGTGAAAGAGTGCGGCAAAGGATCGAGTGATCGAGTGTTGCGAAGGATTTAGTGATCGAGTGCTGCAAAGGATTGAGCGATAGAGTACTGCAAAGGATCGAGTACTGCAGAGGATCAAAGTGATCGAGTACAACAAGAAGATGAAGATCAAAGTGTTGTTGCAAAGGATCGAGTGATCTAGTGCTGCAAGAAGATGAAGATCAAGTGTTGCTGCAAAGGATTAAGTGATTGAATACTGCAGAAGATGAAGACTCAGTGTTGTAGAAGATGATGTTCCAGTACTAAAGATGTTCCAGTAACAGTTTTAGTTACTGATGATTGTTGAAAACTTCCTTTGATGTACAGATGTATCACCTTGATGATTTTGCAGATGCTCTCTTCGTGCTCCTATAGTTGTTGATGTTGTTGTCAGTAGAATACCCTTCTCGTTAAGGGGGAGTGTTGAAATATTGTAACTTCGAAGAATATTCTAAATGTATTTTACTGATGTACCCCAAGAGAGATGTCTTCTTCTTTCGTTGGGATGTTATTATTGTATTTGGTCATCATAGAGTCATGAGGTATAACCTCCATTGTAAGTTGGGTTAATAGTACCCTAATGAATATAATATAATATTGTTTTGAGTCTTCCTAGGTGAAGTTGACCTAGTCAGTTAGAGGGGTCGACTTGTTAGGTTAGAAGTCAAGTGACAGAAAGAGTATAAATAGAGGAGATGTGTTCCTCATTTGAACACACTCATTTGTGTATAGCGCATGGGAGAGAGATATATATATCTGTTCGGAGAAGGAGCACCTATTTGGGGTCTTGTCTTTTTACTTTTGATACATCTATATAGAGGAAGTTTTGTTGGGTTTTCTTTTCCATGAGGGTTTCTCAGGATAAATCTCCGTGTTCTTTTGTGTGGCTATGCTTGTCTATCTTTCAGTGATCCTTTTGCATATGGTTATGATGTTATGATGCTAAATGTTATTAGATCTTGTATAACCATTAAAAACTTAACAAAGGTATTCTACAACATCAACAACAACAACAACTTTTACAACTGAATGGTGAATCCATATGTCATAGGAAGTTTTGGAACAACAACAACATCACGTGTTGGGATCATCAACATTAGCATGGAGCATCATCAACATCAGCATGGAACATTATCATTGTCATCAACATCAACATGGAACATCATCATCATCATCATGGAACATTGTCATCAACATTAGTAATGAACATTATCATCATCATCAGTATGTGACTGTTGGAACATCTTCATCATCATCAGTATGTGACTGTTGGAACATCTTCATCATCATTTGGAACATTAGCAGCATGCAAATGATGGAACATCATCATCATCAACATATAAATGTTGGAACATCATCAACATGTAAATGGTCGAACATCATCATCATCAACATGTAAATGTTGGAACATCATCATCTGTGGACATTAGGAGCAACTCTATGGCGGGCACTTTGGTAGACCAAACAAGCCTTGTCTGACTTACTAATCCTTTTAGACGAAACAAGCCTAATCAGACATATCGATCCCCCTAGTCACAAACAAGCCTTGTTAGCATAGGCTGGCATACCAATCCTAGATTGAGTTGCCACACCACTGCTATAGGAAACCACATCATCATCATTGTTGGAATTTGTGCAACTTCAGAAGTTATTCTTATTGTACTTGTATTGTATTTCCTTGTACCTCCTATGGGAGATTATCCTGATGTAATTACTCATGTAAACCCTAGAAAGAATCAATGTAAACCTGGGGAAAGAATACACAAGAAAATAACAAAAATAAAATTATTTCTGTATTTCCCCAAGGTAGGTTGGTCCCAATAAGTCAGTCAAGTTGGCCCCAGTAAATATTCACTTGGAAAATCAGTATTAATTCGAGGTGCTCTTCATTCATTCACTCACAACAAGTTTGCTCTAGCAGAAAAGGTGCACTACTGCAGTCAGAAGGAGTGCTTTTTGGGGTTGTATCTTAGAGAGATATTTTCTCTCTTTCTTCTTCTCTCCGTTCTCAGGAGCTATCATCTCTATACAAAGGTTTATTGGGTTTCCTAGGATAAATTGTTGTGTTCTTTGTTATTGTGCTTTGAATTTCTTTCAGAGATCCTATTGTTTATTTGCAGTTAAGATATACTGCTATAATCTTGTAAAAACTAACATGGTATCAGAGTAGTTCTAGAAGATGCCATTGTCGGAAGCTAGGGTTTGACCTCTCAAGGCCTTCCCTCATCTCTTTAGAAGGAAAAGAGTCGTGGAGATTTTGCTTTAGGGGAGGCCCATCTTTTGGTGAAGGAAAAATCAAATTCTAAGAAGTTTCTTTTTTGACCTAATTTCGTTGCTGTAAAAATTAGGGTTTCAAGTTTTGCATTGATCAGTCCATTGTCTTGGCTCAACCTCATCTTCCCTCAACTCACCTTGATAGGGCTGATCTATCTGTGAGGTTAGTTTCTTTAAATTCAAAAGTTTATTTTTGACATAACCCTTGCTAGGGTTTCTGTTTCAGATTTGCAGACAAGATGATTGGAATGGATGGTGAATATTGCCTTGATGGGGTTACAATCTTCATATCCTGGAAGCTTAGGGTTCTCCTCATCCTAGAAGAAAATGATCTCTTAAAGTTTGTCAATGATAAAGTTCCAAAACCAGAAGAAGAAGAAGATAAGCCATAGTGGAGGAAGTGTGATGCGAAAGCAAAAAGGATTTTGGTGGACTCAATCAAAGATCACTTGGTTGCGTAAATACCAGGGAAGAAGACAGTTAGGAAGATGTTTAAGACCTTGAAGAAGTTATGTGAACACAGTAGCATCAATGTGACTCTCACATTGAGGAATCAATTGTCAAATATGAAGATGATTAAGTGTGAATCAATTGCTTCATATTCCATGATGATCACTGAACTTCAGGAGAAGCTAAAGTTCAGTGGAGATAACATTGAAGAAAATGAGCTTGTCATGACCACTCTAAATGGTCTTCCACCATATTGGGAGTCCTTCAACCAACCTATAAGTGGTTGAACCAAGCTACCCAAATATGATAGGTTATGGGTAGATTGCACTTAGGAAGAGACCAAGATTGTAGCAAGACAAAGACTACATGGTCCTCAAGTTGAGGAGAAACAACCCTTCATTACTCATACCAAGAAAGGCAAGGGAAAGGGAAGGAAGTTTCACAAACATAAGCACCAAGCTAGGAGACCAAGCTTTTCTCCATATCAGAGGGAAAAGAAGAAGGATTTATCACACATACAATGCCATAAGTGTAAGAAATATGGTCACTATGCAAACAAGAGGAAGCATGGAGCTTCAACAGTTGATGTGGAAGAAGGTCATCATCACAAGAAACAAAGAAACGAAGATCGTAGAAATTTCTTCTTCATATCAGCATTATTAGGTATTGTTCCTACCACTAGTGATACATGGCTTACAGATAGTGGTGCTTTTGAGCATATGATTGGTTATAAAGAGAATATTTCAAAAGTAGTTGAAAAAGAATCCCATCTTTGTGTTGTACTTGGAGATGATGCCAACTACATTGTGAAAGGATTTGGATCTACCTCTCTTCAGTTAGAATCCAATGACTTACTAACTCTAAATCACGTGCTTTATGTACTTGATATGAAAAGAAACCTTGTCTCCATCTATGCCTTAGAAGACAAGGGATATAGAGTTACATTTGTAGATGGAAATGTGCTTGCATGACACAAGAATTCTAGCATGAACACAACACAAGTGATTGGTGTAAGGGAGGAAAGCTTGTATCATTTGAGCACTCTACTAGCTTAAACTTTTGTCCATGGTTCCACTAACATCAATGAGTTATGAAATAGAAGACTTGCTCATCTAAACTATCAAGCTCTCCCAACATTAACGGACATGGTGACAGGTCTATCAATGCTTCATGTAGATCATGATGGTATATGTAAAGGATGTGCACTTGGTAAGAGTACCAAGGGTTTTTTTCCAAAAAGTGAAAGCAGATCCAAGGGAATGTTGGGTCTAGTCCACTCTGACTTGTGTGGACCCATGACTGTTACTTCATTGGGTGGTTACAACTATTATGTAACATTTATTGATACCACTCACGAAAGACGTGGATATACTTTCTCAAGACCAAGGAATCAGAGAAAGTACTCAACAAATTCAAAGAATTCAAAGCACAAGTCAAGAATTTGTTAGGAAGTAGGATTAAGATCCTAAGATTAGACAATGGTGGAGAATATACCTCTACAGAATTCAATGATTTTTGCAAGGTGTTAGCACCCTGTAATTTTCCTATGGTTGCGGTAGGAAGTCATAGGGGTAACCATTTCAGCCAACCTTTAGACTGCATTCTAGACAATGCAGTCAAAGAGGGATCTCTCTTGTCATGGTAACATTCACATGTACATATGGCTTTGAACAAGCATGCAAAAGGCTAGATTTCTGTTAGAAACAAAGTGGTTTGTAAATTAAAGATTGAAAGACAGACAAATAATAAAACCATTGGGTGATGGAGTCACAGTCTGAAATATTTAAGGACATTATAACAGATGATGAAAAATTGATTTCTCTTCTGTATTATGCGGCAAAGTAAGCACAACATTCAGTTAAATATCTTTAAGCGGTAGTAGGAGAAAGGAGAAAAGCCCAACATGACAAGGGGCACCTATTGATGGATGAATCCCTTGCAACACCTTTAGCAGAATAACAAAATGAGGAAAATGGAGCACCTAATTGTGAATTCCATAACAACCATAACAAACATATAACGAATGCTACATCTGACGAGAAGAGCGCTTAATGAAACAAATTCTTCTCGTACAACTAGAGAGCATTTTTGCAGAAAATAACACATATGAAAATGGCATAACAAAGAACACAAACTGAATACAGACACCGTGATGAATCTCATAACCGCAGAGAAACATTTTCATTACTACTCCCAAAAATGTTTGCAGAGCTACAATACCGACGCTGAGGCGTCAAAAATGAACGTCAATCCAACCCCTTTCCTCCGCTGAGGAGGTTCCATTTATAATATAAATTACCCCTTGGATAAGTCCCGAAACATGATATCAAAAACGGTTACAAAATGGGGATTGAATCTCGAACCATTATAACGAATCTTAACAAACTACTTGAGGTGGCCGATTCACCACGATTCACTACCATAATAGGCAATACGAAGTGACATGCATGCTGGATCAAAAGACACCGTGGCGTCTGGATGAAGGCATGCTTGCTTTGACAGTGATGCTTCTATAACTGTTTATCCCTTTTGCGCATGCCCCCCCTTGCAGTGCCGACTGAATTGGCTCCATAACCTCTCCTGCTTTTGACCTTTATGTTCATTTTGTGTTCGATGGCATGTTTATGCCTGCATTCCTTGTTGGCGCAAAGGCTTACGACCCTTCTATGTTTGGCTACCCACTCGATACTTCTGCCTCTTGGCAATACTTTCATTTGCGGAGGCTCGGGAGGACCAGCCCATTTTTCGATAGTAACAAGCCCTTGATGGGCTTGTCATTCTTGTGCTTCTCTTTCTCCCAAGAGAAGGGTCCTCCTACAGGTCATAACAATGTGACACCCCTCGGATTGGTCATCACACCAGATAAATGTGGCAAGTGGAATTCACAAAGATGATGACAAAGGCCTTTGATCCACCCTCCTCTCGTACGAACATTCGCTCTGATTGGCTGCCCCTAGCAATGGATACTACACATTGTGATTATGGAGAAAGCGACCACGTCCGGAGGCTTTGGTGGGAGACCCATCTGATTGGAGAGCTTTGGCATTGTTTCCGCGGGGGTGTTGTATTTTATTAGGACCGCATTGTCCTCACCAGCCTCAGAAGGTCGTTCTAATGTGATGAACATCATTCTCTTGACCTTACTGGCGTCAGAGAACCTTTCTAATGTAATGAACATCTTTACCTTGATGGTTGGAGTCCTTTTAGCATGAAAACCTGAGAATAGCAGCATTTCGGAGTGGTGCCTATTGGCTAATAGAATACTTAGGCAAATAGGTTCCTCAAGCTTGAAGACCATCACATACCTCCTTTCAAAACTCTTAGGATTCTTGGCCAAGTAATATTCAGCCACCTTCGCTTTTCATCAACATTTACCTAGTCTGTATCTTCGAATGGCTCTGGCCACAGTGCTTATAAAGAGCTGGGTGGTGGAATTCAACAATGGCCTCGTCACCCCTTCACACATGCTATCATCGAGTGACATGATGACAACACACACGATCATGTGGGTTTCGGCTCCAATTCTTAGGCAGAGGCACCAACCAGGTCACCCCTTTTTGTCACGTCGTCATGCTATCAACTGCGGAAGTGACCTCTGTCTTCGATCCTTGTCAGTCTGCAATTAGCCCATGGCATGTGGACTAGACATTTGGCATGCATCGACCTCTCTTGCTGACGGTATCAGAATGTCCTTGCTCTTTGTGCCTCTATTTCCTTATCCTACTCTATGTGAAGGCCATAAGTCAATCCCGTCATTTGATCATTAGGGCGCATCCAATTATCATACGCATGAGGCAATAATCTTCAGACTTCGAGAAATGATCTACGCTGTGGATTTGATTTATGGTCGTAGATTCATTTGAAGGAGGTCTGGACGTTCGATTACCCGTCACTTCTACCCTTTACGTACTCACCCTCCAAAACATCGCTTCTTCGTGTCTACGGTGAGCAGAACGGTTTTCAACCGTGGATCTTCATTTGGTCTTTGTAGCGGCCCGTGAAATGGGTGGTCAATATTCAATCCCACGGCTTTCGACCTCGATTCTTTCTCATATAACTTTCAACGAGCGAGATCATCTTTAGCCCTTGGATCGACATGGTTTTTGATTTCTGCCATTTATTTTTTACGGATGCACCGTATTTCGCAAATCTTCAGGGTGATTTGCTCCGCGTATGTCTAATCGACGGGGTCGCTGTTCATCGTGGATCTCTCCTCGACTTAATCTCCGCCGTCGAGACTTGTACTCGTCTTCGTTTTGCAGCCCCTTGCTTCCTTATTTCCCTTGGCACCTTTCGGAAGCAAAACAGGCTTTGGTCGTAGATCTCCTCTATGCTAGATCTCGACTGTTCAACCATGTGGCCCCTACCCCGCTTCGTGCTTTGCCCGTTGGTCAACCTTTATTAGCTCGCCGAATCTTTGTAATCGAGGGTGTGAGGTGTTACACGATTTCGCATCGTCCCATTCCCTTATTCGTCGTGCACCTTCCCGCTGCGAAAATAGCTGGGACTGTTGATTAGATCCTTGCTAGATTGTTGTCTTTCAGAAGCGTGGGGCATTCTAACACTTCACGGTCATCCTATGTATTATTTATTGTGCCAGATGGGGACGACGGAAAGACTCTCCTCCGTAGATCTTTCTCATAGAGGATCCCGAACGTTTAAGAGGTGTAGGCTCTCTTGGGCATCACAACCACGACACACCCTTATCTGTTCGGTGCCTTTCGCTGCGCAAAACCCTTCATTATCATTGATTTGCGCTGCCAACTCATTCGACGACTAATCTTGCTTGTTGCTTACTACTGCACTGCCTGTGTCAGGTTTACGTGCCATGGAATAACCCAGTTCCTTGCTTGGGCTTGGGGTAAGCTTCCTCGACGACCTCGAAATCATCAAAGATAGAGAGTTTTTTCCTATACCCCCTTTTGCAAGGCAACTACTGCAGGCGCCTATCCAAAAATTAGCACAAGTGCTAACATAAAGAAGCAGGAATCAAGAGGGAGCTCACAGTTCCCTACAACCCTCAATAAAATGGGGTTGCGGTAAGGAAGAACCGAACAATTGTGGAGGTAGCCAAAGCCATCATACATGAGCATATTCTACAAATGTTCTTATGGGCAGAAGCATCCAGAACAATTGTTTATGTACAAAATAGATGCCCTCATAAAATCTTGAAGAACATGATTTCGGAAGAAGCCTTCACAGGAGTGAAGCCAAAAGTGGGCCACCTTTGTATCTTTGGTTGCCTAGTCTACATTCATGTGCCCAAGGATAAAGGGACGAAGTTAGAACCTTCAGGCAAGAAGGGAACATTTGTGGGATACAACTAGTCTTCAAAGGCTTATAGAATATACATCCCAAGATTGAGGTAGATCGAAGTCAGCAAGGACATGACCTTTGAAGAAGAGATGGCTATTTGAAAAGGAAGAGGATCAGATATGGAGATCGACGACGACGAAGAAATGAGATCATTTGCCCCTCCAAAAATTGAGAGGGAGTCTAAAGAAAAGAATGAACCGATCGATCCCATTGATCTAGTTGATGCTCCCACAGATATGGCAGTAATCCGAAAAAGGACTAGATGGGAACACCAAACATTGCAGGATGTAGAGGGGCACGAAGCCTTGCACATAACCCATTGGGAAAGCAAAAGACCTTAGAGGTTCTTGAGTTATGTAGCATTGCTAAGTCACATCATTGACTCAGAGCCTACCATGTACGAAGAGGCATCCAAACACCAAGTTTGGAAGGATGCCATGATAGAGGAGTTCCAGTCCATCATGAAAAATAACCTATGTTGCACTGGCCTCGAGGACGGGGGGACGTGTGGACAAGTTTCCAGGACAGCTAGAGCGCACCCCCAATTTTTCAGGGGACGACAGGTTGGGGACGACAATTATATAATATAAAATTTAAAAATAATATATATATATATATATAAAATTAAAATAAAAATTATTTACATTGAGATAAATCATAAAATAAAAAATCTTTGCAGTAGAATATTAAAATAGCTTGCATGAATTTTTATCATAAAACAATGAAACATTGAAACATCAAAACATACGTGTTTGCAGCCTTTGATTGAGTTAAATGAGTCATAAAAATTAAAAATCAAAACATGATTGCAGCATGAAATTAAAATATCTGTCATAAAAACTTTATAAAAAAACTGAAAAATTTCAATTTCAATTTAAAAGTTAAGAGTTATGAATCATTCATGAAACATAAAAGACTAAAGTCTACAGATGTAATCACAAAAATATTTTAGTCTTTAAAGTTTAAAACTTGAAATTCATATGCAAAAGGAAGAGTCTATCTTAAGCATAAATGAAGGGTAGGGTTTTAAGTTTTTAAATTTAATTATTTTTTTTAATTTTTTTTTAATGTACAGGAAAGGGGACGCATGGGAGTCCTCGATTGGTTTAGGGACTTCGTGGATGTCCCTGAAAAGTCTCCTATTTTTTGGGGTACGTTTAGGGTACGACGAAAAAGTCCTTGAGTCCCCAATGGAGTCCTCGACCATTTGGGGACGTTTCTGAGGAGTTCCAAAGTCCTCGGAACGCCGAAACGTAGGGAACGGTTGAAATTTTAGGGGGGACGGGTCCTCGTGCAACATAGAAAATAACGTATGGGAGGTTGTACCAATACGTGAGGGGAAGTCAGTAGTGACATCCAAATGGCTTTTCAAGAAACATGGAGCATATGGTAGCGTGGAAAAACACGAGGCTAGTTTTGTTGCTAGAGGATTCTCTCAGAAAGAGGGAATTGACTATGATGAAACATTTTCTCATGTGGCTTGATATACTTCCATCAGAACCATCATTGCTATTGCTTCAACTATGGGATGGAAGCTGCATCAGATGGATGTAAAGATCGCCTTCCTCAATGGTATTATCGAGGAAAAAGTTTACATTGAACAACCAGAAGAGTTTATTGTCTATGGGAAAGATTCTCATGTATGTAACTTGAAAAAGGCATTATATGGACTCAAGCAAGCAGCTTGTGCTTGGTATGGACGGATAGATAGATACCTGGTAGACTTGGGATTCACCAAGAGTGATGCAGATCCCAAGCTTTACTACTGGATTGTGGATGATGAGCCACTGATTCTAGTTCTATATGTGGATGACTTGTTTCTCACATGAAATGAGAAATTAATTGGATGGTGTAAGAAGAAGCTTGCCTTTGAGTTTGAAATGAAGGACCTCGGATTGATGCATTATTTCTTGGATTATAAGTATGGCAGAGGCAGAAGAAAAATTTCCTAAATCAAGGAAAATACACCATTGATATTTTGAAGAGATTCGTGATGTTGGAATGCAAGTCCATGGCTACTCTGATGGATGTAAATTTCAAGAAGTTGAAGGAGTCTACCTCAAATTCTGATATGTTTGATCCCACCATGTATCGCCAGTTGATTGGCTCTCTGATGTATCTGACAAACACCGGACCAGATATATGTTTTTCTTTAAATACTCTCATCTAGTTTATGAGTGATCTGAGGCAGATTCATTGGGTTTATGCAAAGCATGTTCTCAGATACTTACGTGGCATTGTGGGATATGGCATAAGATATGCTTCAGGATGTGATATGACATTGCAAGGATTTTCTGACTTAGATTGGGTCAGGTGTGTTGTAAACAAGAAGAGTACTTTCAGATGTTACTTTAGTTTGGGCTCTGCAATGATTTTTTAGTGTAGCAGGAGGTAGACCTTAGTACCACTTAACACTGTAGAGACTGAGTATATGGCTACAAGTATAACATCACAAGAAGCAGTATAGCTTCGAAAAATCCTTGTTGGATTATTTGGTCAGATTCCAGGACCAACTATGATTCACTGTGACAACCAAAGTTGTATACATATGTCAGTGAATCTTGTGTTTAACGACAAGATGAAGCATATAGAGATTCAATATCAATACATTCATGATATGGTGCAGAAAGGTGCAGTCGAGTTACATTATGTTTCGATAGATGATGAGACTGCAGATGTTCTTACCAAGCCTCTTCTCAAGACAAAGTTTGAACACTTTAGCTGGAGACTTGGAGTAGAAGAAACGACATCCCTTAAGAAGGAAAGGGAAAGTTGAGATAGACATCTACGTTGCTTTCACACTAGTGCCACTACTTGTTCTGAATCTTAGCTTGGCATGGGAAGAAATCCCATTGGCATTGTGAGATGTGCATGTATTAGATGGTCATGTGCAGTGGTGACCACCATACGTTCTGATTTTCAATATGGTGTTTTGGAGAATTCCCACCAACTTTTGAGATGGACTGGTAGTAGATGGTTGTGTACATTGGTGACCTCTAATTGTCTTGGTTTTTAAGCTTCGTGTTTTGGAGAATTCCCACCAGCTGGTTTCAACTTGGTGTAGGAGAATTCCCACCATCACTTGAGATGAACCGGTAGTAGTTGGCTGTGTGAAGCATGTCTTGGTTCTCAGTTAGAGACAGACATGGCTTGTAGTAGATGAGATGTTGATTACTCTTGAATGAACTATGAAGAGTTGATGGATCTACCAATGGACTGAGTAGACCAGATGCATGATGACACCTCTCGACGGACGAAGACAATGTTGACAACCTTCAATATGTATAGAGATGATCGAGATAGATGAGATGTACAAGAGAAGACCCAGATGTTTGTGATGTTGATGATGACCATATCTGAAGAACACCTTCCTTGTTGAGAGGGAGTGTTGGAATTTATGTAACTTCAAAAGTTATTCTTATTGTACTTGTATTGTATTTCCTTGTACCTCCTATGGGAGATTATCTTGATGTAATTACTCATGTAAACCCTAGAAGGAATCATTGTAAATCGTGGGGAAAGAATACACAAGAAAGAATAAAGATAAAAATATTTTTGTATTTCCCCAGAGCAAGTCGACCCCAATAAATATTCACTTGGAAAATCAGTATAATTAGGAGGCGCCCTCCTCATTCATTCACAACAAGTTTCCTCTAGCAGAAAAGGTGCGCTACTGCAGTCAGGTGGAGTGTTTTCTAGGGTTGTATCTTAGATAGATCTTTTTTCTCTCTTTCTTCTTCTCTCTGCTCTTAGAAGCTATCATCTCTATACGAAAATTTGCTAGGTTTTTCCGAATTGGGTTTCCCATAATAAATTCTTGTGTTTTTTGTTTCTGTGCTTTGTCTTTCTTCTAGAAATCTTATTGTTTATTTGCAATTAAGTTATACTGCTATAATCTTGTAAAAACTAACAATAATCACTCCCTCTTATGGGGGAGGTTCTTTTGAACTACACCAAGCTTGTCTCGAAAGTATTCAAACCTTATTTGAAATAGAGGCTTAGTCAACACATCAACAACTTGTTCCTCTGTAGGAACATACTGGAGCTTTACAACTCTCCTTTGCACCATATCTTGGATGTAGTGATTCTAGATTTCAATATGTTTCGATTTGTCATGGAACATTGGGTTTTCTGACAGCTTGATTCAACTCTGGTTATTGCAGTCGCTATTAGTCACATCCATCTCGGTATCAAACAATCTTATCAACAACTTGTGAAGCCACACTACTTTGCTATAGGTTGAACGTGTTGCAATATATTTAGCCTTTGCCATGCTGAGAGCAACATTGGTTTGCTTCCTACTTAGCCATGAGATCACACCTGATCCCAAACTAAAACAACATCTTGAAGTGTTCTTTTTATCTTCAGCACTGCTTGCCCAATCTGAATCTGCATAATCGTGTAATTTGATCTCACTATCAGATGCATATATGAGGCCACAATCCAATGTACCCTTTAGGTAGCTCATCACATGTTTACTGCAACCAAATGAACATGTTTGGGCTCCACCATATATTGACTCAAGATGTTCACTGCAAAACATATATTTGGTCTTGTGTTCGTCAAATTCATTCGTGAGCCAATAATCTGTCTTTGATGAATCATCATTTAAGAGCTTAAAGTTTGTCACCATCGAAGTTTTCATTGCCTTACAATCCCTCATTCCAAATCTCTTTAGGATCTCAACAACATATTTTCCTTGATTAAGGAAAATCTCATTGATGAGCTTCTCTTTACTTGTCAGGAATATACTATCCACATACACCAATAATATCATAAGACCATCATCTACAACCTTATAATAAAGGTTGGAATCTGCTTTACTCTTGGTAAAGCCCAAACTCATCTGGAATCAATCAATTCTTCCATATCACGCTCAAGGTGCTTGCTTTAACCCATACAATGCTTTCTTCAACCTGCATACATGTGTCTTTTTATCTTGAGTTTCAAAACCTTGTGGTTGTTCAATGTACACTTCCACTTCTATCACACCATTTAGAAAAGTTGTGTTTATGTCCATTTGGTCTAACTTCCATTTCATCTTAGCTGCCAAAGCAAGAAAAGTTTTGAATGAAGTATATTGGGCTACTGGAGCAAAAGTCTCTTCATAATCAATTCCTTCCTTTTGAGAGAACCCTTGAGCTACAAATCTTGCCTTGTATTTTTCAATGCTGCCATCTGTTGAATGCTTTGTTTTGAAGATCCACTTTGAGGAGACTACCGATTTATCTTTCGGTCTTGGCACCACATCTTAAACATCATTCTTTACAATAGATTAGTATTCCTCAACCATGGCATCCATCCATTCCTTCTTCTTTGTTGCTTCTTCAAAACAGGTAGTTTCTTCATCAATAAGGCTGCACATCAAGGCCACATAATTGGAGTGTGGCCTTGGTCTCTTGATTCCTTCTGCAGCAACATACTTTTCCGCATCTTGAATTATTTTACGAGGCCATAGTGGTCTTCTTTTGAGTGTGATCATCTCATGAGGTGACTCCATAGGTCTTTGAGGCTCTTCCATGTTATGGTCTTCTGGTATATGCCCTTCTTTAACGTCTCGAACTGGTAGTTTGTTGGTCTCTCTAGGAGCTTCAAGCTCCTCTTCATGATCCTCATTTGCATGGTTCTTTTTGGACTTGTTGAAAGATGTATCCTCATCAAGTGCAACATCTTTGTTGATCTCAATATGACGGTAACCTGGGATGTAGACTCTATAAGCTTTTGATTGTTCACTATATCCAACAAATATCCCATTCTTTCCTGAAGGGTCCAACTTTGATTTTTTTTCCTTGGGAACATGTATGTATACAGGACAACCAAATATCTTCAGGTGGCTTACTTCAAGCTTCTCATCGGTAAACATTTCTTTTGGAGTCTTGTTGCCAAGAGCATCGTGGGAGATTCTGTTTTGCACATAAACTGCGGTTCTAGCTGCTTTGGCTCATAAGTGCATATGTAGATCCTGATCATGGATCATGGGTTTTGTTACTTCCATGATGGATCTATTCTTCTTTTTTGTCACTCCATTATGTTGAAGATCATAAGGAGTGGTGGCCCTCTTAATCACAAATTCTTTACAAAAATCCTTGACTTCATTTGTTATGAAGTCTCCTCCATTATTTGATCTCAAGGTCCTGATTTTCTTTTCAGAGAGATTCTCTATAAGGGCTTTAAATTCTTTGAACTTCCTAAAAACCTCATTTTTACTATTTAAGAAATGAATCCAAGTCTTGTGGGAATAATCATCAATAAAGGAAACATAATAAACATGCCTGCATCGGACCAAATACGTCCTAAGTGAACAATGTCCAAGATCTCTTTTGCTTTATTGTTGCTGCTTGGAAATGATTTTTTAGTATTTTCTCCTTGTGCACATCCCTTGCAAACTCCTTCATGATCAATTTGGATCTCTAGTAAACTTGTCACTACGTTGCTCATGGTTGGCAATGCTTTGTAATTCACATGAGCAAGTCTTCTATGCCGCAACTCATATGGGCTAATGGTGTTAGCTGTTAAGGCTAAATCTGAATGTCCCTTCAATTCGTAGAGTCCTCCTTTAATTCCAATCACGACTGCATCATCTATAGTCTTTTCTTTCGGACACATTTGGACTTCATCTACAAAAGCAACTCTGAAACCTTTCTTATCTAAAGCTGAGATAGAAAGGACAGTCTTTTTCAAACCATGGACATATAGAACTTCCTTCATCTTCATGGACTTTTCGGATTTCAGCTTATAAGAGGCTTCTCCCATTCCTTTGATGGGATATTGATAATTATCTCCAAGCTTCACTTTGTGTGGAATAAGACATGAGAGGGAGTCTTTGTAACCTGTCATATGCTTGGAAGCACCCTTGTCTACGAGCCAAGTGTCACTTCCATGTGAGATTAAATCTGTGAGGGCTGAAATTAAGATATTCTTCACTGGAGTCTTCATCTTCTCTAGCCTTCTCTTCAATTGAGTTATCGTCTTCGACTTCATGGGCATGAAACCTTTTGTTCTTGAAGGGGACAATTTCTTGCAATGTGTCCCATCTTGTGACATGTAAAGCATTCAAAGGATGAGAAGTCTCTTCTAGTCCTTTTACCTATTCGAGATCTTTGAGGTCTTCTAGTTGATGGTCCACGATCCTTTCTCTTGTTCTTTTCTTTCTTTGCATGTGTCGCCAAAGCTTGATCTTCCTTGTCATTTAACTTTTCTTCTTTGTTTGCTATTCTTTCTTCTTCTTGTACGCATTCCTCCCATAATCTATTGAACTTGGGCAACTTCCTTATAACACATATTCCTTTGATGAAGGAGTCCTAATCCCTTGGAAGACCATTCAAAGTGGTCATCACAATTTCTGCTTCTACTACCGTGTCTCCAATAGGTTTTAATTGTTCTTTAATCTGGGACACTCTTGTGAAGTATGACTGCATTGTTTATGCCTTCTAAATCTTCACACTCTTGAGTTGGTTTCTTCCTTCAAATAGACTAGATAATGCATCAAACATTTTCTTTGGAGTCTTCTTTGAAGATACTTGAGGGATCAAATCATTCTTGATGGAATCAACTATGATCTTCTTGGCCTTGACCATATCCTTCTTATGCTTTGATTTGGCTTATTTCCTTCTGGTTCTTGTACTTCCTCTTTGATGTAGCCTTCTAGATCATGTTCTTCAAGAATGAGCATGACTCTATACTTCCATGCTCTAAAGTTCTCAGCTCACTCGAGCATTTCATCAAGCTTGGTATTGTTTTTCATCTTTAATAAATGAGAACCTCAAATGGAAATATAGGAAGTAGAACTTACTAGTAAAGAAGCCTGTTTTTGGAACTTGCTTCATGTTGACTTATAGGGTTTGACAGAGAAACTCTAATTTTTCAACTGTGGTCACTTGCAAATCTGGTTGGAGGAAAAGATGTGCCTCCTCAAGGCGAGTTGACTAGTGTCGTCATTTTCCCAAATTTGTGGACATATAATTGCAAAATACTTAATGCCCTAGTTTTCCCGGCAACAGTGGTAGGTCAAAAAATTGAAAATCCATAGAATTGAAAACTGTTTCGATAGAAAGATGCACCCTCCTAGGGCAAGTTAGTTGGTCCTCGTTTTTCAACTGATCTATGGAGGGAGTTGCCCAGAATAATAAACACTAGTTTGTTGCATTGTTGGATAAGTTGTTGCACAATGACTTCTTTTAGGTTGACTTTGATACCATGTTAGAATTTTAAAAGTTCTATGCCAGACAAAAAGGATCACTAAAAGAATGACAAGCACAGTAGCACAAAGAGAACACAAAGATTTATCATGGGAAACCCTCGTGGAGGAGAAAACCCAACAAAGCTTCTTTAATATAGAATTCAACCAAGGACAGTGTCAAAACCCAAGAACAAGATTCGCTGCTTCCTCTCTCTTAGATGGACTTCTCTCTCTAGCGCACTTGCTTTAGTGTGTAGTGTGATCAAATGAAGGAGGCAACTCACTTATTTATACTCATCAAGTGAATGACAACTTAACTTACCTAGGTCGTCTTGTTGCTCTAAACAGGGCCGACTTACCTAGGGATACTCAAAATAGCATTTATAAAATACTTTTGTGAGTACTATTGCCCCGACTTAAAATGGAGGTTTTACCTCACGACTCTTACATGACCAATTACATCAAAGACATCTCTCGAAGGAGGAATAATAATAATAATAAAAATACAATAGAATATCTCCGAAGTTCATTTCTTTAACATTGAATACTTGATTTTACAACATTAAAGATTGATATTTACAATTACATAAAAAACAAAATATCTTTTGCTAAATTTAAAGCAAAAAAGACCAGTTTCCTTTTCCATTATTTTCAGTAATTGGAAAAGAGCTAATTCATGCAACACTCAAAATATGGTGTTACAGAATTGACATTGACAAAAATCAACAAAGAAATTGGTGAAATTTAAGACAAATAAAAAACGACAAAATTTGACAAACATAAAACTGAAGTTAAAAAACACAAAAAGTTAGATAACCTGAAAACACACACAAAACATACTTTAATAAATAATAAAAAAACACAACATAATTTAAAAATTAGTTAGAAAATTGATTTTTTTTACCAACACATATATATAAAATAAACACATTGTACCATGTGTCTCAAAAAAATAAATCACTTTCATCACTGAAATTACAATGAAATCTCACATTTATCTGAAAAAAATAATGATTCGCAGAAAATAATGTTTACATCATTGTGAAGTTCAGCTCATAAATCATAATATCATATGTATATGAAGTGTACACCATAGGAACATGCTTGATTCTATTCCTGGAAGCATTTCAGGAAACTTAAGTGGGTTTCTCAAATTTTAAAGTCGAAAACTAGCTCAAAAAAGTTTGATGTCATTGGGGAATTTCTTTGACCATACTTGCTGCTTTAGTTAATATACTCTCAACTTTGAGAACCCCTGTCTTTTGATGCGTTTAAAGTCGATCAATATACAATCCGATTGCAACCATATACTTGCTACTTTAGTTAATATACTCTCCATTTTGAGAATCTCTGTTTTTTTAGGTGTTTAAAGATAATCAACATACAATTCAATTGCAACCATACTTCATACTTGCTGCTCTAGTTAATATGGTTAATATACTCCCTATTTTGAAAATCTCCGTTTTTTTTTGTGTTTAAAGATAATCAATACATAATTCAATTAATAGAGAATCTCTGTTTTTTTAATGTGTTCAAAGATAATCAATACATAATTCAATTGCAACAATGTAATAAATGTTGTGATCTATGCCGTTAAATTAAAAACATTTCAAATTTAATACTGTGAATCTCAATTTATACAATATTTATTAAACTCTTACAAGTTACCTTCAACAAGCGAGATACCAAGGAATACAAAGAATGCATCCTTAAACTTTTTAAATACATATTTGTATAATATACCTGTCAATATATTTGTTTATTTATGTTTATATCTATGTATGCATATGCAAATATTCTTCACAATTGTGAATTCCTTGAAGAGGAGAAGAGCAGTGACAGATTCTATTCTCTCATTTCACAATAGTGAATGCCTTGAAGAGGAGAAGAAGAGCAATGACAGATTCTATTCTCTCATTTCACAATAGTGAATGCCTTGAAGAGGAGAAGAAGAGCAGTGACAGATTATATTCTCTCATTTCTTTGCTTGTTTTTCAAAGCCAAGATTGCTGAAAAAATAAATTATTAATTGAAAGTGTTGTTTTGGAAAGAAGTCATTCATAGGACATAAGAATATAACAGTTTAAAAGATTGCATCCAATCCTCAAAGGCACTTCACTGTGGAGTTTCTTCTTGCAGTATTTTAAGCCAAAATTTGAAAATTCTTATAGATGTATTTTGGTTCATATTGTATTCTTATCTCAGTATTTTGAACCAAAATTTGAAAATTCTTATAGATGTATTTTGGTTCATATTGTATTCTTATGTAGATACAGGGCATATTACAAAGCTTCTTATAATGTCAATTTGTTGCAGGCAGAGGTGATAGAAGGGGCCCTCAAGGATTCGAGTGCTCTTGCTGGAGGGATGCGGGTAGTTGAGCTAAGATACAAAAGACGGATTGGAAGGCTAGAAAGAATTGATGAGTGGGTCAATGAGCTGGTCCATGTGATTGCAGACAATTTTGATACACAATATTTCACCAGAAAATATGACAGACGAGATCGTCCTCTGCAGGCAGCAAGCCATAACCAAGCTCTTCTGTTTTTTTTCTTCTTCCAAACTTTGGAAGTTATATTGTGCTAATCCCATTGACTATTTCCTTGCAGGTTGTTTTCTATGGCATTAAACAAAATGCAGATTGTTCTGGTTATGCCTTTGCTGCTACTTTTAATAGAATTACAATAATGTCAGCCAATTACAATCCTTCAAAAAGCTCAGTTGACAAAGATAACCAGGAACATGCTGCCCAAAGAACATATACCAGGATTGCAAGAAACAATTACAAATTGGGTATTGTAGAGGGATTACGTAAAGCAATAAGTGATCGCGAAAATGCAGCAGATTCACAGGACAAAGATGAAACAAAAAGTGAGACAAAGGGAAAAGGAATGCAACACGAAGCCGAGGAGAGGAAGAGCAAGGCAATTCAAGCACTTGTGCTTCATTCCAAAGATGTTGGAGAAGCCTACATCAAAGCTAAGGGCATCACAATCAAGACTTCCAAAGCTAGAATGAGAGAAAGTGCATGGAACGTAGAGGCATTTACTCAAGGACAGATTGATTCAAAGCAAATTGACATCAACCAGAAAGCTCTTCCGACTAATCGCAAGAGAAAATCCTCCCAAAGGGAATGATTGCAGTCAAATTCAACAATGACACATAGGAAGACTTCCACTCTTCTCCATTGGTTACTGGGGAGTTTTGAAGTAGTAATTATTATGCTGATTATAGTAGTCTATCACATTGTTTTTGAAAGATCTCTAAAACATTGTAGAAATTCCAGTTATTTATTTATGAAATCTCAACCTTTCTTTTCCTCAACATGTTTTGCATTAATACCAGGTGAAAGTTGGTGGCTGATTTGATTTTTGTTATAATAATGTTATAATTATTTTCATGATAATGAATACAAAGAAGAGCAAACATTAAGGATCTGCTTACATACAGAAAAAGGTGTATAGCCATGTTGGTGAGTTTGATGTATTTTTGGAATTTTTTTTAAACATTGAAGTGATATATTTGTCTTGATCTTTGTATATTTGTAATGTTTTGAGTAAGAAAGTTATCACTTGAATGCTTTGGTGCTTTGGAGAGGTTTTGGATTTTGCTTCTAAAAAAAAAGTATAAAAGTAGCCTAGCTATGTGAATATTCTTTAATCATTTTATCAAAACCATAAAAAACAAAATAATACTAATAACTTTAACTTAAATCTTAATATAAATTTAATATTAATCACTAATGTTAGATCCTAGTATCTAACAACATAGCAAGATGCTGGCCTAAAAGTGCTGAGAGATTCTCTATTAATATTAATAACTAGTATGGATCACAATTACCAGGCGTAAACTGGGATTTACCCTCTAAATTATGAAAAGGTGGAAATAAGCAACATGCCTAGTATAGAGTAATGCTAAACAGTTGTATAGGAGTAGTCAACTGCTATGAAGTTAGTAATGCTAAGCAGTTGTGTAGGAGTAGTCAACTGCTATGAAGTTGTTAGCAAGCATCTTTATTATGGAATTTAAAACCTTTAAACAATCGTCTCTTATCGTGAAGAACAATAACATTAAAAGCTAACCAATACAATTTTATTATAGCAAATATTTTTTCAATATGGATTATGAAACCTTTAAAGAACCACCTCTTATCTTAAAGACCAACAACATTAAGAATTAAGCAATACAATCTTATTATAGCATAGATTTTAAGAATTAGCATTAGCAACCTCTAGAACCTTTAAAGAGTCATCATGAGCTCTACAATGCAATCTTATTATAACAGCATAGGTCTTGGGTACTAACCAATTCTAAACAATATAATATATTTCTATGTTATTATTATGTCCCTGCTCGAGGGGATATATATGAATCGTTCAAGGTGATTATTTGAAGTAATTTGTTGTAATTTTAACAAAATCATATAATTTTTGCTATAGTTTGTATTAAATTTTTTTGGGGAATTATTTAAATATTGATTTATCTTGCTTTTTATTGGTTTATATAGGTGACGTAGGCGTGGGACTTTGTGTCCCAAGACTCGGCGACGAGCTTGCGTAATCATAAAATACTGGATAGACTATTGTTACAGCTTTAGTTATTATTTTTTAATAAATGGATGGAATAGCTCTGGTCATGAATTGACAGCTTCTGTGCCACAAAGTTATGAGGTTGGTTTCTCAAGGTAATGACCTATGACATTTGACAACAATTCCTATACTCTCTTACCACACTCCTTCGCTGTGAGAAACCACTGGCTTTGACAAATGTACACTGGTGAAATTTAATGATATTTGTACAAGCTTTGCCAAAATATATGTTTCGAGAAATGTGGAAGCCTCCTACAGTACAAAACAAGCTGAAAAATGTACCTTCTGTAAAATTTCGATGGGAAAACAGCTACCACGGATGAGAAAGGCATGCGGAATCAAAGTCTTGCCACGATTGCAAAACCTGGGGCTGAACACTGAACACTGAGGAGAAAGGCACGCGAAATCAAAATCTTGACACGATTGCAAAAACTGGGTCAAAATTTAAGAAGTTACAACAATCGATCTCCGTCTCAGCAAATTAATTGAAAACCATGGTCTCCCAGTCCCCTTGGCTCATCCCTTTTAAAGTTCTGATTAAAGTTCCATTTTTAGATTGTAAAAACAAATTTGTATGTGTACGAAATTGAAAAGGAAAGTTAAATTTTTATCTGTTCAAGATGGAGAGTTCAACCCATGGAGGTTTTTCTTTGTAAGGTTCGCACGCCATCGTTTGAAGTAGCCAGAAGAAATGAATTTAGTTGAAATGTATGTTCTTTTGCTTGGTCATTTAACTATTTAATATGTGGAGATGTACTGTATGCTCTATCTTTTTAATTCGAATCTATAACGGAGATGCATATATCTTCTCAATTTGAATCTAAAAAGAAAGCAAATATTGTTAACTGTTACGCTCGCTCATGTCATACCAAAATGCAATGCACGCGTTGTTATATTTAGTGAGGAGGAAAGCAATTGAGTTGTTCATTTCAATTGTTTTGATTCTCATTCTTTAATCTTCAAGAAAAAGATTGTTTAAAAATTATTATTACGACACTTTGATATTTTCATTAGCTTTGATTTGTCATTATTCATTCTTTACAATTGCTTTGGATTCTCATTCTTCATCTTTAAGAAAGTGATTGTTTGTTTAAAGATTATCGGCACAGTCGTGTTTTTCCTTTCCTTTATTTATATTAGAACAAGAGAGATTCAGATAAATATGCCAGAATGAAGTTCAAAATGAACTTTCTGAATCTTAAAATTTTATTATTTCCAATGATAATATTGTTTCTACAACATTCATGTATTCATGTAGTAGTTATATTTTGCTAGCGGAAAAGGTAGTTCATGTTACAGTGCTATTTATAGTTTTGTAGATTCTCTTGCTGATACATAGTTTTTAGAATGAGTTCCTTCTTTATAGGATTTCATTTTCTTTATTATTATTCTTATTATTAATTATGTATATTATTTTACAAATTATATACATTTTATTTTTTATGTTGTATAAAATATCTTTATATAAATATTGAAAAATAAAATCAAAAAACAAAAAATACATATATTTTAAATTCTATTTTCAAATTTGGTTATTGTTTTCCTCATCTTATTTCCTAAACTGATTCCATATCTTTCTTATTTAAAGGTGGAATTTCATCCTAAAAGATTGTAGACGTAAGGAGATATAGCCATATCTTTCTTATTTAAAGGTGGAATTTCATCCCAAAAGATTGAAGATGTAAGGAGATATAGAGTAGATCATTGTCATAGGTATCAAACTCAAAAAAATTGACCTAAATTTTTAATCCAGATATGTTTAGGAGTATTAGTAAATTCAAAAGGAGGTTTAATTTGAGGTCTTGTGAGCTAAATTTCTTGAAACGAAAGACAACCCATTTCAAATTTAGCATGGTATGTAGCTCAAACAATTGATCCTTCATCAATTGCCCAAAGCTTCCTACAAAAAGCTATTGTTAATAGTTATCCACAAATAAAATAGGTGGCAATGTCCCTAACATTGCCACATGTCATTGCAAGTTAATGAGAGTAAACTAAGCAATTTTGTAGTAGCAAGGATTTTCAACCGATCACTTCATCGACATGAATATTTCAACATTCATGAAGTTTCACAAATACTAAGGAGGGAAATATCTATTCATTATTATTCCATTGATTTGTGTTTTGAGTTCGAAGGGGAATGCACCCCTAGAGATTAGCTTATGAGATTCTCTTTTATATGCACTTTGGTTGCAAGGAAATATTTATTTGTAAGTAGTAGTAGACAACAATGTCAAGTCATGGTCACTAGTTTGTTTTATTCTTTACCACCATGCCCCTAATCCCATGTAATATTAAAGTATATTAAGTACAACAATTTATAAAACTCAAAAAACAAAAGAACAAAAAAATATATAAATTTAAATTTAATTAAATTTAAACCATTTACATCTAGCTAGAAGTTGTAGGGTTTATTAGAGCATTATTACATACATTTAAACGAAAATTGTGGATGTGAATTCCATATCTAAACATCGGTATATATGACATTATTCAATACATTTTAAGATTTATTAGTATAGAAACACCAGTTTTTGTCTTATTTTCCCTCCACCAGAAATTGCAGTCAATGTTTTATTGATAGCTTGGATTTGCCAACTTTTATTACACCTTGTTGAGTTTTACCTATATTACTTATTAAGAGATAGTAAATTATGTCATATCACCACCCATACCTGTCATGTTTTAGATCAGTTCTCCATTTTCAACTTTGTCTTTAACTCCAACAATTTATTATGATCGCTAATACCAAGGAGAAATCCAAAGTTGTATGTTGTCTATCTAAGTAAGGCACACAGTTATTATAGATTGGTGAATCAGTAAAGGTAATTGGAAAAATCATAAAACCAAAAACATGGTTGTCCATCCAAGACCAGACCATCATATCTATATAGCCAAAGGTCAAGGTTTAAGAAGAGAAGATACAACATCTAAGCCCAGAAGTGAACGAGTTTATCTATCACAAATTACTAGTGCATATTGGGCTCATCTGCCACCAGAAGTAAGTAATTAAGCAATTTGCATCTCCTAATATCCCTAAGTAAGTAATTAAGCAATTTGTATCTCCTAATATCCCTCAGCTGGATCTCTTTAAATGTTGGAAAATACTTTGATTCTTATGATTCTAATTTGTAGTCATGATGTGTGATTTCAGCCTCAAAGCGTTTTCATCATGGGAGGCTGCCAAGGGTCCACAGCCGGGGAGGTTTTACAGCATAAGAACGTCAAGAAATCAAAGAAAGCGCACAGCCGGGAGGTATAATTACGGCACAAGAATGTCAAGAAAGTTGTGATCTGTGAAATCGATCAAGTCTAACAGTGAGTCTCAATTAATTTATGGTTTAACGTTGCTTCCAAGATGTTGTTGATTGTTTGCTACAAATACCTTGTTGTGAAAAGAGAAGCCTTCTGCAGTTCTCACCTTGAGCATCATTATCAATGATGATAGGTAACGAATTTTTAATTCTTCAAACTATACTTCGTAGGTTCCTGTAAAATTTTAAAGCTTTAATTGAAATTCTTGACGCTCGATAACAGAGATGAACGATAGGACGTCATAATAATCGCATAGAGGAGAGGAAGATGGAAGCTGAGAAGTAAGTGGAGACTGAGGATGCAGACGGCTACATGGAATATACAGACAGTGAAAATGCAGGTAAATGGAGGATATATGGGTGTTCCGAGGTTCCCTGCATAGAGCCTTGAAGAGCTAGGATGCTTTTCTTTCAGACGGTACAGAAGAATTTTTGGGGCGTGTGAGTATCTTCTGCGCTGTGATTTACCTATCTACTTTTTGCCGATGGTGATATTTTTATGCGCTGGATTGTTATTTACCTTGGAAATCAGTAGAACCTGGCAGCGCCGAGGTCTTATCTAACAGGTAGTGGAAAGGTTTGTAGCTTGTTATTACGACCTATATGCTGTAAGGTTCTTTTATGTTAAGTTGCTTGTCTGGTTCTATGATAATAATGGTTTTAACATTCTCTTAATCTTTGAACTCTTTGTCTCCTTTTTACTGTCCGTTTGTTGGGTAGCACTATCTTGGCTTCTTAGCACCGTCTTTGTTGGGTAGCAATCCTTGTTATCAATTGTACACAAAATCTTTCTATGAGCTTGTTCTAAAGCCAAATCTGAGCCACAGAGGATTGTTTGTTACTCAGTTATTACACCACAATAAAATCGCTTAACGCATTTAAAGGATGTGAAGTAATGGTTTTTCAGGTTCGATATCTCAAAGATTATTTAAATGCTTTTTGTGGCTTAATAGTGAAGAAGAAGGGTAAATACTTTGGTGGATTATCCGCAGTACAAAAGGTTATGTCCAGAAAAAGGATTCCATTATGTTCTCACCACTATGGTATGTTAAAGAATAAGCGGCTTCGTTTCTCTCACCTAGCTCTGAGTGATAAATTTGTTGAGGCAAATTTTTTTTTAGAAGACTTGGATATATTAAAGGATAATGACTAGTCAAACCTAAATGGATGGAATTTTGCCTTTATTTATTTGTATTTTGATTGTGAAAATTCCTATATTATAATGACCTAAATGGATGGAATTTTGTCTTTATTTATTTGTATTGTGATTGTGAAAATTCATAATATAGGGGGCAATACATGGTTTGTTATGGTTCCAGAACTTTCCTGTAGTTATTATTGCTTTTGCTAATATTTATTTATGATCAATTCGAATTTTATTTATTTGTATTGTGATTGTGAAAATTCATAATATAGGGCGGGCGATACGTGGTTTGTTATGGTTCCAGAATTTTCCTGTAGTTATTATTGCTTTTGCTCATATTTATTTATGATCAATTCGAATTTCATTTATTTGTATTTTGATTGTGAAAATTCATAATTTTGGGCTGCCTATAAGTGGTTTGTTATGGTTCCAGAACTTTCCTATAGTTATTATTGCTTTTGCTTTTGCTCATATTTATTTATGATCAATTAGAATTCTAGTGACTCGTTGTTGTTTCATCAACCCCACCTTCGTTAGCCTTGAAGCAACAAAAAAAACATGACAAAAGCACCATTATCTATTAGAAACCCTCAACTAATTTAGGAGAGTGCAGTTCCATATTATTAAATGATGTTTGCACTTAATTCCTAAGTAGTGCTAGAAACTATTTCTTGACAATCTTCTTTTGTTGTGTCACGTCCTACATCAATTAACAAGATAAATAATAAGGCATGTTTCTAGTAGTATTGTGTAGTTCTAGGACTCTCACCGATAATTGCACCAATAATTGCAGGCCACTTTAGTTCCAAGATTGAGTTTCATAAAGAGTTCTATTCATTTTGTTTAAAGTTCTTAAAAATATTAAAAATATCAAGTTAAAGGAGCGGTTGATCACCTTACTCCTCATTCGAAGTTGAAAAATATCAAGTTAGAAGAGCGGTTGATCTCCTGAGTCCTCACTCACTAAAGTTTCTGAAATCAGCCCGGTCTGAAATCAGCGCGGCTCGGCCAATAGTGTCATAGAACGTGAATTCTGTTAGAATTCAATATTGCTACTGGTAAGAATCTTCTCGATTCACAATCAGTTAAAATGAGAGGGTTGAGACTAAAGAGGATCCAGGCACTTGGATTCCAATATATAAGAGCTTTTGCATAGTCTCTTAATATACCATAAATCACATGAATGAATAAGCAAATTAAAACTAGATGGCTAGTCAAATTAAAACTAAATGGCTAGTCGAATAATATTTGATCTTTTCATCTTCTGAAAAGGTAAACTGTATGTATAAGTGAACAACCTAGGGTGGGACATGTGGCTTGTATTTTATGAATTAGGACTTTTATTTACACAAAAAAAAATTTCTTCAAAATTTTGTTTGCCAAAAGTTATTCCTAATTACAAAATCAGTTCTATTCCTCTTGCAATAGAAAATGGCAATGTCGGGGACATTGCCACCTCGTGGCTCTTGTTTACTTTTAATCTATAATATAATGTGTATATAAGTTAGTTTTTATGTTAATATTAAAAAATATTTTCATATTAATATTAAAGTATATTTTTATATATTATTATTTAAAAAATTATTTAATAAATACTAAAGATAAAGATTAATGTTAGGATCACATTTAATTTATATTCCATTCATATGGAATTAAAAACTAAGTATAAAGTTTAATTTAAAAAATTATGTATGAAAATAATACAAAGTTAATTTTCCTTAAATTTTAAAAAAATAATAAAACAAATTAATCATAAATAGCTCTTAAATTTCCCTGGATATTGGTGAGCAGGAGATGGTCGATAGGTGTTAGAGTAGGGACAGGAGGCCTCAGGAGGAGAGGGCAGGTGTGGAGGTGGAAGATGCCACTCGAACCTCCCCCTAGACTTAAACTCTCAAGCGTGTACTCTTTGTAGAGTAGACGAGCTCACATGCTGCAAAGCACCACCAAGGTTTTGTTCAATCTTTTCTTGGAAGCCATGATGGTGATTTGGTATTCAAACCAGACGATCTGTTCGGTGAATTGTCCCTCCCATGTGGAGAAGAGAGAGGCTAGTCCTCCCTGTCTGCAGATGCATCATGGGCATTGGAGCAAGCACAAGTCGTGACATGATCCTCCACTTGCGAGCCATGCCGATAGCAAGCGATCCACTCCGAAGGACGATTTCTTCATGCTCAGAACTGACCATAGAGATAATCTCAAGTATTCATCAGGGGGTTCACTGAATGCTCACGGCGTCAAGCATGGCGATAGTGGAAACACGTGTTGCCTCCCCAACGAGAATTATAAAGGGCTCTCAATGAAGCTTAAGCTTGTCACAACGGCTAAGCTTCATCTTGTAGGTTTTGACCAACGAAACTCGACCTTCAATTATTGTGGGTTTGGGCGTGAGCCTTCTGTTCCTGGGGTTCCGAATCCGAAGGTGAGATTCTTGAAGATAGAATGCAACATAAAGAGGCCCCAACACGCTTCAGCCACTGTGCGCCTCACCATCAGGGCGCCTCAACATCAACACACGCTGGAAGACCTTGCACGCAGGTTTCAACATCAACACATTTGGAAGATGGCTTCGGGAGGCGCTGGAAACCAGGTGTTAATTTTTGTACCTAGGAAAGTGTTCCCCTAGGTGACTTTAGCCTTAGTTACTTAAAATGGGAAATTAAAAAGTGACACTTGTATTAAATAACTTGAGATGAGCATTTAATGTGACTTTAGAATTAAAAGTCAAATTTTGATAAATTTAAGTGGGTGAGTGAAATTAATATTTATGAGAATTAAATGAGAGCATTTAATCTTATCCATTGATCTAGTCTAATCTCAGCCATTCGATTAGATGGTTCCTCACCCACCTAGGGTTTAGACAAAAGCAAGGAAAAATGCATTTTGGATTCGTTCTTGAGATGAGAGTGAAGAGATGAGAGAGCAAGAGAGAGGCACAAAATTCGAGGCAACCATTTCTAGAGAGTCTTCAGAGAGCATGAAAATCGAGGCACCACCATTTGCATTTAATGTGGCCCATATTTCGAGGAGAGTACAACAGTCTATATTGTGTGATTTTGGGCACAAATTTTGAGGAATAACTGAGCATAAGTTTCGAGAGTACAGGCACATTTCTTGAGGCAACAAGTTTCTTTGTGGCACGAATTTTGAGGTCATACAACTGCATTTATTATAGTCCGTACAACACGAGTTTTGAGGTAGTTCTGACACAGTTTTCGAGGGTAGAACATAGCTGTTATTTTTGGCACGTTTTTCAAGAAGGAAGTTGCACAGAAATCGAGGTAGCCTACTGGGTTATTTTTTTGGTTGAGATAAGTTGTATTTTGACTGAAAATAGCTGTCATGATTTTTTCCTAGAAGAAATAATAAAAATTCTCTCTTTGACTGGTTTTCCCCTTGTGGGTTTTTCCAAGGCTATTGACCAAAAATTTCTGAGTACTGTGTGTTTTTTGAAAGTGCATTTATTTCTTTTTTTCTGTCATGAAAAATTGAGTTACAATAATGTTTATTTAAGTATGGGAATTTATGTTATTTCTAGCCTTATGAATTTCTGGGTTGGGCATTAAATTGAGTTATTTTTTGACATTTAAACCAAGGGTTGAAACTTTGAAAAACTTACATGGTATCAGAGTTGAGTGGGGTAGAAAATTAATTTTTGCAGACAGAAAAGTAATTTTCAGATTTCAGAGATTTTCTTTTGACAGTAGCCGCATTTTGTTGAAACTTGTTCTTTAAGAAATATGACTTCAACTGGACTGAGAATGGAGGATAGGTTTGATGGGGCATGGAACTTTGTCCCATGGAAGGCCCAGATATTGTTGATATTGGAGGAGAATGAGCTATGGGATGAGGTAGTCAATCACACTACTGCTCACCCCATTGTCATTCTTGATGCTACCACTGATCCAGTTGGACTGACTGCCTTCAATAAGGACATTAAAGGCAGAAGGATAATTCTTGATGCAGTTAAAGACCATGTTATTCCTCACATCTTCAGTAAAGGCAGAGCACATAAAATGTGGGATGCTTTGACCAAACTTTTTCAGAGCTCAAATGAGAATTGAAAGATGGTTTTGAGGGAGAAGCTGAAGAGTATCAGGATGGTCAAATGATAGGTTATGTTGACTTACCTTACTAGGATGTCTCAGGTGAGAGATGAGCTTGCAGCAGTTGAGGAGGTTATTCCTAATGTAGAGCTTGTGGGGACAGCTATGAACGGGGTGTCAAAGCCTTGGTATGTGTTTGTGCAGGGTTTGGTGGCTAGGGAGAACCTACCTACATGGGACAGGATGTGTGATGATTTTGTCCAGGAGGAGACTCAGAGGGGTCTTGTGGATGGCAGTGCTTCTACTAGTAGGGAGGATGAGGAGGATGTGTCTTTGACGACAAAGGGGAAGAAGAAGAACAAGAAGGGTCCCAAGAAGGGTGGGGCCAAACAATAGGATGGGCAGAAGAAGGATATGAGCACTGTAAAGTGCTTTTCTTGTCATAAGACGAGACACTATGTTGGGCAGTGTCCGAACAAGAAGAAGAAGAAGCAGCGGCAGACAACAACTTCAGCGGAGGTCGATGACTTTGCAGCTAGATTTTAGAGAGAATTTTCTCTGTGCATTCGGCATATTGATAGAGAGAGAGCATCTATTATCACCAATGCAGATGTTGATAGAGAGAGGGATTTTTCCTTGTTGATAGGCCATTCCTACAGTGCATCTACTTCCAACACTTGGTATATTGATAGCGAAGCTTCGATCCAAATGACAGGTGCTCGAGAGATGTTCTCCGAGCTTTCATAGACAAAGACTGATGTGGAGGTGGTGTTGGGAGATGACTCAACAATCAGATCAGTTGGGCGTGGGACCATTACCTTTTAGAGGGAGTCCATGAGTTCCATGGCGTTGAGAGATGTATTGTATGTACCTAGGCTTAAAAAGAACTTGGTTTAAGTTTCCATGATCGAGGGTCGGGGTCTTGGGGTGTCCTCCCTAGATGGACATGTGCGTGTGTTTCCCAAGACTGCAAGACCATCTGCTTCATTTTCCATTGGAGTTAGATATGGAAAACTGTACAGGCTCTTATTTCAGCCTCAACATGCCTTGGCACATAGCAGCGACAATGAGCTTTGTGAGCTTTGGCATCAGAGGATGGCTCACTTGCATCATCTAGCTTTGGGGTTGTTGAGACATATGGTTACAGGTTTACATGAGTTTAGCACAGAGCAGAGTGATGTTTGCAGGGGGTGTGCTTTGGGAAAGTACACCAAGACTGCTTTTCCTAGCAGTGATAGCAGGTCAACATGGGTTGTTGACTTGATACATTCAGATTTGTGTGGACCGATGTCATCTATTTCCTTAAGAGGATATAAGTACTATGTGACTTTCATCGATGATCATTCCAGGAAGACTTAGATCTACTTCCTGGAGAACAAGAAATCTGAGGAGGTATTGCAGAGGTTCCAAGAGTTGAAAGCTCTTGTGGAGAACCAAACATGGAGGAAGATACGGGTTCTCCGATCGGATAACGAGGGTGAGTATACCTCTAAGGATTTTGATGGATATTGCAGATAGGAGGGTATCAGGAGGCAGTTGATGGTTCCATAAACTCCAGAGCAGAATGGAGTGGCGGAAGGAAGAACAGGTCTGTTGTTGGAGCAACTAGAGCTATGTTACATGACCAATCACTTCCTTTCTTCCTTCGGGATGAGGCATGCAACACAGTTGTATATCTTCAAAACAAGAGTCCCCATCATGTCGTGGGGCACATGACACTTGAGGAGTGTTTCACAGGCAAGAAGCCTAAGGTCATCCATTTTCGCATATTTGGTAGTTTGACTTACTCTCATGTCCCTTCTGAGAAGAGGACAAAGTTGGATCCCACAGCAGAGAAGGGAATCTTTGTGAGCTATGATGAGACTTCGAAGGCCTTCCGTATTTACCTTCCTTCTTAGAGGAAAGTTGTTGTGATAAGGGATGTGAAGTTTGAGGAGGAGAGGACCTTTAGGAAGTCTAGAGAGTTGGAGTAGGGAGAGCAGTCGGTTCCTGCACCTCAAGTTGTTTCATAGGTACCGTTAGTGCAACAGACAGGTTCACAAGTTTTTGGAGATATTGGACCACACAATGCAGGCACATGTTCACCAGGTTCAGTGGTTCAACCAACATGGTCTTCGGAGACAGGTTTTGGGTCTCAAATTATGGGTTCATCGTATAGAGGATCAAGATCACAGAGTTCACCAGTTGTTGGTACACCAGCTGCTGGTTCACAGGTTATTGGGGCTTCTACCTTTGGTAGTTTATCAGATGAGGACAGACCAGTGTGGGAGCAACCTTCAGGGAAGAACAAGCTTAAGTGGCTTTGGGAGACCTTGAAGGAAGCTTAGGAGTTTGGGACACCCAGAGAGCCAGTGAGGGCTATTCTGATGCGAGACATATTGGGCATTGCATTAGTGGCTAGTTTATGTGATTCATAGCCTTCTACTTTTGAGGAGGCCTCCCAACATCATGTTTGGCAAGATGCCATGATGGATGAGTACCATTCCATCATGAAGAATGATGTATGGGAGATAGTTCTGAGACCTGAGGGGAATTCAGTGGTGACTTCTCGATGGCTTTACAAGCTAAAGCATGTTGCAGATGGTAGTGTGGAGAAGTACAAGGCCAGGTTTGTAGTGTGGGGGTTTTCATAGATTGAGGGAGTGGATTATGATGAGACCTTTGCGCCGGTTGCTCAGTATGTGCTTGGTATACTTCAATTAGGGCATTGATTTCCATTGCAGCGGAAATGGGTTGGAAGATCCATGAGATGGATGTGAAGACCGCATTTCTCAATGGAATCATTTAGGAGGAGATTTATGTTGACCAGCCTCAGGGCTTTGAGATTCACGAGAGAGAGACTCATGTTTGTAGGCTGAAGCAAGCTCCTAGAGCTTGGTACTCCAGGATCGATTCTTACTTGCAGTGGATGGGGCTTCAAAAGAGTGAGGCAGATCCGAATCTCTATTTCATCATGGTTGGAGATGATCCACTCATTCTTTTGTTATATGTGGATGACTTATTTATCACAGGGGGAAAGAGACCCATTGCGGCCTGCAAGAAATATCTTGCTTCATAGTATGAGATGTCATATATTGGGTTGATGCACTATTTTTTGGGATTGGAGGTTTGGCAGGAGCCTGGATATATTTTCTTGGTACAAGGAAAGTATGTTGTTGATATTTTGAGAAGATTTAGGATGGAGGATTGCAGGCCGATGTTGACATCGATGGTCACCAACTGGAAGAAACTTCATGCTTCTGAGGGAGAGTTGGTGGATCCTACATTATACCGTCAACTCATTGGTTCATTGATGTATCTGGTCAACTCTCGGCCAGATTTATGTTTTGCGGTGAACACTCTTAGTCAATTCATGGTTGAGCCTAAGAGAGTGCACTGGGTAGCCGCAAAACATGTGTTGTGATACCTAGCAGGGACAATGAATTATCATTTGGACTACAGGAGGTTAGATGGGAACAGGTTGATTGGCTTCACAGATTTCGATTGGGAGGGCAGTGTGACAGACCAGAAGAGCACTTTTGAATGTTGTTTCAGTTTGGGCTCGGCAGCAGTGTCGTGGTTTAGTCGGAAGCAAAAGTCTATTGATTTGAGTTCTGCAGAGGCTGAGTATATGGCAGCTAGTCAGGTCAGTTGTGAGGTGTTGTAGCTTCAAAAGTTGCTGGTGAATTTATTTGTGTTAGAATTTTAATGGTTATACAATATATAAAAACATTTAGCATCATAACATCATAACCATAAGTAAATGATGATTGAAAGAAAGACAAATGCAACACCACAAGTGAACACAAGAGAACACAAAGATTTTCCTCGGGGAAACCACAAGGTAGAAAACCCCGCAAAACTTCCTCAGTATAGAATTCGACCAAGGCAGTGTAAAACCCCATCAATAAGAATAGTTACTCATCTTCCACAATAGACTCTTTCTCTCTCCAACGCAATACTTGAGTATGAGATGTGTGTGAATGAGAGAGGCACCTTACCTATTTATATTCATTAGGTGAGTGCCTCAACTAATTAACTAGGTCAGCCAGGTTCCCTAATTAGGGCCAACCTACCTTGGGAGACTCAAAATACATTTTATATATACTTTTGTGGGTATTATTGCCCCAACTTACAACAAAGGGTTTACCTCTTGACTTTTACATGACCAGTTACATCAAGGACATCTCCGAACGAGGGAAGAACATCTCCAAAAGAGAATACAACAAAAGTACAATAGAATATCTTCCGAAGTTACAAAATTTCAACACTCTCTCTTAACTAAGAAGGTATTCTATATCAACAACAACCATCATTAGAACTGTACAACTGACTGGTGAATCTCTATATGTCATAGGAAGTTTTGGAACATCATCATACATTTTCATCATCGATCTCAGCTGGATAATCTTCTGTAATATTAGTATGTAAATACTAAATCATCTTTTGTACGTGCTGAATCATCTACTATCCGTATCATCCTCTAGATCATCTTATGTAGTATCAGTATGTGGATACTGAATCATTTGAATCATCTTCTGTAGCATCAATATGTAAATACTGAATCATCTTCTGTAGCATCAGTATGTAAATACTGAATCATCTTCTGTCACGTCAGTATATGAATACTTAATCATCTTCTAAATACTGGAGCTTCTTTTGTAACATCAATATGTGAATACTAAATCTTCTTCTGTCACATCAGTATGTGAATACTAAATCTTCTTTTGAAACAATAGTATGTGAATACTGAATCTTCTTTTGTAACAACAGTATGTGAATATTGAATCTTCTTATGAATCATTTACTTCTCAACATCAGTGTGTAAACATTGAACCATCGTCTTTGACATCAACATCTTTCAAATCATCTACTTGCCAACATCAGTCCTGAATCCTCATCTTGTAACATCATCATCTGAACCATCATTATTTGCATCTTCAGTATGTGAATACTGAACTATCATCATTTGTATCTCCAGTATGTGAATACTGAAGGCATCATCATCTGCATCTTCAGTGTGGGGATAATGAAACATCATTATCATCTGTATCTTCAATATAGGAACACTGAATCACCATCATCTGCATCTTCAGTATGTAAATATTGAAACATCATCTATATCTTTAGTATGGGAATATTGAAACATCATCATTTGTATCAACAGTATATAAACACTGAAACAATCAACAACTTCATTAGCATGTTAGTACTAAAAACCAAATCATCTGTAATGGTAGATCATCATTTGCATTACCGACATAGAGATGCTGGAACATCATCATCATCAACACAAAGTGTTGTGACTTCAACTACATCAACATTAACAACACAAGGTGTTGAGACCACAATCATATCAGCAACAACACAAGGTGTTGGGACCACAACCACATCAACATCAACAACACAGGGTGCTGATACCATAATCATATCAGCAACAACACAAGGTGTTGGGACCACAACCACATCAACATCATCAACATAGGGTGTTGTGACTTTAACCGTATCAACATTATCAGCACAAGGTGCTGGCACCACAACATCAACACAAGGTTTTGGGACCATAACCACATCATCAACATCAATCATGCTGAAGCAACATCATTATCAACATCAGTATAGAAATACTGAAATTGCCTTAGCAATTATTTCAACAATCAACAATCATCAATGTAGTAACACTGAAACTTCAACAATCATCAATCATCGGTGTAACAATACTCCAACTAACTCAACAATCATCAATCATCGGTGTAACAATACTCCAACTAACTCAACAATCATCACTATAGTAATACTGAAGCACACATCTCAACAATCATCACTATAGTAATACTGAAGCACACATCTCAACAATCAATATAACAATATTGAAGCAATGATTCCATCAAGCATCTCAGCAAGCATCAATATAACAATACTGAAACAATCGACTCAACCATCATCAAAACATCGTAGCAACCATCATCAACAATCATTGACAATCAACAGTATAACAATACTGCAGCAATCATCAAACATCAACAACAATCGTCAACAATCAACAATATAGCAATACTATAACAACCATCAAGCATCTCAACAGTCATCAACAATCAACAATATAACAATACTGTAACAATCATCAAGCATCTCAACATTCATCAACAATATATCAATACTATGACAACCATCAACAATAAACAGTATAGCAATACCGAGGATATATCTTTCCCTTCATCTTTTTCGGAGCAACATCACGATGAGTTATCTGGTAGATCCATTTGGGCATTTTGTCTAACTTACTAACTCTTTCGAGCCAAACAAGCCTAGTTAGACAGATGGATCTCCCTAGGGACCAACCAAGCCTTGTTTGGCTTACTAACCCTTTCGAGCTAGAGGCTTAGTCAATACATCTACCACTTATTCCTTGGTGGGAACATACTTGAGCTTTACAGCTCCCTTCAGCCGCATTCTCTTCTTGTACATCTGCAATTGCATCGTACATTTACAACTTGCATCATTCTTCTTTTGTGCATCTATAATTGCATCATTCTTCTCTTGTACATCCACAACTGTATCGTATATTCATAACTTCATCATTTCTTCTCTTGTAGGTGATTGCATATAATCCTTCCTACGAGTCAAATACAATTGTTATGATTAGAAACATTTCATAACATATTCAAAATGACAACTTCCCATGCATAAAGATATATATAATCATGCAACTATTTTTGCTAATGCAACAATCATCTAAGCCACTTACCTATCCCCTGCATATTAGTAGTAAACTACAAATATTCTACTATACATTTACTAAATCTAGAAACATATCATGTACACATCTTTGAACATTTGAATATATAGGAAACGACTATTCAAATACTTATCTTTGTTTGTTTGGTAGAATCCATCTTGATTTCTATCTTCTTGAATTACTGGAGTCCTTGCCAAATGTGTTTAACTTTATCGTCTGATTCTGAGGACCTGTTCTTATCTTGCTCATGATCGAAAATACAGAGCAAATATTTTTACACCATATATCATATAGAACTGTGTCTGTGTGTCTTACCGGTGCATCTCCTCTTATCCAATGATGAAATGGATAAGAGTATAATCTTCATCTTCATCGGTATAATTCTTCTGGATCATATTCCTCATTACTTGAGGAATCTTTACTTGCTTTCTTCTTAGCTACAATATATTCATCCTTGGTTGCATTTAGAGAAACACTTTGCTTTCTGCAATATGTTGGAGTACATAGTACTACCAACTCAATCAAAGTCATCATAGCTTTGCAGTACCCTTTAGGTACCACACAATTTGCTCTGCATAATTTAATTGGATAAATAAAATGTCTTCTGGATTTCATCATGCTTCCAATATCAAGAATCATGTCAAGATGCTCGAAATTTGAGATCTACCGTAGTCACCCCTTCTTAGGCGGAGAACCATCCTCCCTTTGCATCTGTATTAGGACATTGGGGTGACAGGTAGTCTCCTCTGATGTTAGTATTCCTTGTATCCATTTGTGTCACTAGATATCATGATCCTTCATCTTGAACTTTGTTGCAAGTTTTCTCTTGTCCTTTATAGGATTCTATCTTCAACCTTGTAGTAAAGGTTGGGATCTCCATCACTCTAGTTGATCCTCAAGTTTCTCATGTGACTGTTATCCCATGGGTGCCTACTGAGTTTGTACAAATCCTTCTGTACATAGGTGGTTCTCTGTAGAGAGTCTCAAACTATATAGTTTGCTTGATCTGTTCTTTTACTTTGATTACACCAATTGTCTAGTGTAATATCATTTACTGAAGAGGTGTGTCTAGCACCTAGAGCAATGTCTTTCTAAAATTGAATCTCTCTTTTGATAGAACCCATGAACCTTGCTTTGTATCTTTTGATACTTCGATCGACGATATACTTAGTTTTGTAGATTTACTTGGAAGACTTTAAAAAAATTACCTTCATGTTTCAAACTCATATCCATACATCGTTATGTATGATTGATTGGTCCTTCTTAGATCATATCATCTTGCCATTCTTCCTTCTTGGGACATTCTTTCGCAAGGTGTCCTTTCTCATCACAACTGAACTATTGAGTTGTGAGATGTCCTTCTATTCTTGGCGGGAATGTTCTTCCTTCTTCTTCTTGGCCTGAGTTGTTAGGGATTGATTTTCATCTCTTCTTCAATCAATTGTGTATTTCTTCATATGTGATCATCCTACTGGGACAACTCTCTCGACTGAATTTGGAAGACCATTCAAAGTTGTAATTTATGCTTCTGCTTCTTTGTCATTGTCTTCAACGGCTTTTAATTGCTCCTTGAGATGAGGTCTTCTTGTGAAGTAATCATTGAATGTTTTCTTCCCATTCTTTGAGTTGAGTTTTCAAGGTCATCTTCGTACATACTGTTCATTGCATCGAACATATCCTTGGGAGTCTTCAAGGATGATACCTGTGAGATCCAATGGAGGCAGAAATACTCATGTTTGTTTTGACTAGGTCCTTCTTGGCTTCGACTTCATCTTCATCTAGATTTGTAGCTTCTTCTTTGACATAGTTATTCATGGCATGCTTCTTCAAGTATGGTAAGCACTCTATAATTCCATGCTTAGAAGTTCTCGACTCTATCAAGCTTGTCCTCAAGCTTGGTACTGTTTGTTGTTATGATAAAAATGAGAACCTCAAATGGAAATAGAGAGGATGAAACTTACCAGTGAGAATGCTTCAACTTGATGTTTGCTTGAAGGATGTTTTGAAAGACTACTTATGGTGGACCTAGGGTTTGATAGAGAAACCCTAATTTTTCAACTTAGGTATCTTTCTTATCAGATTGGATAGAAAGATGCACCTCCTCAAGGCAAGCTCAGTAGTATACTTATTTTCCCAAAACTGTGGACATAACTGCAAAATATTTGATGCCCTAGTTTTCTCCGACAGTAGTGTTAGGTCAAAATATGAAAGTTCATAGAATGAGAAACTTATTACATAGAGATATGCACCTTCCTAGGGCTAATTTGATGGTCCTCCTTCTTCAACTGATTGGTGGATGGAAGTGCATGGAATAGGAAGACCTAGTTTTTTTTCTTGCAGGAATGACTAATATTGTTTCTGCGATATCTTCGAAAGTAATACTCCTCTGTGTCTGAAAATTCGTACTTAGGTAGCCTCACCCGTCCTCTTTCCAGTGCAGCAGGTTAGAGCATATTTGGTTTCACCAATTGGGACCTATGCTAATTTTCCCAAGGTGACTTATTTTAGGATTGTTTATTAGAGCAAACTTGTATAGACTTCCATGTGTCACTTGTTCACCTTCGGGGTCTGCAATATTTACCATAGAAATTACAGTCAGTGCCCTTTATGAAACATCTTACGAAATCTCATTTGGACTTTCATATCCTGAGACATAACGATTCTCCCTAGGTCACCTATTTAAGGTTGAAATCTGGGAGAGGCTAGAACCCTGAGTTGGAGGAATCATATCTCCTACATTATAGCGAATCTAAGGCTAAATTTTTTACACAAGGTACATAAGGAATTTATATTCGGCATGTAAAAGTTTTGGTTCCTGGGCATTCTCCAATCTCAAGATATAGAGAAAGTCCAAAAATGACTAGTTTTGGTCTTTTTGGGTTTTCAAGCTTGAAATCCTAATTTTCAATAGCTGTAATTGTATGACTGTTTCAGCTACACAAAGAATTCTTTCATGGTAGCTCTAATACCATGTTAGAATTTTAATGGTTATACAATATATAAAAACATTTAGCATCATAACGTCATGACCATAAGTAAAGGATCACTGAAAGAAAGACAAATGCAACAACACAAGAGAACATAAGAGAACACAAAGATTTTCCTTGGGGAAACCACAAGGGAGAAAACCCCGCAAAAATTCCTCAGTATAGAATTCGACCAAGATAGTGTAAAACCCCATTAACAAGAATAGTTTCTCATCTTCCACAATAGACTCTTTCTCTCTTTCTCTCTCCAGCGCAATACTTGAGTGTGAGATGCGTGTGAATGAGAGAGGCACCTCACCTATTTATATTCATTAGGTGAGTGCCTCAACTAACTAGCTAGGTCGGTCAGTTTCCCTAATTAGGGATTACCTACCCTGGGAGACTCCAAATACATTTTATATAATACTTCTGTGGGTACTATTTCCCCGACTTACAACGGATGGTTTACCTCATGACTTTTACATGGCCAGTTACATCAAGGACATCTCCAAATGGAGGAAGAACATCTCCAAAGGAGAATACAACAAAAGTATAATAGAATATCTTCCGAAGTTACAAATTTTTAACAATTTGGTAAGGAGTTGAGGCCTACGGTGATCTATTGTGACAATCAGAGTTGCATATAGCTCTCTGAGAATCTAATATTCCATGACTGGTCAAAGCATATTGAGATCATGTACCATTTCATCCGAGATTATGTTCAGAGAGGAGCAATCACTTTATAGTACATTTCCACTGATGAACATGTTGTAGATATTCTGATGAAATCTTTTGGGGAGGGGCAAGTTTGTATTCTTCAAGGACAAGTTGGGAGTGGTGCAAAACACCTTTCTCGGTAAGAGGGAGTGTTGATTTTTGTACCTAGGAAAGTGTTCCCCTATGTGACTTTAGCCTTAGTCACTAAAAATGGGAAATTACAAAGTGACACTTGCATTAAATGACTTGAGATGAGCATTTAATGTGACTTTAGAGATTAAAGTCAAATTTTAATAAATTTAAGTGGGTGAGCGAAATTAATATTTATGAGAATTAAATGAGAGCATTTAATCTCATCCATTGATCTAGTCTAATCTCAGCCATTGGATTAGATGGCTACTCACCTACCTAGGGTTTAGACAAAAGCAAGGGAAAATGCATTTTGGATTCATTCTTGAGATGATAGTGAAGAGACGAGAGAGTAAGAGAGAGGCACAGAATTCGAGGCAGCCATTTCTAGAGAGTTTTCAGAGGGCACAAAAATCGAGGCACCACCATTTGCATTTAATGTGTGGCACATATTTCGAGGAGAGTACAACAATCTATACTGCGTGATTCTGGGCACAAATTTTGAGGAAGAACTGAGCACAAGTTTCAAGGAGAGTATATGCACATTTCCTGAGGCAGAAAGTTTTTTTTGTGGCACGAATTTTGAGGCTGTACAACTGCATTTATTACAGTTCGTACATCATGAGTTTCGAGGCAATTATGGCACAATTTTCGAGGACAGAACATAGCTATTATTTTTGGCATGTTTTTTGAGAAGGAAGTTGCACATAAATCGAGACAACCTTGCACAAAAATCGAGGCAACCTTCTGGGTTATTTTTTTGGTTGAGATAAGTTGTATTTTCACTGAAAATGATTGTCCTGATTTTTTTCTAGAAGAAATAATAAAAACTCTCTCTCTCTCTTACTAGTTTTTCCCTTGTCGGGTTTTCCGGGGTTATTGGCAAAAAATTTCTAAGTATTGTGTGTTTTCCGAAAGTACATTTATTTCTTTTTCTGTCATGAAAAATTGAGTTACAACAATGTTTATTTAAGTATGTGCATTTATGTTATTTCTAGCCTTATGAATTTCTGGGTTGGGCATTAAATTGAGTTATTTTTTGACATTTAAACCAGAGGCTGAAACTGAGAAAAACTTACACTAGGAGGTAGACTGGTAGGCCCTTTTGCAAAGAGAGGCTCCAGCTCACATCCACAGTTCAATTGCTGCCATGGAAGACGAAATCTTTGGTGAATTCAGGCTGAGAATGGGGCATGACATTACCATGTCCAACTATTGGAGGCTGAAGTTCTTCTTGGCCAAATCTATGGGTGAAAGGGAAAGCTTCAGAGATTGCGTGGATCTCACGGTCAACACCTTTAAGGAGGATGCTGAAAAAGGGCTAAAGCACATGAAAAACGTCATGCAACTCTTTTAACACCCTTTCAGCAGACCAAACAAGGAAGACGATGATGCCAACACCAGCAAAGCCCTGGAGGATGAGGCTGAATCCTCCAGGAGGCAGTAAATGCTCTGTCTTTATGCTTCATGCAGGCCTTTTTTGCGATTGTGTTAATTTCTGAAGATGTATCATGTTGACAACCTTCAATGGTTGGGCAATAGTAGTTATGTTTAGATGCTTAGCATGGACTATTTCACATACCTTTCTTAAGTGATTCCATAGCCATGACTTGTCTCCATGCTTTTGTAGCAAACTCGAATATGTAACTCCTTTTTTTATATGAAATAAAATGACACTCTCTCCTACTTAAAAAAAATAGCTCTTCAATTTCATCCATCCACATTTGTTTATTTATAAATAACCTTTTTACTTTGATGAGATGAGAGATACGCTTACCAAATAAACATTTTATACATTATTTGTTTTAACTTTGTAAATATAACCTTTTTTTATGTGGATAAGATAAGAAATCTGCTTGTCACATATACATTTTATATATAAGCAGTATTTTGAAAATTGAATATGATAGTTTATAAGGGTTAATAATGAAGTGATACAAACGTCAGGGTTTCTCGCTCCAAGGGTTTGTAACGTTTAGGTTCTCAATGATGGGTGATTGCACGCCTTTCTTGGTTGTTTAGTCGGACGAAGAACATCCAGAGGAAACCCTTGCCGGTATTTTCTTCTTGGAGGAGAACCTTGCTGGGATATCACGATGGATAGGGTGGCTGGGCTTTCTTCCACTCATTGACATACTCGTGTACGTGAATGTGAACAGATTAGAATTCCTGGAGTGGATTCGGCAAAACTGGAAACCTTTGGTCAACTACTCCCCCAAATTAATCATTCTTGGCAAAACTGGAAACCCTTGGTCAACTGCTCCTCCAAATTAATCATTCTTGTTAATGGCTGGTTTTGCTTCCATTTTCTCTCGGTGGACCATTGTTCGGAGATTTTGGCGATGCCATGGATTATTGATAAGGGCTCGCTGGTTTTGGGTCGGTAGCATCCGACCTTTAACCTGTTGAAAGAGCGGGTGGTTAAACGCCATCTCTGGTGCCTTCTACTAGGATTTCCCTTGTAGCTGTGGTCGTTGACGGTTTTTAAAGAGTTGGCGGACAAGATTGGTAGGTTCATTCACATGGAGGATGATATGCTGTATGTGGTGGATAAAAGGAGTGCCGCTTTTCTGGTTGAGATGGATGTCTGTCGTGGGCTACTGAGTCCATATTCTCGACTGTAAAAATATTCCCTTCCGTTGTCATCTCTGCCGAAAAACCGAGCATTTAAAAAAAAGTTGTCCATGCAAAACAAGGAGCCCCTACGATTTGGAGGAAGAATCCCTGGAAGCAATTCATATTGAAGAGCCGTCTCTTTGGAACCGATCTTTGCATTTAGCGGATGCTTTCACGCCTCAATAAGTTGACCTCTCTAATGGGTAAGCTCAAACTTCTTTCCCTCGCTTTTCTTAGTTCCCTTTCTGGTGTTGAAAAGGACATTATTTAAGACATTGAAACTTATTGGGAAAGTGATAGTAATTCTGTCATTCCTTCCCCAGTCGAACAGCATAGTAGGAGGTCTGGGTGTTTTGAATCGAGGATTCCCTTAGTAAAGGATGGGGTTCCTCCTTTTCAGCTATCCCTGGTTCAACCCGAGTATCCCTATTTGGACAATCTTTCTGAGGGGGCGTTTCTTGTTGGTGAGGGGGTTTTGGAGGAAGTGCATGTTTCTTTCCAGACCTAGTTTGGGTCTTTAATAGCGGTCAAGGATCCTGCGAAAACGGGCGCCATATATATGGGGGATGTTTCTGATATTTTTGCTAGCCCTAGTCTCATGTCTAGGCAGCGTCTCTCCAAGGAGATGGGTAATTCTTTGCATTATGTGACAGAGTCTTCTGGGTGTGAATTTAAGGAGTTGTCTCCCTACTCTTCGTTGGCCTGCTGGGTGAGAGCGTTGGACCTCATGTTGGTGTGGGGGAGGCAGATAAGTAAGCTCATCATCTGTCTCCCTTTTCCGAGTCTTCAAATAAAAACCCATTGCCTACTTATTCAGACAGACCTGGGAAGGAATGGGTCCCTCACCATCAACCCTATTTGCTTCGAAAATGTTACTGTCCGTAAGAAGAAATCTAAAAAAGGTTTTGGATCTCGTATTTGTGCTGAGGGTGATTATGAAAATCTGCTCCCTGCTCCACGTTTCCAGAAGGCATTAGGACTTTCAGAACAACAATCTTTGATCAACTTAGAAGATATATCAGCTAGAGATTTTTCCTTGTGCATTTCTGCATAGGCGATACAACGCTCCATTTTGTACAATTCAGTGACCTTGGCTTTTAACACAGGTTCAGGCACAACAACTTTATATTTGCTCTTTGATTCAAACGATAAAGGACAAATGACTAATTGATTATTCACCGTGCAGGAAAACAACATCTTTGAAGTATCTATAGAAAACGGACTGACTCTAAGGAGAAACTTAGAACCAAGGATACAATCTTCCTTGATATTGTCCAATCTATACAAAGACAAAACTTCAGACTTATTAGAAAACTGTATAGGAAAATATTCTACTTTACCAGTCAGTGAGATGGGAGTACCTTCAATTGCTGAACCATGGTCTACTGACTTTTCCCAGTAAAATAAAGGAATAGCCGATCCTCTAGCAAGATTTAACTGACAACCAGGGTCAATCATACAACTTAAAGAATAAGACTTATATTCAGGAGGACAAAATTTAAGATTTATAAACAACTTAGGACCTTGGAATAGACCTAAGTTTGGATCAGGAGAAGAAGGAAGAGAGACTTCTTTCTGTTCTGGGTTCTACATAGCCTGTTCAAGATGTTTGTTGAGTTCTTCATCAGAAGACTGGTCTTTCTCAGTTACCAGTATAATTACCATTTTTTTTAAGCTTTCTATTTCAGAAACTATTTTCTTCAGCTGCTGTTGCTTTTCTTTTATCTGGAGCATAAGTATCTTCTCTTTGTCTCTTCTATAACTCTGTCTTGACTCATGCTCATCATGGTAGTTCTTATAAAGATCAGCTGGATTATAGTGTACAGGAATATTTGAGGGCGAATCTGTTTTTCCTTTTTCTTTGCTGGTTCGCTCAAGAAGACTTAAGAGTTTCTTCTGTTCTTCCTTGAGATCTCTTCTCAAGATATATTGGAAAGCAGGGACAAAAGATAATTGCAAATCAATATCAGCCAATTGTTTTTCTATGGAGGCTTTTTGGCTGAAAGAGAACATATATAAAGAGAAATCAAAATCAGGTGGCTTACATCCCCCCCCAAATTTGCATCCGAAGCTGAATCAGCGCTGGAATCTGAGTCAGATGAAGGAGCAAATTTGTCAAGAGCAACATCTGAATCTGAAGCAGGTTCAAAATCTTCATTCTCGGAGTCATCAGGCAAAAAGATTAATTCTCCAGAAGGTGGAGGAGTATCCCCAGAACAAACACATAGATCCCACCAATATGGATCTAACTTGGAACACAAGGCTGCAAGCCTTGGTTTGTACTTTCTTTTAGGGCACTTACTAGCCCAGTGGCCTTTCTGGCCACACATAAAGCATGTGTCTTTATCGTTCCTTTCTGTTCTTCTTTTGACATAACGTTTCGACTGAGATTTTCGAAACTTAGAAGGATATCTTTTTTCAAACTTATGATAACCATGCTTCTTTTTGTACTTGTAGGGCTTGTTAGGATGATATCGAGGGCTGCTGGTATAGAATCCCTTTTTCTTTCTCTTGCATTTGCAGGATTCATGCAAATGACCTCGATTGTGTGCTCCACATCCCTAGTCAGGCATTCTTGCAACATCTTTGCAGAAGGATGCGGAATACATACGTTGGTGTCTTTTAAAATTTTTATTGACTCGGCGTTCAAGACAATGTTCTTGTCAAGTCTCAAGAATATGTGCCAAAGACGTACCTCTGAGATCGATATGCTTATCTTTCAAGAATTGTTCAATTGCATCTGGGACATGACCAGGAAAGCTTCTCAGGTAATGTTTCAGATATGCTGATTCACCAGACTTACCTGAAGAAACTAGTAGGTTTTGCATATAGCAAAAATAATCTTCACTTTTGCTTAGATCACACAATCTAGCAGACATAAAAAGTAAAGCCAAATGGTCATAGTTTTCCCTACCATCAAGGCCATAGAATTTCTTACTGAGACCTTGAAGGATCTGCTGGTCAGTGTCATCAACAGATAGCATTTCGTTTCGGGCTTCTTGTGGGAGCCATCTCCACCACTCAAATGCAAGGCCTGAAAGACCTGCAACTAATTGCATACCCAGACTTTGACCAGCAAGGTTATTATCTTGATGTTTCTTATAAAGAACCCATTGTCCAAGCATCTGTATTGCATTTTTAATATCAACACGAGTTTGACACTGGATATTTAGAACTGGCTGTTCTGGCATTTGGGACAATAAGTTATTCATACTGTTGATTCCAAATTGGAATCTATGAGGAGCTGTGGATGGGTTAACTTCTGGCATATGGACATCAAATTGAGGTCGAGGAGCAGGAGGGCTTGTGATAGAAGAATTGCCTTCTTCTTGATGTCTCTGATGTTGCAGAGTCATCATTGCAAGATATTTTGGGTCGAGTGCAGGGGGAATTTTTTTGAATTCAACAACCCAATTTCTTGTTTCCTTAAAATCTTCTTCATTCTGACCAAAATCATACTCAGGATGAGTATCATCCTCAGACATGCTAAACTGACCAAAAGAAAGACTCTTGGAATGAGAGGACTTTCTCTGATGTCCTTTTGTAGCTAAGGCAAAGACATAATCATTGACAACATGAGATTTCTTCTTTTTAATGTTTTGGTCTTTGTCAAAAGTTCTTCTAGCACAACTAGCCTTTTATCTGTTTTTGTAGCAACAATTTCTATCGCTATTTTTATTTCTGTTGAATCATGCAAGAGATGGTTCAGCGACTCAAGCTTTGTTGTTATAGATTCTATTTTTTGTTTTTCTTCTGCCATTTGTGTTTTCAGGAAGATGATATCTTGAGCTATATCATCTAGATTCTGTGCAGTCAACTTTTGCTGCATATTACCCCAGTTTGCTAGCTTGAATTCTTCTGAGATAGTTTGATCAGGGGTTGAGGACTTTAAGGCAAAAATTCTTTTTTAATCTGGCCAGCTATGGAAAATTGTCGAAAAGGGGTTTCTAGGAGATTTCATCCTGGAAGGAACGATCTTTGCCCTTGATTGACAACTTCCATTCTTGTATTACTCCTAGGCAGAGAGAACATACCTAAGGTAGGTGAATCCTTGTTCTTATGATGCTGGATTCTCTAAAGAATCTTATGACATGCAGGACATTCAGTATGCTAGCCACGATGTTCATTTTCATGCAACCCAGAGAAGGATGGGTGCGGGGAAGAGGTAGAAACTGAGTTTGCTTCGGCTTGACGCCTAGCATTCTTATAGGAAGCAGAGGAGGTAGATCTGTTTAGTGGAGGTGTAAATCTACGGGTAGGGAATTCATCTAGGACCCGAAAAGAACTGGTAGTCCTATCAAAGGTAAGAGGCTGAGCAGAGAAGGAATTAGCTAATCTCTCATTATTTCTCAGTTCTTTGTATTTTACTTCCCATTGCCTGGGATAGTTTATGCTGATCCAATCGAATGTAACTGGGGTAGATCGTTTAGATTTCTCAGACTCCACCACGCTGTGCAAGTGTGAATTCTGATGCACATGCGACCGTAGTGGGGGAAGAGTATCGTTTCCAAACCTAGTGACCACACCACCCTTTAACTGGATGATCTTTGATCCAGTGTCCATGTTGAAACATTTAGGCAGGATATAAGCCTTGAGCATATCATATATGTATGGATCCTCCAAACTAACAGAATATTTAGGGTAGATGGTCCAAAGGCAGGACCATCATGCAGAGGAGCTGTAAAACCGCCAATTATTGCATCGGCAAAATTACAATGCCGAGTGTCTATTGCTACACACAAAGAGGAAACTGGTAAATATGGGCGAACTAATGGCCCTAAACCAAACTTAATAGCTCCTAAGTGTACATATTTATAACCTTGGGCTTTTGCCCAATCTATCTCACGCTTTTCTAACAGATTTATATGGATTGGTTCATCCCTATCGGTGAATGACACATCTATTGAAGACACTTTTATTTGTGTCGCAGTTTTTAAAGACCACCCATTTAGTTTATAGACATCTTTTGGGAGTATAGTAGGCAACTGCCAATTTTCAGAAGGGTTTAGGTCTTGGATATGTATAATAGAAGAATCAGAAGTGGATGCTTCATTCAAGAAGGATGATTTACGTCCTGTCAATGAAACCTCTGTATCGTTAGCTGACTCACAATCTAAGGTAGCAAGTGAAACTATATCCATTCCAGGGTCCATGATTTCCTGGAATTCTAGCTTATGTTAGTCTCCGACAACTTACGAGGATTTACTGCGCCTAACCACGACTATGACCTCTACGACATCGGACAACCCTATTTCAAATCCCTCACGCCCAACAATTTACTTAGCGGTCATTTCCACCACCTACAAGATCAGTTTTAAAGATTGCAAGCAGATAATACAAAAATTTAATACGTTACCCTTAGTTGATTGGGTTCGTGTTGCTGGGGTATCACTGGAAGTAGAAGATACTAGGTCATCTCTGATTCAGCTCTTGATGCATGCATATTCTCTCAGGAGCATTCCAGCCAGCTTATCAGTGATAAGTGTTCATTCTATCCTACAAACCCTAACCCTAATTTTAGCTATAAAATAGGGAATTCTGCATGGTAGTTTGCATGCTTCGCTGTTTCAGTATATTTGCATCGAATTAGAAAATATCGGGATTTGGGATATTGCAGTGGTATCAGAGTTATCTTCTTGGCCAGCTGTGGGCTTAAGAAATGAGAAATAGATGAATACAGAAGGAGACCCTTTCGTAACCTATAGGAAAAGAAGGAATAGATACACATGGGATTTTGAGGATATCCAACTAGAGGATATCAACTCAGACATGGAACAAACAGGTATACACTCGGACAAAGGAAAGGGAATGGGAGAAGAGGAGGACAGAATGGAGTTTCACAACTTAGTATCTGCATTGCAAGACATAGCCAAAAGGCAAAAAGATGTACTCAATGCAATCAACAGATTATCTGCGAAACCAGAAATAGGTAAAACAATACACCTCCCTCATCGATAGATCGAGGATCTACAAGCAACAGTGGAAAGGTTGCGTATACCAATATACAGAATACACTGCACATATATAACAGATCTTCCAACAAGCCTACTATGCCTCACTTCTTGGCAGATACAGTAGGTGGTCCAGTCATGCAGGCAGAGCCTAGCGAACCTTTTGGGGCTTATTTGGAAGAATACAGGGACTTAGGGGATGAGTTTCAAGCTGCCATGTCTTTCTCGGATTTTTGCAACATGAAGAGTAGGAACAGGCCTAGGAATTTCAACAAGGGATTCAATCACAACTATGAGTTGCAGAAGACCTCGGGTAGGTTGACCATCCCAAACTTTGATGGGACTCGCGGAAGTTCAATGAGGATATGGGTTCAAAAGTTGGATACCTATTTCCAACTCAATCCCATGACAGAGACAGATGCCATTAAATTGGCTACACTCCACCTGGATGGAGAGGCTCACGAGTGGTGGTACCACAGATTGGTGACATTGGGTCACAACACCATACACTCCTACGGTGAGTTCACTCAGAAGCTCATGGAGCGGTTTGACAGGAAGGATCCAGAGATACATTTCAGGGAGTTGGCTCAATTCAAACAGACAGGTAGTGCAGAAGCCTTCATCTTAGAATTCCAGAGGATAACAGTCATGGTAACAGATGTGTCAGAGAGCAGGTTGACTATGTTATTCACTGAGGCCCTAACATAGCCACTATGAGGATGGGTGAAAGCCTACAAACCCCCCACTCTACAGGATGCCATTAGCAGAGCCAACGATCTACAGGATTCAGTCCCAAAGAAAAGGTTCCCGCTCAAAACCAACTTTCCTGTTAGGGACAAGGACAAGAAACCTTTGTAGCAGGATGTTCCCAAGAAAACATGGTTAGACGAGGACACTATAAAAGACTTGAGGAGGAAGAAACTATGTTTCACTTGTCAGGATCCATGGGTGCCAGGACACAGGTGTGCAAGGAAGGCAAAGGCTCATTACATCGAAGTATATTCGGACAGTGATGAGGATGACTATGAGCAGGAAGCCACAGAAGAACTACGGGTAGCTGAGGAAGGATCACTCCAGGGTGATACACCAGAGGGAGTCATTGCTACATTATCTGGAGTACCGAGATTCCATTATCTCAGGGTTAGAGGAGTAGTACAGGGTCACAGAGTAGGAGTATTGATTGATGGGGGATCAACCCACAATTTCATTGACTCCGCTTGTGTAGCCAAGAGAGGTATTCAGACTGAGAAGTTTGAAGGATTCACTGTAGCAGTAGTTGGGAACTCCAGCATGGAGTGCAACTACTGGATTCTAAAATTGAATGTCACATTAGGTAACTACCAGATGACAGATTCATTCTATGTGGTAGATGTATCAGATACTCATGTAGTATTGGGTGTTCAGTGGCTTTTATTCAATAGGGAAATACACTACAGACTACCGGGCAATGGAAATGGAATTCCAGGGGCTAGATGGCAAACGAGTAGTTTTGAGGGGCATGAACACTTATCCCCCAAAACCGGTCTCGTCACAGAGAATGGAGGCAGTACTCAGACATTATGGGATAGAATGGGCTGCAGAATGTTTTGTCACCTTTAGGAAACCCCCAGAAATCAGCACACAACACCCAAGTGACATTCAGGCCTTGTTACAGAATCCAGTACGACCCCCCAAGTGAGATAGAATGGGCTGCAGAATGTTTTGTCACCTTTAGGAAACCCCCAGAAACCAGCACACAACACCCAAGTGACATTCATGCCTTGTTACAGAATCACGAAAAGGTATTTCGGGACCTTCCATCAGGTAGACCACTAGACCGAGGCTTTGAACACATTATTGAGCTAGAGGAGGGGACATAGGCAGTCATCACCACTCCTTATCAGCATCCCAAAAGACACAAGGATGAGATCGAGAAAACGATCAAAGAATTACTGGAGCTTGGATACATTCGGCCCAGTTCTAGCCCCTTCGCATCTTCAGTAGTCTTGGTCAAGAAGAAGGATGGTACACTGCGAATGTGCATCGACTATCGAGCACTCAACAAAAAGACCATTAAGAATAGGTATCCCATCTCTAAAATTGATGAACTCATAGACGAACTACGTGGTGCCAAATACTTCTCCAAGATTGATCTTCGCTCGGGGTACCATAAGATCCGAGTAAGGGACCAAGACATCTCCAAAACAACTTTTCGTTGCCACTATGGTCACTATGAGTTTTTGGTCATGCCTTTTGGACTTACCAATGCTCCAGCCACTTTTCAGTCGTGCATGAACCATACCTTCAGAGTTCAGCTACGTAAGTTTTTGCTAGTATTCCTTGATGACATCCTGATTTACAACAAAACATGGGAAGAGCATCTAAAACACCTGGACGAAGTACTGAGCATTCTAGAAGAACACTTGCTTTATGCGAAAATGTCCAAGTGTGAATTTGGCATGAAGAAAATGCTGTACCTAAAGCACATAATCAATGAGAAAAGAGTACAGGTTGACATGGAGAAAATCCGAGCTATCAGAGATTGGCCTGTGCCAAAAATAGTCACAGAATTGAGAGGTTTCTTAGGTCTGTGCACTTATTACCGAAGGTATGTTAAGGGATTCTCCCAATTTGCAGCACCCACAGATCTCACAAAGAAGGGAGCATTCACCTGGACGGAACTAGCACATAAAACTTTTGAGGAGATGAAAGTCATTATGAGTTCTTGTCTAGTTTTAGCATTACCGGACTTCTCACAACCATTTGTAGTAGAATGTGATGCCTCAGGGGAAGGGCTAGGAGCAGTATTGATGCAAAATCATCACCCTATTGCATTTGAGAGCCGTAAACTGAAGAACTATGAGCGCCACTACTCCATATATGACAAAGAAGTGCTAGCTATCTTACATGCTCTCACGAAGTTCAGACAGTACCTGGTGGGCAGTAAGTTCAAAATCAAAACAGATCATAACAGCCTCAAGTATTTCTTGGAGCAGAAGGAACTGAATGAGCGCCAACAAAAATGGGTTAGCAAAGTACAAGCTTACGATTTCGAGATCGAGTATGTAAAAGGTAAGAATAATGTAGTAGTTGATGCATTATCCAGGCGACTTGCCTCACTATCTCTCATGAGTATATCCACGGATTGGAGGGCACTTCTTTTAGTAGAATACTCCAAAAATAAATTCGCTTGCGAATTATTGGATGGACAAATTCAGGATGACAGGTACAGGATTATCAATGACATCATCTATTACAAGAACAGGATATACCTCGTCCCCAGAATCCACTTTGAGGAAAAAGATCGTACATGAAGCACATGACTCTCCATTATTAGGACATCAGGGTTTCTTGAAGACCTACAGACAGATCCGAGAGAGGTTCTCCTGGAAGGGCCTCAAAGGGGAAGTTATGCAGCACGTACGAGAATGTAGCATACGTCAACAGAACAAGATTGAGAACATCCATCCAGTAGGGTTGCTTCAGCCACTACCAATTCCAGAACAAAAGTGGGAAAATGTCTCCATGGACTTCATTACAGGATTGCCCAAAGTCCAAGGGCGGGATTGTTTATATGTTGTAGTTGATAGACTGACCAAGTTTGCACATTTATTTTCTATATCATTTGATTACTATGCAGCTCAAGTAGTTGAGTTATTCTTCAGGGAGGTCTTCAAGTTACACGGGTTACCTAAGACCATTGTCAGTGATCGGGATAGTAGATTCACAGGTGCCTTCTGGCAGGAACTATTTAGATTAATGGGGACCGAACTAGCTACCAACACGAGTTATCATTCTCAGAGCGATGGACAAACTGAAATTGTCAACAAGTGGATTGAAGGATATCTGAGGAACTACGTAACAGGGTAGCAGTGAACCTGGATTAAAAATGGCTACACTTAAGGGAGTACTGCTACAATACTACCTATCACATGTCTATTAGGATGACACTTTTTAAGGCATTATATGGCTACGAGGCCTTGGACTACGCAGATTTAGCATTCAGAGACAGTAGGGCTCCTAAGGCAAATGATTGGATACCGGACAGTCAGGATATTCTTAAAATCTTGAAGGAAAACTTACAGACAGCCCAGAATCAACAAAAGTTATATGCAGACAAACACAGGGTTGAGCGGAGCTTTGAGGTAGGGGATTTGGTATATTTAATGCTCCAACCTTACAGATAGTCTTTGCTTAAGAAGAAAGGAGCGAAAAAGTTCAAACCTCGCTTCTATGGACCATACAGAATAATCAGGAAGGTGGGAGAAGTGGCATATGAACTAGAACTACCATAGGAAAGTAAAATACACAATGTATTCCATGTGTCCATCCTGAAAAAGACCCTTGGGCAACAAATTGCTCCATCAACAGAATTACCTCCTTTAGATGATGAAGGACTACTGATACTGATTCCTGAACGGATCGTACAGACTAGAGAAAGGAAACTCAGGAACCGGGTAATTAGGGAATACTTGGTTCAATGGAAAGAACTATCGCCAGAGGATGCCACATGGGAAGGTGAACAGGTATTGCAGCATCCCAATTTGCAGTTGCTTGAGGACAAGCAATCTCAAGCGGGGAGGACTGTAATGTCCTCATCTGATTAAGCATTGAGGACCAAAACCGCTAACTTATGTGATTCCTGTGGGTTTGAGCGGTTACTGACAGTTAGGGAATCAACTAAAGACGGATGCCATCTATAGAAAATCTAAGTCATCAATATGTTATCACCATTAGGTCAAAGAGGGCCACTGGGGCTAAAGGCCACCGTTATGCATGCCATCTAAGCATTATTTAATGATGCATGCACCCATTTAAGTCTCCATGCGCATGCATGCAAGTCCATTGCAAATTAGAAATTAAAGTGACCTAATTAAGTCAAAAGTTAGGGTTTTCGCAGTTGAAAGTTATAAAAGGAAGATAAAGTGAAAGGAGACTTACTTTTGATGGTTATTGATTTTGGAGCTCTTGAGTAGCAGCACAGCGTGCGGTCACAACAGTTGGGGTTGGAGATGACGTCTTCAACTAACGAGGTTTTGGCAGTGAGATATCTGCCCTAGTCTCATCCAGGGTAAGCCATCCAGGTTCACCATCCACTTTTCAATTTATTCACAGTTATCCAGTATCCATCAGAGATTGTTTGTAGGGGCACGTGTGCAGCCGTAAGGGGTTTTCAGTTGGAAAGCCCAAATCATTCACTGAGTCTTCAGATCTCAGTTTATCTTCGAAACCCATGCATCATTTTCATCATCGGTATCATACTCCAGTACTCGGTGATTATTAGATCCGATCTTGCTCATCTTGAGCAGTTATGATCCATTTCGGGATCAGGGGGTGTGAGCAGCTGAACCTCCAGAACAATTCGCTAGCATGCCTAGAGACCTCTGAATTCCACATGTGCCAGGCATTCTCTCTGACACAGGAATGCTATCAATCCTGCAAATTCTCAGCTTCATCGAACACCTCCTTCACTGAAAACGTCACCCTTAGCTGATTTGGGGTTCGTGTTGCTGCGGTATCACCGGAAGCAGAAGATACCAGGTCATCTCCGATTCAGCTCTTGATGCATGCATATTCTCTCAGGAGCATTCCAACCAGCTTATTAGTGGTAAGTGTTCATTCTATCCTACAAACCCTAACCCTAATTTTAGTTATAAAATAGGGAATTCTGCATGGCAGTTTACATGCCTGACTGTTTTAGTATATTTGCATAGAATTATAAAATATTGGGATTTGGGATATTACACCGATGTTGATTCCACCACAGCAACAGTCCAATCCGTAGTTGATTTCATCTTCTTCAAAGTCATCATATGACAGATACAGATCTTCAGGAGGTAGTGGAGGATACAAGTCAGCACTAAAACATCTTTCCACATCTGAACCGTGAAAAATTGGATTCGCCTCACAAAGGAACTCACCCTCAAACAATGATTCGACCCGAAAGTCTAGAGGGAGTTTACGGGTATGCAACTTGGCATCAATGCGGTTCCTGTGACAATCACGCTTGACAAACTTTTGCTTTGTAAAAATGGTATGCTCTAGACGAGTATACCTTCCTCCTTGGTGGCGTAGAAAAAATTTAAACCACTGTTGGTTTTGGTCAGCCACCTCCATGTCGGCTTGCAAGTGCAAAATGAAATTGGTTCGATGGTTTACCCAATCTACACGTGGGCAGAACTTATCAAGTAGGACCTCAGTCCAACCTGACCAAGATTTATTCCGGAGATTACCTGGATCTCCACAAATCACGATAGACCTATCTTCTCGACAAAATTGGAGAATCAAATTGTAAGACGACCAAGTTAGGTTTCCTTCTCCAATGTCAACATACCAGACAGGCTGGTCATTTTCCTCATTGCAGTCTATCCAGAGTTTGCAATTTTTTAGTTTTGATTGAGCATTTTCAAAGCTTCTGAATGCTGATCGTTCCCATCTCTCTAAAATTTGAAGCTTTAATGGAGTAGCTTGGATCTGCTTGATGAGAGTGATCTCCAAGTACTTTTCTGCTTCTCCTCTGGATGCAAAATCCAGCAGCTGTCTTCTTTCATCTTCAGAGAGGGATTCATCCCATGGCTTCAAGAATAGACCATTTCTTGGCTGATACAAGGGACGAACAAGTGCTTTACCTTTATCATTGCTGGGTCCAGAACTTGACGAACCAGGAGTGAACATGCTTAGACCAAGAGCTGCAGGCTGTGATTTTTCTCTTGTTAGCATGTCAGCCAAACAATTCAAATAACCAGGTTTATAAACAATTTCATAATCAAAACTACTTAACCAAATAAACCACTTAAGAATTCTACTGTTGTTCTTAGCCATCAAGTTTTCATTCTTAAAGATTCATGGCGTAATCTTTAAGTCTGTTTTTATTACAAACTTAACAGGGTTCAAAAATAAAATAAAATGCTATACAGTCTTCTTTACAGCCAAAATTTCTTTATGGCTTGACGGATAGTTTAACTTAGCTACTTTGAACGAACCAGATCCGTAACCGCACACATTCTCCTTGCCTTCAATAACTTCGATCAACACACCACCCCAAGTGGAAGAGGAGGCGCCAGTCTCAATGACTAATTGGCCGGTACCTTGAGGTAAGGACAAGGCTGGGAGATTCTGGACTTTAGCTTTGATTGTCTGGACTGCTAAAGTCATCTTATCAGACCATCTGGGTGGATTCTTTTTCAAAATTACTTATCTTTTTTGGATCTTGAATCCAAGGAAATCTATTTTAGTCTTACCTATCTCCATTTTACTCTAGGACAGGACTAAACCATGTTTGTAGACCAGATCATAGAATGATTGCAAATGTTTAAGATGATCTTGTAGATTTTTCGAACATATCAGGACGTCATTTATTAACACCAATGCCCATTTCTTATTCCTAAAAATATCTTCCATTCTTTTTTGGAATTCTGATGGGGCATTGTTTATTTCGAACGGAAAGACTTTCCATTGATATTGTCCATGAGGGACCACAAATGCCGTTTTGTAACGATCCTTTGCTTCAATGCCTATCTGGTAGAAACCAGACTTCAAATCAAACTTGCTGAATATGGTGCACCCAACAATTCTCTGCAACAAACTTGCTTTATCAGGCAAAGGGTATCTTACTTTCTGAAGGATTGCATTCAAGGGCTTGTAGTTGACAACTAATTTGGGTTTACCCCTTTTAATCTTAGAGTGCTTATTTACAACAAAAGCACGACCCGCCCAAGGACTCTTGGAGGGCTCAATCAAACCTTTCTCTAGCAGTTCTTTAATTTCTTTTGCACATAAATCTCTTTCTGAAGGAGATATCAATCTGGCTGAAGCTTTCATTGGCTTGATCTTCTGGAGTGGATCAAATGGAAAACTTACAAAGTATTTTCCATGTTTCCAGAAGGCATTAGGACTTTCAGAACAACAATCTTTGATCAGCTTAGTAGATATATCAGCTAGAGATTTTTCCTTATGCATTTCTGCGTAGGTGATACAACGCTCCATTTTGTACAATTCAACGACCTTGGGTTTTGACACAGGTTCAGGCACAACAACTTTACACTTTCTCTTTGATTCAAACGATAAAGGACAAATGACTAGATGATTATTTACCGTGCAGGAAAACAACATCTTTGAAGTATCTATAGAAAACGGACCGACTCTAAGGAGAAACTGAGAACCAAGGATACAATCTTCCTTGATACTGTCCAATCTATGCAAAGAAAAAACTTCAGACTTATTAGAAATCTGTATAGGGAAATCTTCTACTTTACCAGTCAGTGAGACGAGAGTACCTTAAATTGTTGAACCATGGTCTGCTGTCTTTTCCCAGTAAAATAAAGGAATAGCCAATCCTTTGGCAAGATTTAACTGACAACCAGAGTCAATCATACAACTTAAAGAATAAGACTTATATTCAGGAGGACAAAATTTAAGATTTATAAACAGCTTAGGACCTTGGAATAGACCTAAGTTTGGATCAGGAGAAGAAGGAGGAGAGACTTCTTTTTGTTCTGGGTTCTGCATAGCCTGTTCAAGATGTTTGTAGAGTTCTTCATCAGAAGACTGGTCTTTCTCAGTTACCAGTATAATTACCATTTCTTTTAAGCTTTCTATTTCAGAAACTAATTTCTTCAGCTGCTGTTGCTTTTCTTTTATCTGGAGCCTAAGCATCTTCTCTTTGTCTCTTCTATAACTCTGTCTTGACTCATGCTCATCAGGGTAGTTCCTATAAAGATCAGCTGGATTATAGTGTACAGGAATATCTGAGGGCAGATCTGCTTTTCCTTTTCCTTTGCTGGTTCGCTCAAGAAAACTTACGAGTTTCTTCTTTTCTTCCTTGAGATCTCTTCTCAAGATATATTGGAACGCAGGGACAGAAGATCATTGCAAATCAATATCAGCCAATTGTTTTTCTATGGAGGCTTTTTGGCTGAAAGAGAAATCAAAATCAGGTGGCTCACATCCCCCCAAATTTGCATCCGAAGTTGAATCAGAGCTGGAATCTGAGTCAGATGAAGGAGCAAATTTGTCAAGAGCAACATCTGAATCTAAAGCAGGTTCAGAATCTTCATTCTCGGAATCATCAGGCAAAAAGATTAATTCTCCAGAAGGTGGAGGAGTATCCCTTGAACAAACACATAGATCCCACCAATGTGGATCTAACTTGGAACACAAGGCTGCAAACCTTGGTTTGTACTTTCTTTTAGGGCACTTACCAGCCCAGTGGCCTTTCTGGCCACATATAAAGCATGTGTCTTTATCCTTCCTTTCTGTTCTTTTGACATAACCTTTCGACTGAGATTTTCGAAACTTAGAAGGATATCTTTTTTCAAACTTATGATAACCATGCTTCTTTTTATACTTGTAGGGCTTGTCAAGATGATATCGAGCACTGTTGGTATATAATCCCTTTTCTTTCTCTTGCATTTGCAGGATTCATGCAAATGACCTCGATTGTGTGCTCCACATTCCCAGTCACGGATTCTTGCAACATCTTTGCAGAAGGATGCGGAATACATACGTTGGTGTCTCTTAAAATCTTCACTGACTCGACGTTCAAGACAATGTTCTTGCCAAGTCTCAAGAATATAAGCATGCAGTTGTGCCAAAGACATACCTCTGAGATCGATATGCTTATCTTTCAAGAATTGTTCAACTGCATCTGGGACATGATTAGGAAAGCTTCTCAGGTAATGTTTCAGATATGCTGGTTCACCAGACTTACCTGAAGAAACTAGCAAGTTTTTCATATAGCAAAAATAATCTTCACTTTTGCTTAGATCACACAATCTAGCAGACATAAAAAGTGAAGCCAAATGGTCATAGTCTTCCCTATCATTAGGGCCATAGAATTCCTTACTCAAACCTTGAAGGATCTGCTGGTCAGTATCATTAGCAGATAACATTTCGTTTCGGGCTTCTTGTGGGAGCCATCTCCACCACTCAAATGCAAGGCCTGAAAGACCTGCAACTAATTGTGTACCCAGACTTTGACCAGTAAGGTTATTATCCTGATGTTTCTTATAAAGAACCCATTGTCCAAGCATCTGTATTGCATTTTTAATATCAGCACGGGTCTGACACTGGATATTTAGAACTGGCTATTCTGACATCTGGGACAATAAGTTATTCATACTATTGATTCCAAATTGGAATCTATGAGAAGGAGATGTGGATGGATTAACATCTGGCATATGGACATCAAATTGAGGCTGAGGAGGAGGAGGGTCTGTGACAAAAGAATTGCCTTCTTCTTGATGTCTCTGATGTTGCAGAGTCATCATTGCAAGATATTTTGGGTCGAGTGCAGGAGGAGATTTTTTGAATTCAACAACCCAATTTCTTATTTCCTTAAAATCTTTTTCATTCTGACCAAAATCATACTCAGGATGAGTATCATCCTCAGACATGCTAAACTGACCAAAAGAAAGACTCTTGGAATGCGAGGGCTCTCTCTGATGTCCTTTTGTAGCTAAGGCAAAGACATGATCACTTACAACATGAGATTTCTTCTTTAATGTTACAGTCTTTGTCAAAATTTCTTCTAGCATAGCTAGCCTTTTATCTGTTTTTGTAGCAGCAATTTCTACTACTATTTTTATTTCTGTTGAATCATGCAAGAGATGATTCAACAACTCAAGCTTTGTTGTTATTGATTCTATTTTTTGTTTTTCTTCTGCCATTTGTGTTTTCAAGAAGATGATATCTTGGAATTTCATATTCATTTTCATATGGAAATTCCAAAGGTTGATCCAAAGATCATCCCAAAGGAGAAAGCAGCGAGAGAGGCAGAGGAAGAAGAAATTTCAGAGGTAGAGGAGGCAGAAACAACTCCAACAAAAGATCAGATTTGAAGTGCAAGCGTTGTGGAAAGATTGGACACACAGCAGATCAGTGTTGGGCTTCGTGTGACTCCATCAAAGACAGACATAACCAGAAGAAAGATGACAATAAGAACCAAGATGCTAGTAAATCTTCAGATTCTGCTCATTGTATTGTTGCACATTGTAATCTTGGTATTAATGAAATGACTTCACTTTCATCTTACACAGATTGTTGGCTACTTGATACTGGTGCAACATCACACATGACTTTTAGAAAAGATTGTTTTGAAGAACTTAATGAAACAGTAAATGGCATAGTTTACTTTGCAGATAAGTCAAGTCTTAAACCAAAGGGAATGGGCACCATTCGGTTGAAGATGCCTGGATTCCCTGATTTCTTGTTGAAGAATGTTCTTTATCTTCCAGAGTTGCAGAGAAGCCTGCTGTCCTTGGTGCAGATTTGACAGCAAGGCCATTCCATCCACATGTTTGATGGAATCGTAGAAATAAGAAAGTCCTCTGACAACCAAGTCATCATGACTGGATACGAAGATGGGAAGCTGCTGAAGCTAAAGGGTTCATCTGCAAGGGTTCATAACTATGCCTACTTCTCTCAACATGGAGAAGGTAATTTATCATCAAGTTTATTGTGGCATGCAAGATTTGGTCATTTGAATC
>LPNX010824506.1:178250-369575 GCA_001517045.1 Pseudotsuga menziesii | reverse complement strand
GGTTGACCCTCCAGTTGGAACCAAACCAATTGGCTGCAAGTGGGTGTACAAGAACAAATACAGATCAGAGGGCTCACTTGACAAGCACAAAGCGAGGCTTGTAGCAAAAGGCTATGCACAAAAGGAAGGAATTGACTACGAAGAAACGTTTTCTCCTACAACAAAATGGGCTACCATCCGTACCTTACTCTCTTTAGCTGCTCAAAATGGGTGGAAAGTTTATCAGATGGATGTGAAGACTGCTTTCTTGAATGGATACTTGAAAGAGAATGTCTTCATGTCTCAGCCAGAAGGCTTTGTTGTGAGAGGAAAAGAACAAAAGGTATGCAAGCTTGTCAAATCCTTGTATGGCCTAAAACAAGCGCCTCGCGCATGGTATGAAAAATTAACCGAGCATCTTTTGAAGTTAAATTTCGAACATTTTGATCTTGATGATGCAACACTGTTTATAAAGAAAGTTGGAAGATCTGTTGTGTATCTTGTGGTGTACGTAGATGATCTTTTGATGACAGGGAACAATGAGAGCTATATAGCATCCATAAAGAAAGATTTGAAAAAGATCTTTGAAATGACAGATATGGGACATCTCCAGTATTACTTAGGAATTGAAGTCACTCAACATCCTAAGTACATATTCCTATCTCAGAAAAAATATGCTGGAGAACTAGACAAATTTTGCATCACAGAATGCAACCCTATCTCTACTCCAATGGAACATAAAATGAAGCTCGCATCAAGCGAAGGAAAAGAATTTGAAGATGCGACCAAGTATCGACAACTTGTAGGAAGACTTATCTACCTTACAACAACTAGACCAGATATTTCTTATGTTGTTGGCATACTTTCAAGGTTCATGCTTAAACCTTGTGAAGGACACTTGTCAGCTGCAAAAAGAGTTCTAAGATACTTGAAGGGGACTCAAGACGTTGGACTCAAGTACTCTAAGGTGGATGAATTTAAACTTATTGGATACTCAGACTCAGATTTTGATGGCGATAAGGAGACAGGAGTATCAACTTCTGGATACACTATGAGTCTTGGATCAGCAGCTGTCTCATGGAGATCACACAAACAATCAGTTCCGACAGATTCAACAACAGAAGCAGAATATGTGGCTGCAGCTGAAGCAACGAAAGAAATAGTATGGCTCAGGAAGATACTTGAAGATTTGCAAGAAAAACAAGAGAACTCCACTCCATTATTGATTGACAATACTTCTGCAATCAAGCTGACTAAGAATCCCAAATTCCATGATCGAACCAAACACATCAACACAAAGTATCATTTGATTCGACATCATGTAGAGGCCAAGACAGTCCATCTTCGACATTGTTCCACAAATGATCAAGTTGCAGACATCTTCACCAAAGCGCTTGGACGAGAAAAGTTTGAAAGATTCAGAAACATGCTTGGACTTACTAACACCCCTTCGGATTAAGGGGGGGATTGTTGGAATATAATGCGTCAGGATTATACGTTATTGTAAATATTAGGAATATGAAGAGACTCTCGGATGTGTGATCCCAAGAGTCACTGTAAATGTATAAATAAAGGCATTCTATGGAGAAATAATAACAATTCGGGAGTTATTTCACCCAACAAGCTATATCATCTAGATTTTGTGCAGTCAACTTTTGCTGCATATTACCCCAGTTTTCTAGCTTGACTTCTTCTGAGACAGTTTGATCAGGGGTTGAGGACTTATAAGGCAAAAATTCTTTTTTAATTTGGCCATCTATGGAAAATTGTCGAAAAGGGGTTTCTGGGAGATTTTGTTTTGGAAGGAATGATCTTTGCCCTTGATTGACAACTTCCATTCCTATATTACTCCTAGGCAGAGAGAACATACCTAAGGTAGGTGAATCCTTGTTCTTATGATGTTGGATTCTCTGAAGAATCTGATGACATTCAGGACATTCAGTATGCTGGCCATGATGTTCATTTTCATGCATCCTAGAGAATGATTGTTGTGGGGAAGAGGTAGAAACAGAGTTTGCTTCGGTTTGAAGGCTAGCATTCTTATAGGAAGCAGAGGAGGTAGATCTAAGTGGAGGTGTAAATCCGTGGGTAGGGAATTTATCTGGGACCCGGAAAGAACTGGTAGTCCTATCAAATGTAAGAGGCTGAGCAGAGAAGGAATTAGCTAGTCTCTCATTATTTCTCAGTTCTTTGTATTTTACTTCGCATTGCCTGTGATAGTTTATGACGGTCCAATCGAATGTAATTCGAGTAGATTGTTTAGATTTCTCAGACTCCACTACGCTGTGCAAGTGTGAACTCTGATGCACATGTGACCGTAGTGGGGGAAGAGTATCGTTTCCAAACCTAGTGACCACAACACCCTTTAACTGGATGATCTTCGATCCAGTGTCCATGTTGAAACCTTTAGGCATGATATAAGCCTTGAGCAGATCATATATGTATTGATCGTCCAAACTAATAGAATATTTAGGGTAGATGGTGCCAAAGGCAGGACCATCATGTAGAGGATTCAAAAAGTGATCTCAATTGGTGATCGTGATTAAATTTTGGATTTTAGTTTCAATGCAACCCATTAGCAGGATGGAACCCTAGGTACCATATGAGTCCATTCTTTTAGTCTTTTAACTACAAATAATGATGTCCCACAATAATTTGTTCATGAAAACATAGGGAATGAAATGTGTAGTAATGCATCCAACAAATCAACAGAGACAAGTGTTAGGGAGACCAAATAGATAGAGATGACAATATTTCCACCATTAAGGGAGGAGGCCAAAGTCTTCGAATGAGTGGTGCATACTATGGTTTTCATAAATAGACATAGGTTATATGATGGTATTCTAATAGGATATTTTGAGGTACCTTTATTTTAAGGCTTGCACCCACATAGTTTCTAATAGATGACCTTACACAAGGAGCACTTTAACAATACACCCATTCACCATCTATTCTTATGCTCCATGGGCCTATTTAGATGTTGCATACCCATAAACATAGCTAGACATTTTTAAGCCATAATGCGACAATTTTGAGTAGTTCCATCCATTTAGCAATTAGTATAACATGGATCACCTTCAACATGCTATGTCATGAACACCACCTTTAGCCACAAGGCACTCCAAGTCAAAATTTATTCTTCATTTTCCAGTTGGATAACCTAGTTTGAACCACAAGTTGGTGTTTAACATCAACATTTAGATTTCATGTACAAAACAAAAAAAAAAGATTTTTCATTGCATGGAAAACAACAATAAGAGAAACCCATATAAATTTATAAGCTCGCTTATGCATAAACAAACATAACTAAATTATTTTACAAAATTGATGAATTAGATAATAAATATCTAAAATACAACTAACAACACATAATAAAGAATAATATTCCATTAGATTGGTCCATTTGCATATATAATAACACATATCTGCATTCAATTTATTTATTCCATCAATAATTGTCAAGGAGCGTTCCATTGAAAAATATCTGTTACAATTCCATATCATATTGATCTTGAATTTTGTCCATGTCAACACCTGAGTCACGAAGATCATAATTTGTACCCAAACCTTTGGAATAATTATAAGGATTGTCCAAAACAACATCTGCACCATCTAGCGCTACGTCATCATCGAGATGTAATCCAGTCACTGTAAGGTCAACTTGACTCCCCCATTCATCTTAGTACATTTCTTCCTCCATCTCTCTAGTTACATCTTCTTCTTGATCATGAACATCTTGATCCTTAGGAAAAGTATACTTCACAAGTTGACCTCTTGGATAAAATCTAACAACAAATGACCAAGCTACTCTACATGGTACCTCTGAAAAAATACTTGCTCACATTCACTGGGAAGTACATAGGGATCTGTATTTGGCTTGTATCTATTAGTATTAATCATGGTAAATCCATTTCCATGACCAATAACCATCCTTTCATCACCTTGCAACAACAATTTCTACAAGCTCACCTTAAAGAGAACCAATTTAAAGGATTTAAAGTCTATATCCAATATGTCTTCCAAATATCCACAGTACCTCAAATCCGATGTGACAAGATGTCTATCACCCTTGTGGGAAATATTGGTAACCTGGAAAATTGCAGTTATACCACTATCACATGTTTTCCTCCTACCATCTAACTCTTTGGTGTGATATTTTCTGCCATTGCACCACATAGCCTTATGATGTTTCACATGCATCAATGTTTTAGCTCTTGCACAAGACAATGCATAATCTATTGTGCAAGCAATGTCTTAGGTTATCCCAAGAGATTTGGAGATTGTTGGGCTAAAAAACCAGAATAAAAAATTAGAAAATCTAGCCCTGAAGCAGGAGGAGGAGAGAAAATCTTGGGAAAGTAAATGTAAATACCTCCTTGATAAAAATGATAAATTGATGAAGCAACTGGGCAGCCCCCTATGCAAGGAGCTAAAAATATCCTTTGGGATATGATTACAGCAGAAGAAACAAAACTCAGACCCTATCTAGACTTTATTTTGGATAAAATAAATTGTCATATAGGTAGCTAGACAAAGTGTTACAACAGTCAAGGAAGTGTTGAATAAAAAGCGCATAGACACTGCAAACAACACAATTAGTTTCCTGAATGGCTTGACTGAAGATGATTTGAAAACAACAAATATTAATAACAAAATTTCAATTATTACATGGGCAAGAAAGGTTGTTGGAAAACACCATCATCTTGACACTGTACAGGCAAAGATTGATATCATGACTCATCAAGTTAAATGATTCATTGGTCTATTTACACCATTGTTTAAAAAGGGTTTATCTTTTTTCTAGGAATAAAAAGGTAGAATGTTTTCTCAAATAGAATATCATGCTCAGTTGGTAAGGTGTAGAATGGATCGCAAAAAGTTTGAGGAAATGCAATAGTCCTTGGCTGGAAAAACAATTGTGGACAAGTTGGATGAAGATTTTGATATTTTGCACACTTACAGAGCCACTTGTGCACAACTATCAGAGATTTCATACAAAGACCACATGGAGCTAAGAGTGTTGGCAAAGGAAATGGCCAGCTTGGAGCTGCCAACTGTCGACCAGTGGAAGACAATTGAGAAGTATGGAAAGACTAAACACAGGTTGCGTGGATGGGCATTTAATGAATATTTATTAGAGAATTGTCGAAGACCATTTGAAGACTAGTTATTTCGTAGTTTTTAGTTTATTTTCAGAACAATTATTAGTTAGGAGATCTAAGCGACAAATGTAAAAAGGCAATTATTGCCTATTTTTAGCAGAGTTAGTTATTCAACTCATGGAGAAACATTTTGTATTTAAACAAGTTTTTGTAATAGAACAAGGGTTGGAACCCGTGATATTTACTATTGTAACAGAGATTGATCAATTTAATAAAATTATAGATCCAAAGCTGTTAATATTTCATATGCTAGACTAGATATCATTAGTGTTCATTTCAAATTAACAACAGTAGCATATCCAGAATCACTGATAGAAACACAATCACACGATAGACACAATATTTATCGCGGGAAACCCTCAAGGGGAAGAAAACCCAACAAAACTTCCTCTGTATAAGATGTATAAGATAACCCCAAAATAATTATTCTCCTCCTTGCTATTTTGTCTCTCTCTCTCTCCTATGCGCTACACAGGTGAGTGTGTATGTGTTCAAATAAGAAGCACATCACTTCTATTTCTACACATTGAGACAATTGTCTTTTACCCTAAACAAGTCGGACCCACTAAACTATCTGGGCCGACTTCACCTAGGAAGACTCAAAACAATATTTTATATTATTCATTAGGTTACTAATGAACCGATTTACAATGGAGGATTTACCTCATGACTCTATGATGACCAATTACAATAGTGACACCCCGACGAAGGAATAATAACATCTCCCTTGAGTTACATCAGTAAAATACATTTAGAGTATCCTTTGAAGTTACAATATTCAACTCTGCCCCTTAACGAGAAGGCTATTCTACTGGAAACATCATCATAGACTATAGGAGAACAAAGAGACAATATTTTCAACAGTATCAAGGTAATACATCTATACGACATAGAAAGTTTTCACAATCAGTAACTTGAACAATTACTCTTCAATGTCTTCATCTTCTGATCACATGATCACTTGATCCTTTTGCATCAACGCTTTGACCTTTCGATCCTTTGTAGAAACACTTCGATCTTATGATCCTTTGCAGCAGTACTTTGATGGTTTCGATCCTTTGCAGCAACACTTCGATCCTTTTGATCCTTTGTAGCAACACTTCAATCCTTTCGATCCTTTGTAGCAACATTTCGATTTTCTCAATACTTTGCCGCCATGCTACTTGCAGTAAACATGATCTCTTTGTGGTATGATAAATCCCTATCACTTTAGGACATATGTCCAAGGATGATGCAATCCTCCATCATCCTGATCCATAATATCGACCGGCTGAATCGTCTACAACTGAATGCAGATCTCGACCGCATCTAGATGCAGGCATCGTCGTCCATGAGGACTCATCATAGACCATCCATACCACTGAAGTTAGGACCACTCCTAAGTGAGTGTTATACTACGACATCTACACTTACGTGTAGGCATACTCTTCCATGCAAGAGTATTGTCTGTAGAGAAAATCTCGACTACATACAAAATGTCGGCCCTCATCGTAGAACATCCTTACCACTGAGGGTAGGACCCCTCCAAAGTGAGTGTTATACTATGGCGTCTGTGAGGAATCATCATAGAGAATCCATACCACTAAGGTTAGGACCACTCCCAAGCGAGTGTTATTTTATGGCATCTACATATGAATGTAGGCATACTCTCCATACAAGAGTAATGTCTGTAGAGCAGATCTCAGCCGCATACAAATTTCGGTTTTGTCGTCCGCGATGACTCATCGTAGAGCATCCATACCACTAAAGTTAGGACCACTCTTGAGCGAGTGTTATTCTACGGTATCCACAACTGAATGTGGGTACTCTCCATACGAGAGTAACATCTGCAGGGCCATCCTTAGCTAGTAAGGACTACTCTCATGCATAGAGTGTTATACCTGCCATCTTCAAGAGAGGATACTATTGTCCACAAGTGAATGTCGGACCTTATCAACATCTTCAGGTGTACTTGACCTCTTTCATGCTGGAGCATCACTGACATCCCATCATCGATGTCAGTCTCATCATCACTCCCCCTTTTCTGGGAGGATCCATATTATCAACTTGCTCCCCCTTTATTCGAGGAGGGTTCATGTCTTCGACTCGTTCTTCCTTTTTGAGGAGAGTCCATATCTTCGACTTGTTCCTCATTTTCAAAGAAGGTCCATATCTTCATCATTTGTAGTACCAGAACTGTTCCTCCTTGCAAGGAAAGTCTTTTCGAACTACAGCAAGCTTGTCACGGAAAAATTCAAACTTTACTCGAGATAGAGGCTTGGTCAACACATTAACAACTTGATCATCGATACTCACATCTTGGAACTTTATAGCTCCCTTTTGTACCATATCCCTTATATAAAAATATCTGATTTCTATGTGCTTCAATTTGTCATGGAACACCGGTTTCTCTGTCATCTTTATACAACTTTGGTTGTCACAAAGAATCACCGTGGTGTCCAAATCCATGTCAAATAATCTTGACATCAGCTTCCGAATCCATATCGCTTCACAATTGGTGGAGCAAGCTATAATGCACTCTGATTCAGCTGTACTAAGAGCAACAATTGACCGTTTCTTATTAAACCATGAGATCATGGCGGATCCCAGACAATAATATCCACTTGAGGTGCTCTTTCTGTCAATGACACTTCCTGCTTGATTTGAATCTATATATCCATATAATCTGTAGTCATGATCTCTACCATAGTAAAGTCCCAAATCTATCGTACCTTTTAGGTACCTCATCACATGCTTTGCAACTATCAGGTGAACCCGTCTAGGTTTAACTAGACACTGACTCATGGTGTTCACAACAAATCATATATCTGGCCTTGTGTTCATTAGATACATTAATGACCCAATAATCTATCTGTACTGAGCCATATCCACTAACTCTAATGTATCATCATACAACAACTTCATGTTGGTGTCCATGGGTTTGGCCATGGATTTACAATCCAACATATCAAATATTTTCAATATTTCTACTACATACTTTCCCTTAATTAAAAAAATTACTTTTGGGATCTTTCACACTTCCATCCCTAAGAAATAATGCATCAATCCAAGATCTTTCATCTCGAATTATTCAACTAGCTTCTTCTTGCAATATGTGATCTGTTTGTCATTTCCAGTCAGAAATAGATCATCCACATATAATAATTTAATGACTGTTTCATCATCCATAATCTTCTTATAAATGTTAGGATCAACTTTACTCTTGGTAAATAACATGCTTGTCAAGAAGCTATATATTCTACCATACCAAGATCTAGGAGCTTGCTTCAGTCCATACAGTGCCTTTTTCAACTTGCATACATGAGTCACTTTGTCTTTGACTTCAAATCCTTGTGGTTGTTCGATGTAAACCTCTTCCTCAATCGCACCATTAAGTAAGGACGTCTTTACATCCATCTGGTGTAAGTACCACTTCATCATGGAAGCAAGTGCCATGATGGTTTTGATGGAAGTGTACCTTGCTACTGGAGCAAATGTCTCTTCACAATCAATTACCTCTTTTTGAGAGAATCCTCTAGCCATAAATATTCCCTTGTACTTTTCAATATTTCCATCAGTAGCGCGTTTAATCTTGTAGATACATTTCGAAGATACCACACTTTTGTTTTCTAGTTTGGGTACTATATCGTGTAATGTCTCCTTTTAAGAAATTTTATTAAATGACCAATTTTTCACTTTTTTCCCTAATTCGACCTTTGACTAGTTTTGAGGTCCAAGTCTCCAAATTGATCCAAATGCTACCAAATATTCTGAGAAAGTGTATGAATGATATTAATACTTGAATATTATGTTCAAGGATGATTTATGATCCTCCAATTACTTCTGCAAACTTGTTTAATATTCTGGTCAATGTAGGAGTGTTTACTAGCAAATTGAGGTTCCAATCCCCTCTGGGTAAATGCTAGAAATGAATTCTCAAATGCTCCCAAACCCACTCAAATTTCTGTACTGAGGAAGAGGATGTTTAACGGACATTTTTAAGGTCTCACATGCATCATTATTCAGTTTATACAGGCTGTTATGACCCTCTCCCAAACAACTACAAAATCACTAATTCGACCCTTAGGGAAATGGCATCAAATCTTCTCCAAATGCAGTTAAACTGAGTAAGATGACTCCAAATGATTAAGTTCTGAACATGAAATTTGTAATGCTCATAAATTACATTCCATTCATCATAAATATATCATAGAGACATTCTACCATTCTAAATAATCAACATTACCATGACATACAACAATATAGTGGGGAAATGGTCATTGTGTGTTCATTAATATTCACTTTTGCATACAACCCTTTGGTGTTTATACCTGATACTTTCTGAGGATGAAGAACATATCATATTAAACTTATTACAACCATAAATGTACCATGAGAAGCTCTAAATCACCAGCATTCAATGGCATACATCGATATAGTAGCGAAATGGTCATTGTTTACTCATTAAAAATCACTTTCATATACAACCATTGGGTATTTAGAACTGAGACTTTCTGAATATGAATAATAGAGTATATTAAGCTCATTACAATCATAAATGTACCATGATAATCTCTCCCAAAGAACACAATAGCTCACCCAAAGCGCAATCCCTCCATGAGCAATAATATGCAAGAAAAACTGGAAATGGTTGAGAGAAAGTGCTACAATAGAAGGAACCACAAGTTTCCCTATAGCTTACACCTGCAAATACAAACTCCATTAAAGCTCAATGAAATACTTGAGTGGCCTCTCCAAACACCAACTTGGATGGGAATCTTTCACCCTCAAAATTGGCTAAGGAAAGAAACTAGTCATCCACTAGCTCTCTCAATTCACAAATGCAAATTTATCAAATGATCAAAAGCTCATCTCTTGGGGTATCCTTGAATTTTATAAAAATCCTTATCCTTATAATGTTACCAATCGATCCACAAACTCAATCCAATTCGAATTACGGTGTCGGCTCAAGATTTCTCAAGTGTCCTCCTTTTCTTAGCCTTCCATCTTCCCCCAATTTGACTAGGAACCCATTGAGCTTCCCCAACTCACATGAGCGCCCTCTTGGATGCTCTATTTCGACTTGACATGTCAGATATGTCATATGTCAGCCTTCAGATCTAATTTGTGTCATAGGTGTCATAGCATATTCATTATTGTTGTCATAGAGCTAGGGAATCTAGTCCAAGTGTTTCACTAGCTTCAAAATGACTCATCCTCTCCCATGTAAGTTACATTTCATTCCAAATTCGACCTATATGATGCATATGCCCAAGTTTATTAGTCTTCTAACTCATCCATGAACATCCATTCTTCCCATGGATTCGAAATTGCAAGAGGAGGATGCCATGTGGCATAGAAAATCTAGCTTGTGTGGGTCCCACATCCTCCATGTGTCTTCATGATCAGTTGTCACTTTAATTTTACCTTGTATTTATTTATTTATCTCATTTATTAAATATTTATGCCATTCTAATGTTCAAACATCATTTATTGTCCCCCTTATTCCAAATCCCAAAGATTCTACCCCAAACCTAGGAAACTAGTAATTTTCCTCCTTGGCAATTATTTGACCCTTAGCATCAATTTGACAAGCTCTCATGAATATGGTAAATGTGATTAGGACATTGCGACCCAATGCAAAATTTGGGATATGAAAAATCCTCCCTTCCCAATATTGTTTGTCCTCAAGCAATTTCAAACATGGGTGTTGAAAAACTTGCTTTCTGTATGATTTTTTGAAGATGCCACCGAGTTTCCCAGCTTTGAGTCTTTGAGATTCCATGAATATTTTAGAGAGGAACCACCATCCTTGCTGCCGCACTACTATGATTAAAATCACTTTATTAAGTGGGGAATCCATTTTCCATACTGCTTGTTTCCCAAAAAATTTGAAATCAATGGGACTAAAAACTATCCCAAGGTCCCATTGCTTGTATTGCACTCCAACAATTAAGAGTGCTTTCCAACCCATACCATTAGGAAAGAGAATTCCGAGATCCCATTTTATTGTATGCATTATTCCAAACATCATGAGTACATAATATATATCATCAAAATACATAACAACATAATAAAAATGTACATCAAGGAGGTGCCTCATAAAAAAATCACGAAAGTGCTTGTACCTCCATGTAAGTAGACCATCATTTGCCAAGTGCATACAAGCTTCAAGTGACCAATAAAATATTCTCCAATGACATAGGCGAGGATCCCATGTCTTATAATGCTGCTCGAAAAGGATGTGATATGCATCAAAATATTCAGCCATGTATTCTTTCATCTAAGAAATGAATGAAGAATCTCCACTAAAATCTGAACCAAATAATGAACAAAAAAAACAATGACACTTCAAATGACTCAAAGAAGTCTCACACATACATCCATGAATGAGAGAATCATAAAGATATAACAAAGTACGTAGATGGAAACAAATATGTTCTCCAATCAAAAATCTATTCACCCCATTGTTGGATGAAGTTCCTCCAACATCAAATAAACCAAATGTTGAGCAAGAGAAACCATGAGTCTTCAAGTGACTCAAATTCATATCATAGGTGCATCCATGTAGATGTGTGTCATCATAAAGTAACAAAGGATGCTGCTGAAAATGTGAATAATAATGTGCTCCAACCATGTCATCATAAAAATTAAATCTAGAACTTCCATACTCCTCATGTGGCACCATAAAAAAAAACCCTTTCACCCATACTTCATTGAGACTAATGTTGCAAAACATGGAAATGTAGGATGTAGGAGAATGAACTAACTCACCCAAATGATCAAAAAGTGTAGAAGTTTCATCATGGGAAGTATCCATATGGGTAGTATCATGCAGCTCCTTCAAAAGTGTGAAACCTTTGTTATAGATTGGTTCCAATGTATAGAAATCATGCTCTTCTTTAAAAATTGCAAAACCTTCATCAAAAGACAATTCAAGTTCCTCTTCCACCACATCAACTGTTTGGATATATTCAAGATCATATTCAAACACATCAAGAACATTCAAATTTCCACATTTCTCATGATCCACCATGTCATGAGAATCCTCCAAACAATCTACCATTGACAATCTGAAACATAGGAGGAAAAACAAGTATCTTGCAACTTTTCAAGAAGTTGCTCATTTTGAATTGTGAGCTTATGATTATGCTCATTATTCTTCAAGTATGCATCATGTAACAATTCATTAAGCTCAAACAAATGGTTTCTATCAAAAAACAAAGACATGAAATTACCTTTGATGTGGCACGTTGCTCTTTGAATCTTCTCCATGTCTACAAGGAAGGATGTTTCCTCCAATGAAGTAACTCTCCAGCAAGAATTTGAAACTAATGCTTGAGTGTCATGGAGTATGCTAAGGGAATCTTGGATTTTATTTTCATTCATCTTTAAGGATCCTTCAAGAAAATGAGGCTCTTGCAAATGAACCTCCTCATCTTCTTCCTTCTTGCTTGGACCAACTTTATGAAACTCAAGTGGTGATGGAGAAGTTGATCTTGTTTCCTCTTCAACTGCTACAAGGTTTTCATTTTAATTTTTAATGGAATTTTGGGTTTCAACAACACTTTCAAGAGTTATCTCTATGTCACCAACATAGAGTGTGAGCACCCATCAGTAAGCACTCCTTCATAGTTCAAGCAACCATTAGTAGATGCTCTTTGTTTCATTTCCAAGGTAGGATGTGTCTCGAAATGATCTTCAATATTTTCAATAGAAACTTCTTCATACTCATGTGATATATCTTCATATTTTTCAGAGTCACTTGGGAGTGACTTTCGATCCTCATAATGTAATTCTTTTTCTGTTTCACCACACACAAAACTTGGTGGCTCCTTGGTCTCCTCCATACTTATGCATTGCTGATTATTCCTTAATGAATTAAAATTTGATTTTTTTTTCCTAAATTCATTCAACCAATCATAAAAGTCTTCAAAATGAATGGTATTATGTGTCTCTCCATGATGGAAACTTCTACTACCCCCTTCTGTCAGCTTACCCCTAAGTTGGCTAGCCATCAATTCTAATCCTTTCATAAGATGCTGGGTCATGTTATTTCATGATTTTTATATGCTCCTCACCATCATATGAGGTTCCTTTTTCATCCTGTTGTCCGCCGAATGCACACCAACAACATAAATATAATAAAAGCTGTCTCCTCACTTGAGAAAGTGGGAGAGGTGTGGCCTTGGGGGCAAGCACAGAGCCAGGTACTGTCACCTACTCCTAGCTCCTCCGTTTAGGTTAACTCCTAACGAAGCCAAGTGGGTAGTCCCTAAAAAAGAGTTTCTATGGCTCAATTTTTTAAATGTTTTTTGGTGGTTGCAGATGCAGATGGGTGTTGTTTAGGAATTTTCTGATGGGAAGATCACAGTTTTAACTTTAAAAAATTACAAAGATATGCTTGCGATATTTAAATGAAACACAACACTGATTGAATTAAACAAAAGCATCCATAATGATAAGATACTGAACAATACACTTGAGATATGAAAATACAATAATAACATACCAATGTCTTATCCAATGGGCATGGAGTCAAAAATTGTAGTGCTGGGATGCTTGATACAAGAGTTCAGTGTTTGTGTGATCGTTTGCAAATACTCTTTGTAAATTTTATCAAGTTTTAGTGATCTTGGATTATTTTGGCCGAGAGAACAAGGTATCAAAGTCTAACCGGAAAAGTATTCTAAGTCGTTCCGTTCGAGACCTGTTGGCCCATCCAGTATCCCTGCCTGGGTGTTCGGAGAATTTAACCAGCAAGCCAGGAAGCTTAGACAACGGGGGGTTCCGACGACCTTACTAAGAACAACTCGAATTCTTTTCACAACGCCGGTGCGTTGGTTGTGGGGAGAAAATTTTATTATTGTTATCACTTGTCCAATTAACAATTCCAACTACTGTTCCGAGTACGAGCCCAACCCCTAAGGGTCGGCAGAGCATAATAAGTGGAGGAAGCCAAAGAGATAAATTTATTATGGGGGAATGTGAGTTTGAAATTATTTTATTATTATGAGCACACAGTTTAACTCTCCGAAAGAGAGTGCTCTTGACTTCGTATTAAGACAGAAGTTCAAGAGACTTTAACTGATCTATATGCTTGATGCAAGGATAATGCAGTGGGAATGCTCTCCGAAAGAGAGTGCTCTTGACTTGGGTTATTGCAAGTTCAAGAGACTTTGGTTCTTTTTATAAGACAATCAGCTTGTAAATTGAAACCACGTGGTAGCTCAACAAATTGTAAAACAACGAAACACTGACATAGCAAAATGATAAACTACTTGCAAATGAAATAAATGAGAAACTAGTGTTCTGCAACAATATGAAACTAATCTAGCAAGGAGAAGTCAAAAATTGACTTCAAGACACACTATCCTCGAAATTTCCAGCTAGCTAGTCATATGAAGGAAGACAATGGGGAAAGAGAGGTAGCACGCAATGTCAATGCTTAAACTACTCTAAGCATGCAAAGTAAATCTAAGCTAAAAGCACAAGACACTCTTACCCAAATGGGGAAGAAGCAACCAAAAGATGGGAGGCCTTATCCCACTTTTCCCTTTTATTAAGAGAGTAAAATATTTAGGATTTTCAACCTTAGAGAAAGAAAAAGAACTTGGAAAGACAAATGGAACAAGCCTTAATGGCTGTTTACAAAAGGAGAGTGATTTGGAAAATTTGGTCTTCTTTAGTTCAAATCCCAAGTATTTGGATCTTCTTGGTTTTGGTACTTAGTTTCTACTCTTATATTTGGTTTATTTTTTGTTCTCCTTTGGTTCAATCTTCAAGTTCTTCTCTTAGTATTGTTTCTCCTCACACCTGCACACAACACAAATCAACTCAAAGCACCCATCAGCTGTTAACCAAATCAAATCAAATATAAACTACTTCTAAGAAAAAGATCTACAAAAGATAAAACTAAGTGCAAGATCTAATCTATGATATGAAAAATAAACAAACTAATCTTAACAAGTAAAGATCTAACTACTCTACTCTAAACACTAGATACAGAAGAAACCAAGCCTAAACTAAGCAAACAAAAAGAGGATAAACAACAGAAGAGGAGATAGAAGAGATAACAGGAGAAAGCAAGGGAAGGTGGAGAGGCTAGCAAGAGAATATGAGAGGTAGAAAATGAAAGTCAAGAGCAAGAAGGAAAGGGCTAGCAAGCAAGAAATCGAGAAGATCAAGGAGCAAACAAGAGAATTGGAAGAGGGAAGTTCGCAGATCCAGGTAATCAAAAGTGTTTTTTGAAACTTTGTTGATGGAGGGAAGGAGAAGCTCTGATTGCTCTGTCTCTTTCTTGGATTGGGAAGTGCTTAGAAAGACCTGCAAGATGAAGAAGTTAGATGGAAAAAACCACTGGTTCATGAATAAGAGTTTGATCTCAAGCTTGTTCTTCACTCTTAATGATCCCTACAAAACCCTTACAAACAATATCAAATCCGAACAAGATACTCATAAACTAGATTGTTAGCCCTTCTAGAGTATATAATGAAGAATGAATTAATAATTGAAAAATCAAGGTGAGAGAGATATCACCAAAGAAAATGTGAATCGACAACTCCAAGAACTCATGCATGGAACTCCAAAGTCACAACTTTATTCCAACTTCAAACAAATATTACAATAATTTTGGCAGAGTGTTCATGCCCAAAATCTCCATGAAAAAGAGAGTGCAAAGCACCTCTCTTTATACAAAAACCATCAACCTAAAACCTAATATCAGAATTGGCTTTGAAGAGAGCCAAAGGCACAATAGACACAGCCGAACTCTCCATCACAAACCAAACAAATCCATATCGGTGAGTCATATTTGATCTCATGCAATCCATACGGCAGCTTGGCGTGAATCTCCACATGTGCGATTCTTGAATTTAGGTGGAGAGTGGGTGATGTCATCCCAATTATCATTCACTGGCCACACTTAATTAAACCGAAGCTCCATAACTTAAGCGAATGAGGGGTCCATTTCTCAACTAGTGCATCCATCTAGCGCGAGTCTCTCATGATGTTGACGTCACCACCTTATAACAATTCATAATCACTTACGTGACACCACCATGGTTTATGCATTGGAATTGTATGCAATGGTTTAATAATTCACGTGGAGAGGGATCTATCTTATGACTATTCGCTAGCCTCAAACAACACTACTATATGCTAGCGTGAGCCCACTTCTCCCTCTCGTCACCTCCTTCATATTAATTCAAACTTAAAAATTTAAACCAAAGTTTCATTTCATACCATGTGGAAGAGGGTCGTAAATTACTTGGACCCACATGCCATGTCATCCTTTTACCATAAAATATTAGTTTTTGACTTTTTAATATTTGGAATTTAGTGTAAAAATGTCCAATTTTAGCATCAAAATGCCATTTTGAATCTCCTTTAGCCAAATACTGCCTCACGGGGTGCTCTCGCTACCCGAATGATGGTGAAAATGGCTTTTGGGGTAAAGATGTTGCTCTGGGCTTGAAAATGATCCCAAACATGCCGAAAATGGACTCCGATCATTCTTTATTTACATTTTGAATTTTCTCATTTAAACCATTAAAAAATGGCTTTAAAAACGGAGAAAATTATTTTTTCTCGGAATCAAACTAAACTCTAGGGGGACCTAGAACATGTTCATACGACTGAATCAGAATTCCTAGCATGTTGAAAAACATTGACACGAAGGCTCTAATAACCTCCCAAGGCCGAAACACCAAGGCAACTTCCCCAATGTTGGAGGTGCGAGTGAAAAACTAGGAAAATGATTAGTCATTTGTTCAACAACCAATAATAACCAAGGAAAAAAATACTCTGGGCTAGTCGACTTGATGTTTAAGTCCTGGAATCCGAGCCTTTTATAAAAAAAATTAAATGCTAGGACATTTTTTACAATTTCCCCAATGGGGTATGAACATGTATTTACAAAAAATTCCGAACAGACTCGCAGAAAAAGGTTGGCGGACATTTGAATTCTGATCACGAACAAGTGTACTTGTTCAATTCTCTGGCGGCTCACTGAAAAATCCACTAAGTGCAAAATGAGTGGATAACATTTGGCTCCAACTACGGGACGTGTGCTCGATCTAGTCTCTTATGCAAGGAGAGCATACGCGAACATCAAAATCTTTGGTTTCCATATCCTGTAAAAACATCTCAACTTGACAAGAAAACCTCAGTAGAACAAGTTTTATTAAAAAGAGACAATGATCCAAAAGTTGCTTTATTCAAAGGAATGACAAAACTTAACTGAAAAAATTATTTATTCCTAAGTACATGAAGAAAATGATAAAGTAAATGCTCACTTTAAGGAGCCTATTTTCCTACTCTAAGCATGATACAAAAACAATTAGGTGTAATAGTAAATCCAATCTAGCCACCTAAGCATTTTATTAATGTAAAAAGGTTTTTCCTTGTCTTTGGTTACCAACCAAATTAAACAAGAATATTTTATTTGGAAAATACAAACCTGCATGATGATCCAGAATAGGCGGGCTGGATGGGAAATCATAGGCATGAATAATGTTGTCAAACTTCTTCCCAAACTGGTAGGTGCTCTTGCAGGATTCTTCCATCTAAGATTGGACAGGACTGATGTAAAAATATGTATGATGAGGTAGATCATCATACTCATCAAAATGGCTTATCCGCTGATAACTCTGTGTGTAAATTGAAAACTGCTCCCAATCATAAGGAACATCTATATGTGAAGAATATGGTCGAGGAAAAACTTCAGCTAATTGCACCCCATTTGATTCATCACTGCACCGCTTCTCCAAGTCCTCGTTACAAACACTCAAATACAACTCTGACAGATCATAGGAAAAATCTGACTGCTCTTCTTTACAAATTTCATAAGTTTCAGAATAAAATCTCCCCTCGCTGGACACATCATAGATGGGATTCTCAAAAATATTTTCAAAAGTATCATAGGTTAGATTTTCAATAAAAGTCCAATAGTCATCATCACCATCTATGTCATATATGAGAGAGGCCTCATCATTGGTATCAAGTCCCTAGCTACACTCCTCATGCTGCTCCAAACAATCTTCTTCAAAAAGTTAGGTTTCAAAAATATCACAGGGGACCCAACTTTCCAAATATTTGTCATCCGATGGAGAGCATGGAGGATTTACATCACACAAAAATTCTAAGATTGGATTTTCAATTGAAGTCTCGTACTCATCATCCATGTCAAGTGTAAGGGACTCTTCATCACTTGTATCATGCTCTTGACTGTACTCTCTCGCTTGTCTCCGGTTTTTTGTGGTGACATGATGGAGCTTCCCAACTGTGTTAGTGTAATTAGGCTCTCTTGAATATTGTTTTGCCTCTCTCCAACTTTCTCTGAAAATATTATGCATGTCACCTACATAGTTTATATACTCCGGCTTGCTTGATGTTGCTTTAGGACTACAACCCTCCGGAAAACCATGCTCCTGAACATAGCATGCATGATAGCAAGAAGATTCCTCATGAAAGTCTTCACATGCCCTACAAAATGGTGTGTAAGGTTCAACCATGTTAGCATATTCTAATTGATGAGGAGGCCTCTGTTCATGGTTGGGTGATTTCCTTTGCCAGTTTACTTTTGGAGGGGATGTTCTTGGGACAGGTTGTGATTGTGCCCTCTCCATACTGATAACTTTGTTCTGTATTTCTTTCATCTGGGCCAGATGTTTATCTTCCATTCTTTCAAGTATCTCCTTCATTTCCATCATTTGTGTTTTATAAGGATCCTCTTCCTTCAAAGGAGTTGAGGGCCTTGAATAACCAGGAAGGTTAGACTCTACTGAAGACTGCATGTTTTTGTCAATTTTGATAGCCAAACCTTGATCTTCAAGCAATGTGGTGGGCTCCTTGTCTCTTATCTAATACTGCATTTTGCCACTTAATGCTTCTATATAATAATCCAAATTGGAAGCTGCAGGAGGAGCATAAGTAGTAGGGATGGAATTTGATAACTCTGTGAACCTATCGTTGAATTCATCCATGGTTTCCGTATCAGATTTCTTCATACTAGTTAAGGTTGCCACTAGATGTCTAGGCTCTTTTTTACTGCCAAATCTATTAAGGAAAGAAGTCTTGAAGGCTACCATGGTAGTGAATGCATTGTTTGACAGGTTGTCATACCAGTTTCCAGCTTTACCATCCAAAGATAAATCAAATAGAGTCATGTATACATCTTCTTGTTTGTCAATGCCCTTGACATAGGCACCGCAATTTTTTGAAAAATATCTGATATGTTGCTCAGCAGAGGTAGAGGCATCAGTGTCTATGAAAGTGACAAGCTTATCAATGGATTTTTCAGGAACCTCATGGGGTTGACCTGCTATCTGAGAGAAGTCTAACTGAGTGAAGTACTCGTTCATTGTGGTAAGGAAACAACTATTATTTTCAGAGTTTTCAAATTTTTCTTGAAACAAAACATGGATGTCCGAAACAGACTCAGATCCAAGTTCTTCAAGGATTCTACGAGAAGCAAGTTTGTTCAGTCTCCTCCTATAAACCTTTTCAGGCTCGGGGATGAAATTGAGCAAACCTTCAGAGTTTATTCTAGTTGAATACCTTGAGGTTTTTACTGAAAGTGGAGTCTCCAGGTGGATTCAAGTCTAATTTCAGAGAGTTGATTGGACTAAAAATATACTAAAGAGGGAAAAGGTAAAAAACTAAAAGAAACAAAAGTCGTCCAGGAACAAAAATATTTGTCCCCGGCAACGTCGCCAAAAAGATGTTGTCCACCGAATGCAAACCAACAACAGAAATCTAATAAAAGCTATCTCCTCACTTGAGAAAGTGGGAGAGGTGTGGCCCTAGGGGCAAGCACAGAGCAAGGTACTATCACCTACTCCTAGCTCCTCTGTTTAGGCTAACTCCTAATGAAGCCAAGGGGGGTAGTCCCTAACAAAGAGTTTCTATGGCTCAATGTTTTAAATATTTTTTGGTGGTTGCGGATGCAGATGGCTGTTGTTTAGGAGTTTTCTGATGGGAAGATGACAATTTTAACTTTAAAAAATTACAAAGATATGCTTGCGACATTTAAATGAAACACAACACTGATTGAATTAAACAAAAGTATCCATAATGATAAGATATTGAACAATACACTTGAGATATGGAAATACAATAATAACAAACCAGTGTCTTATTCAATGGGCATGGAGTAAAAAATTATAGTGCTGGGATGCTTGATACAAGAGTTCAGTGTTTGTGCGATCGTTTGCAAATACTCTTTGTAAATTTTGTCAAGTTTTAGTGATCTTGGATTATTATGGCTGAGAGAACAAGGTATCAAAGTCTAACTAAAAATTATTCTAATTCATTCCGTTTGAGACTTGTCCGCCCGCCCAGTATCCCTGGCTAGGTGTTCGGAGAATTTAACCAGCAAGCCAAGAATCTTAGAAAACGGGGGGTTCCGGTGCCCTTACTAAAAACAACTTGAATGCTTTTGACAACGCCGGTGCGTTGGTTGTGGGGTGAAAATTTTACTATTGTTATCACATGTCCAATTAAGAATTCCAACCACTGTTCTGAGTACGAGCCCAACCCCTAAGGGTCGGCAGAGCATACTAAGTGGAGGAAGCCAAAGAGATAAATTTATTATGGGGGATGTGATTTTGAAAGTATTTTAGTATTATGAGCACACAGTTTAACTCTCCAATAGAGAGTGCTCTTGACTTCGTCTTATGACAGAAGTTCAAGAGACTTTAACTAATCTATATGCTTGATGCAAGGATAATGCAGTGGGAATGCTTTTCGATAGAGAGTGCTCTTGACTTGGGTTATTGCAAGTTCAAGAGACTTTGGTTATTTTTATAAGATAACCGGCTTGTAAATTGAAACCATGTGATAGCTCAACAAATTGTAAAACAACGAAACGATGACATAGCAAAATGATAAACTACTTTCAAATGAAATAAATGAGAAAATAGTGTTCTACAACAACAATAAACTAATCTAGCAAGGAGAAGTCAAAAATTGACTTCAAGACACATTGTCCCCGAAATTTCCAACTAACTGGTCATATGCAGGAAGACAATGGGGAAAGAGAGGTAGCACACAATGTCAATGCGGCACTTGGGATGAAATCCCAAGGTACTTCTCAGGTCAAGAATGAAACAACAAAAGTTCTAATTACGGAATTAAACTACTCTAAGCATGCAAAGTAAATCTAAGCTAAGAGCACAAGACACTCTTCCCCAAATGGGGAAGAAGCAACCAAAAGATGGGAGGCCTTATCCCAGTTTTACCTTTTATTAAGAGAGTACAATATTTAGGAGTTTTAGCCTTAGAGAAAGAAAAAGAAATTGGAAAGACAAATGGAACAAGCCTCAATGGCTGTTTACAAAAGGAGAGTGATTTGGAAAATCTGGTCTTCTTTAGTTCAAAACCCAAGTATTTGGATCTTCTTGGTTTTGGTACTTAGTTTCTACTCTTCTCTTTGGTTTAGTTTTTGTTCTTATTTGGTTCAATCTTCAAGTCCTTCTCTTAGTATTGTTTCTCCTCACACCTGCACACAACACAAATCAACTCAAAGCACCCATCAACTGTTAACTAAATCAAATAAAATATAAACTACTTCTAAGAAAGAGATCTATAAAAGTTAAAACTATGATATGAAAAATAAACAAACTAAGCTTAACAAGTAAAGATCTAACTACTCTACTCTAAACACTAGATATAGAAGAAACCAAGCCTAAACTAAGCAAAAAAAAGGAGGAGAAACAACGGAAGAGGAGATGGAAGAGATAAAAGGCGAAAGCAAGGGAAGGTGGAGAGGCTAGCAAGAGCAGATGAGAGTTAGAAAATGAAAGTCGAGAGCAAGAAGGAAGGGGATAGCAAGCAATAAATCGAGAAGATCAAGGATAAAACAAGAGAACTGGAAGAGGGAAGTTCGTAGATCGATGTAACCAAAAGTGTTTTTTGAAACTTTGTTGATGGAGGGAAGGAGAAGCTCTAATTGCTATGTTTCTTTCTTGGATTGGGAAGCGATTAGAAAGAACTGGAAGATAAATAAGTTATATGGAAAAAACCACTGGTTCATGAAGAAGAGCTTGATCTCAAGCTTGTTCTTCACCCTTAATGATCCCTGCCAAACCCTTACAAACAATATCAAATCCGAACAAGATACTCATAAACTAGATTGTTAGCCCTTCTAGAGTATATAATGAAGAATGATTTAATAATTGAAAAAGCAAGGTGAGAGAGATATCACCAAAGACAATGTGAATACACAACTCCAAGAACTCATGCATGGACCTCCAAAGCCACAACTTTATTCCAGCTTCAAACAAATATTACAATAATTTTGGTAGAGTGTTCATGCCCAAAATCTCCATGAAGAAGAGAGTGCAAAGCACCTCTCTTTATACAAAAACCAACAACCTAAAACCTAATATCAGACTTGGATTTGAAGAGAGCCAATGACACAATAGACAGAGTCGAACTCTCCATCACAAACCAAACAAATCCATATTGACGAGTCATCTTTGATCTTATGCAATCCGTACGGCAGCTTGGCAGCTTGGTGTTAATCTCCACACATGCGATTCTTGAAGATAGGTGGAGAGTGGGTGATGTCATCCCAGTTATCATTCTCTGGCCACACTTAATGAAACCGAAGCTCCATAACTTAAGCGAATGAGGGGTCCATTTCTCAACTAGCGCATCCATCTAGCGTGAGTCTCTCGTGATGCTGACGTCACCACCTTATAACAATTCATAATCATTTACGTGACACTACCATGGTTTATGCATTGAAATTGTATGCAATAGTTTAATAATTCACATGGAGAGGGGTCTATCTTATGACCATTCGCTAGCCTCAAATAACACTACTATATTCTAGCATGAGCCCACTTCTCCTCACGTCACCTCCTTCATATTAATTCAAACTTAAAAATTTAAACCAAAGTTTCATTTCATACCATGTGGTAGAGGGTCGTAAGTTACTTGGACCCACATTCCATGTCATCCTTTCACCATAAAATATTAATTTTTGACTTTTTAATATTTGGACTTCAGTGCAAAAATGTCCAATTTTAGCATCAAAATGCCATTCTGAAGCTCCTTTAGCCAAACACTGCCTCACGGCGTGCTTTGGCTGCCCGACTGATGGTGAAAATGGCCCCTGGGATAAAGATGCTGCTCTAGGCTTGAAAATGAGCCCAAACATGCCGAAAAAAGACTCCGGATCATTCTTTTTTTACATTTTGAATATTCTCATTTAAACCATAAAAAATGGCTTAAAAAATGGTGAAAATTATTTTTTCTTGGAATCAAATGAAACTCTAAGGATACCTAGTACAAGTTCATATGACTCAATCGGAATGCCTAGCATGTTGAAAAACATTGACACGAAGGCTCTAATTACCTCCCAAGGCCGGAACACTAAGACAACTATCCCAGCTTTGGAGGTGAGAGTGAAAAACTCGGAAATTATTAGTCATTTGTTCAACAACCAATAATAACCAAGGGGAAAAAAATCTGGGCTAGTCGGCTTGATGCTTAAGTCTGGGAAGCTGAGCCTTTTATAAAAAATTAAATGCTAGGACATTTTTTACAATTTCCCCAAGGTGGTGTGAACATGTATTTACAAAAAAATTCGAATAGACTTCCTAAAAAAGGCTGACGTACTTTTGAATTCTGATTGCAAACAAGTGTACTTGTTCAATGCTCTGGTGGTTCACCGAAAAATCCACTAAGTGCAAAATTAGTGGATAACACATTCCTAGTCATAGTTTCCTAAAAAAATGCCTTCTTCTCCTACTTTTTTTTTTCTTCTTCAACAAAATAAATTTTGGTTTCAATATATAATGATGGTCCCTGACTTCTTGTACTCATAAATATCAGACCTCATCAGGTCCCAAGATCATGCTCTGATACCACTGTAATGTCCCCTTTTAAGAAATTTTATTAAATGACCAATTTTTCACTTTTTTCCCTAATTCGACGACCTTTGACTAGTTTTGATGTCTAGGTCTCCAAATTGACCCAAATGCTCCCAAATATTCTGAGAAGGTGTATGAATGATACAAATAATTGAATATTATGTTCAGGGATGATTTACGACCCTTCAATTAATTCTGCAGACTTGTTTAATATTCCGATCAAAGTAGGAGTCTTTACTAGCAATTTGAGGTTCCAATTCCCCCTGGGTAAATGCTGGAAATTGCTCCTCAAATGCTCCCAAACCCACTAAATTTTTTGTACATAGGAGGATTATTTTTAAGGGAAATCGTTAAGGTCTTATGTGCATCATTATTCAGTTTATATAGGCTGTTATGACCCTCTCCCAAACAACTACAAAATCACTAATTCAACCCTTGGGGAAATGGCATCAAATCTTCTTCAAATGTAATTAAACCGAGTAAGATGACTCCAAATGCTTAAGTGATGAACATGAAACTTGTAATACTCATAATTTAAATTCCATTCATCATAAATATATTATAGAGACATTCTACCATTCTAAATAATCAACATTACCATGGCATACAACAATATAGTGGGGAAATGGTCATTATTTGCTCATTAATATTCAATTTTGCATACAACCCTTTGGTATTTCGAACTGAGACTTTATGAGAACTAAAAAAATATAATATTAAACTTATTACAATTATATTAGAAGCTCGAAATCATCAGCATTCAATGGCATACATCAATATAGTGGGGAAAAGATCATTGTTTGCTCATTAAAAATCACTTTCACATACAACCATTAGGTATTTATACTTGAGACTTTATGAAGATGAATAGCATAGTATATTAATCTCATTACAATAGTTAATGTAGCATGATAATCTCTCCCAAAGAGCACAATAGCTCACCCAAAGATCAATCCCTCCATGAGCAAGAATGTATAAGAAAAACTAGAAATGGTTGAGAGAAAGTGCCGCAATAGAAAGAACCACGAGATTCCCTGTAAATTACACCTACAAATAAAATCTCCATGAAAAACCTGAGTGGCCTCTCCAAACACCAACTTGGATGGGAATCTTTCAACCTCGAAATTGGCTAAGGCAATAAAACTAGCCATCCACTAGCTCTCTCAATTCACAAATGCAAATTTCTTAAATGATCAAAAGCTCCTCTCTTGGTTGATCCCTAGAATTTATAAAAATCATTAGACTTATCAGGTTACCAATCCATCCACAAACTCAAGCCAATTCGAAATAGGGTGTCGGCTCAATATTTTCCATGTGTCCTCCCTTTCTAGCCTTCCATCTTCCCCCAATTTGAGTAGGAATCCATTGAGCTTCCCAAACTCACATGAGCGCCCTCTTGGATGCTCTATTTCGACCCGACATGTCAGATATGTCATATGTTAGCCTTCAGATCTGATTTGTGCCATAGGTGTCATAACATCTTCATCATTGTTGTCATAGAGATATAGAATCTAGTCCAAGTGTTTCACCAGCTCCAAAATGACTCTTTCTCTCCCATGTAAGTTACATTTCATTCCAAATTAGACCTATGATGCATATGCCCAAGTGTATTATCCTTCTAAGTCATCCAAGAACATTTAGGGTTCCCATGGATTTGAAATTGCAAGAGGAGGATGCCTTGTGGCATAGAAAATCTAGCTAATTGTGTGGGTCCCACATCCTCCATGTGTTTTCATGATCAATTGCCACTTTTTTTTCCATTATATTTATCTATTTAGCTCCTTTATTAAATATTTATGCCATTTTAATGTTAAAACATCATTTATTGTCCCCCTTATTCCAAATCCCAAAGATTCCACTCCCAACCTAGGAAACTAGTAATTTTCCTCCTTGGCAATTATTTGACCTTTAGCGTCAGTTTGACAAACTCTCATGAATATGGTAAATGTGATTAGGCCATTGTGAAGCAATGCCAAATTTGGGACATGACATATCGCAAACATCATTCTTCATTATTGACTGGTATTCTTCAGTCATTGCTTCAACCCATTCTTTCTTATGTGCAACTTCCTCATAGTTGGCGGGTTCTTGATCTACAAGGTCACACATCAAAGCTACATAACTGGAATATGGATTTGATTTTTTTATTGTTCTTGTGGAGCCTTCTGGAGCTCCATATCTCTATTCTTCTTGTATGATTTCTCTTACCCAAGCAGATTTTCTCTTTCGAGAGATATCCATAGTAGGGGGTTCCCGAGGTTCTAACATATCATGATCTTTAGATGCTACATTTTTAGGAGAGGGTTCAACTTCTATAATTATGGGAGGTACATCCTCTTCATGTACTACCTTCTATATTTCTTAAGGGCTATCTCTTCATCAATTCTTACATCCCCACTAATTTGGATACGATGGAATCCTAAAATGTATATCCTGAAGGCTTTATAGGCTTCATAGTATCCAACAAATATTCCTTTCTTTCGAGAAGGATCCAACACGGTTATCTTCTCTTTTGGAATATGTACATATACTAGACATCCAAATATCTTGAGATCGATCACTTCAAGTTTCTTTCCTGTACCCATCTTTTCAGGAGTCTTGAATCCAAGAGCACTGTGAAATATCTGTTCTGCACATATACGACTGTTCTTTCTACTTCATCCCATAGGTTCATGCAGGGGAGGTATTGGTCATGAATCATAGTTTTACTTATTCCATAATAGTTCTATTCTTTCTTTCCACAACACCATTATGTTGGGGATTATAGGGAATGGTTAGTTCCCTCTTGATTCCTGCATCCTTACAGAATGTTTCAAATTCATTTGAAGTGTATTCTCCACCATTATCCGTTCTTAGTGTCTTGATTCTCTTTTCTGAAAGGTTCTCTATCAAGGCTTTGAATTCCTTGAATTTCCCAAACACTTCACTCTTGTTCTTCAAGAAGTATATCCAAGTCTTTCTTGAGTAGTCATCAATAAATGTGACATAATATTCATATCCACTAAATTATATGGAGGGCATAGGACGACATACATCAGAATGAATTATTTCTAATGTACCTTTAGTATTTGTTTCACTTTTCAGAAAGGGATTCTTGATGTTATTTCCTCTTGCACATCCTTTGCAAGTTCACACATGATCAATCTTCAGATCTGGTAACCCCGTTTCCACCTTGCTCACATAGGGCAATGATTTCTAGTTGATGTGAGCAAGCCTCCTATGCCACAATTCACTTGAGTTGGTAGTCTCATGGACAAGCGCTGTCTCTGGATGTCCTTTGAGTTTATACAATCCTCCTTCTTCACCAATGACCACAACATCTTCAAGTGTAATTCCTTTGGACCACATAAGTACTTGTTCATCTATAAAATTAACTCTATATCCTTTCTTATCTAGAGTTGAGATGGAAAGTAGATTCTTTTTCAAACTTGGTACATACAATACTTCCTTCATCTTCATGGAAGTCCCAAAGTCAAGCTTGTAGCTTGATTCACCAATACCTTTTATGGGATATTGATAGTCATCTCCCAATTTTAGATTCTGGGGAGAGTTCTTTTCTTCAAGTCTTGACAAGGTTTGCTTCTTCCCTGTCATGTGCTTTGAGGCACCACTATCAATAATCCATGTATCTTCTCCAGGTGTTACAGACCCATAGAGTGCAGAGAATAGTACATATTCATCTACACCTTCTTCTTTTGTTAGTCTCTTTCGAGGTCTTTCTTCCTCATCCTCATCTTCATCTAGATGAGCATGATGTCTCTTGTTGTTTTTCTTCTTCTTTGGTGATGGACACTCTCTGGATAGGTTTCCTATCTTATGACAGTTGTAGCATTAATACTTTGAGTAATCCTTCTTCTTCTTTTGAAACTTATTCTTAGAAGGTTTATGATTACCCTCCTTGAAGTTTAATTGTTTCCTTTCTTTAGTATGGATGGCTAGAGCCTGATCATCTTCTCTAAGTAGAGCTTCTCTGTTGGCTACTCTAGCTTCTTCTTGAATACAATATTCCCATACTATGTCAAACTTCATACTTTCTTTTTTTGCACACAAAGTATGTATGTATGAGTCCCAAGGTCTAGTGAGACCATTGAGATCAATCATAACTAGTTCATCCTCATCAAGGGTGTCTTCAATATCACTTAGTTGTTCTCTGAGCTGGGAGACCCTTGTGAAGTATTCTTGAATTGATTCTCCTTTGCTCATCTTGGTGCCCTTCAGTTGAGATCTTATATTCATCTTTTCGTTGATGTTCCTTCCCTTGTACATTTTGGAAAGTGAATCATACATATGCTTTGGTGTCTTCTTATATGACACTTAAGGGATCCAGTGATCTTTAATAGAATCAACAATGGTCCTCATTGCCTTGACTAGGACTTATTCATGCTTCTCCTTAGCTTCAACTTCTGTTGGTTCTGCAATTTCATCCTTGATGGACTTCTCAAATCCATTCTCTCTGAGAATGAGATCAATCCTGTACTTCCATGCTAGGAAGTTTTCTATGCCTTCCAATTTTTCTTCAATCTTAGTGCTTGGGGCCATCATGTCTAGTAGGTCACTAAAAATTGAAAATTCTCAAAATGAAAAGTTGACCATACCAGGATATGTGCTTGACCGAGGCGAGTTGGTTGGTCCAACTGATTTATGAAGATCCCAAATATTCACCCTTCAAATCCTACTTGCGAGGTTGTATCTCTACATAATTTTTGGTTTTGGTTTTCTGCAGATTTCTGGTTCAGGTACAAACTAGGGTTTTTCTTTCCCGGAGACTCAACCACACGAAAAATTTGATCCTAGGCTCAATAGATTTTCTCCAGGGAGGCACAACTTTCAATGCAAGCAGATCTTCCAAACTTCAAATTTTGCAAAAACCCTAATTTCTTTCGGAGGGAGGAGAGGGAGTTTCACCTTGTGAAAGCTGTCCCATTTAGGATAGCTCTGATACCATGTTAAGATTTCATATGCTAGACTAGATATCATTAGTGTTTATTTCAAATTCAAAGCAAAAACATATCTAGAATCACTGATAGAAACACAATAACAAGATAGACACATTATTTATCCTGGGAAACCCTCAAGGGGAAGAAAACCCAACAAAAATTCCTTTGTATAAGATGTATAAGATATAACCCCAAAACAATTATTCTCCTCCTTGTTGTTCTCTCTCTCTCTCTCTCTCTCTCTCTCTCTCCTATGCACTACACAAGTGAGTGTGTCCGTGTTCAGATAAGAAGCACAACACTTCTATTTATACACATTGAGCCAACTTACTTTTACCTTAAACAAGTCGGCCCCACTAAAATGTCTGAGCTGACTTCCCCTAGGAAGACTCAAAACAATATTTTATGCTATTCATTAGGGTACTGATGAGCTTACTTACAATGGAGGCCTTATCTCATGAATATATGATGACTAATTACAATAGTGACACCCCGACAGAGGAATACTAACATCTTCCTTGGGTTACATCAATAAAATACATTTAGAATATCCTTTGAAGTTACAATATTCAACAAAAGATGGCATTTGACAAAAATTCCTATGTTGTCTTTATTACAGTCTATACTTTCTTTCCTTTATGGGCATGTGTTTCCAGTTTAAATCTTCCATTATGTTTTCCTTTCATGCTTGAATGAGTTTACGATATTTCATAATTCATGGCTCCATTCTATTACTTTTAAGCATTCACAAAAACTTTTCATCTAAAGTTAATGGTGAATTCATCCTTGTTAGATGCCCACATTAATGGAATGTTTCTAATATTCCTCCATATCACCAGACAAAAATCATTTTGACTGTAATGAGATTTCTACCTTGCCCCTATTAAGTTTCCTATGCCACAACACTGTAAATGTTATTGCCCTTTTTGACTCCATGCCCAATGTACACTTGTTTCAACCATCAACAACATTAAATTTTGTTTCTTGTTTTATATATCTAGCCTTGTGAGAAAAATACCGAGAGATCCCTCTCTAGAGAGAAAGAAGTAAACTTTCTTTCCTAAAGCTTGGTTTTGTGGTTACCTTGGGGTTTATCCTTTCACAACCGGGGTACATTCTGAGTGCTAACATCTGGTCTCGTGTGCACTAGATACATCAAGGATCCAATGAGCGGTCGATACTGAGTAGGATCCACATCCTTTGAACAAGTGGCTAAGTTACGTAACTTCTTCAAGTTCGTTGTCATGGGTATTCTCATGGACTTGCATTCTTGCATTCTAAATTTATACAAGACATCGATTGCATACTTTCCTGGTGTTAAGAAGATATCACATAGTTTTTTCCAGACCTCTAAGCCAATAAAATAGTGCATCAGACCCAAATACTTCATCTTGAATTTAGAGGTGAGCTCCCTCTTACACTGGATTATCAGTTGTTCCATTCCAGTAATTCCAGTAAGGAACATGTTATCCACATACAAAACTAGGATCAAGTGAAGGTGATAGTTCTATAAATTCATTGCTTCTGCATCAATGCGCTTGCTCATAAATCCTGGGTTATTCTGGGGATTTTTCCCCAATATGGCATGAGGGCTTTTGTTTTGAATGTACACAGATGTATAGGAAGCCACACATATTGTTCTATTCTTTCTTCCTGCAACCCCATTCTGTTGATGGTTGTATGGCATTGTCAGCTCCCTCTTGATTCCTGCTTCTCGACCAAAGTCATCAAAATATATGTTATATGACCTCATGATACAGATGTGTATTCATGTCTGGTTTTCAATTAGAGCCTTGAACTCTTTGAATTTGTCAAAAGTTTCACTCTTTACTTTTAGAAATTAGATCCAGGACTTGCGAGAGTGATCATCTATGAAGAATACATAATAAAATCACCCACTCAAGGAGGGTGAAGACACAGGCCCACATATGTCAGAATGAATCATGTCCAAAATTCCTTTAGATCTATTCTTACTTATGGAGAAGGATTTCTTAGTGTTCTTACCTAGAGCACAACCTTTGCAAACACCATTATGTTCATGAGAAAACTCAGGGATACCTGTGACCATCTTTTGAATACCGGGAAGAGTTATATAGTGAAGGTGTCCAAACCTTTGATGCCATAGTTCACATGGGTCAATTGTGTTGTGAACCAATGCTTGAGTGGAGTGTCAAGAATCTTTGTAAATACCTCCCTCTCGAACTCCAATTGATTATGCTGATCTTAACTTCTAATTATTTTCCCATATTAGGACCTTCTTGTCCATGAAGAGAACCTTGTAGCCTTTATATTCTAATCCAACAACATAGAGAAGGTTCTTCTTCAAACCAAGGACATATAGTATGTCTTCGATATGCAAGACAGTCCCCAAGTCAAGTTGAAGTGAAGTTGAGGTAAATCCTTTAATTTTGTAGGTGGTGTCATCCTCGAGTTCTACTTGAGTACTAAACTTCTCTTTCCTGTAGCTTGTAAGGGCTTCATGGAAACCTGTCATATGTCTGGAAGCACCACTATCCACTAACCAAGAGTTAGTACTGTTGGTGATAGATCTTGAAAGAGAAGATATCAAGTAGTATTCCCTTATTTGGAAGACTTAGAATTCTTTTGCTTCTGATGTAGAAGCTTGGAACCTTCTCTTTTGCTGCATATAGTCCCATGCATAATGTCCCATCTTATGACAATAAAAACATTTGATATTTGGAGCTTCTAATTGCTTACCTTGTGGCTTCTTTTCTTTCTTCTTCGGAGGGAAGGGCTTCTTGAACTTCTTTTTCTTCGCTGTAAGGGCAAGGTTCCCTTCCTTAGCGTCATTTTCTCTGCTTAGAATTATGCCTTCTTCTTTTAAACAATCATGCCAAAGTCTATCAAAGTTTAGCTAAGTTTCACGTCCACTTATAGCTGCTAGAAAGGTTTCCCAAGAACTGGGAAGACCATCGAATACAGTCTGTACAAGATCATCATCATCCACATGTGCACCAATATCAGAAAGTTGGTCTCTTACCTGAGCAATCTTTGTGAAGAAGGGTGCTTTCTTCTCATATAAATTCGTCAAGGTGTCAAAGAAATATTTGGCAGTCTTCAATGGTGTTACGGTGGGCATTAAGGTCTCCTTGACTGATTCATAGATGATTCTTCTTGCCTTTTCTTGCTTCTTCTTAAAGGAAATCCTTTTTGCATTAGATGTAGGTTCTTTTGTGGCATTAAGAATCAAGTCATCAAGGTCATTCTCTTCCAAGGTGGCCATAATCCTAGATTTCCGTGAGTTGTAGTTGGCTGACCCCTCAAGCATTTATTCTAGTTTGAAGGTGTTGGTAGACATATCTGATCAATAAGTCTGCTATCTTAGTCTACAAATGTCCCAAGGTATAGGAGGGTTACACTGATCTTCTCTCTCACTGTAATCTTCACATGCACAACTTTGATACCATGTTGAATTTTAACATGAGCATGCCATTCTTAAAAAATTGCTGACTGTAATAAAGATAGAACTTGAAATGTTAGTAACAATAATACAAGTACAATAGTCAACCAAGCATCACACAATTGAACACACTAGTTTTGACAGGGAAACCTTTTAAGGAAAAAAACCCCAAAGCATTAGTAATTCATCCTCTAAATGAGATGACTGAGTTTGTACATGAAAATATAATTTTTTTTTTTAGAATTATGAGATGAATGTACATTTTTTTTTTAAAATCCAAGAAGGCTTAGCAAGCTTATTGTTGCTTCCTCTGCAGCCATGTGTGTTGTACGGTAATGTACCTGCTTCCACGTCAACTTGATTTCCTGTGTACTTCTTCCACCTCAGCGAGGGTTTGTGGTAGCCTGCTGCCCTTCACCGAATCCCGTAGTATATGTTGCTGATAACCCTAGCCACCACCAAGCCTGTAGAAGTCTGCCGCTGCTATTCGTGACCACCCTCGAGGATGTAACAACCTGTTGCTGCAAGCCCTGACTACCACCGTAAACATAGCAGCTGTTGCCGCTAAATTTGGCCACCACGAAGGCTATAGCATCCTGCTGTTGCTTCTGTGAACATCCCAAGGCTTCTGTTGCTGCCCTAGACCACCACTGATGACTGTTGACTGTTTCTATTGTTTCCCTAGACCACGACCGAGACCTGCTGTAGCCCTAGACCACCACCGAGGGTTATCACTGTTGTTGCCCTAGACCACTAGCGAGGGTGATAACAGACTGTTGCTGCTACCTGTGACCACTAACAGGGTGTTGCTGCTCAATTAGGTAACCACCGAGGGTGCTGCTATAACCCTAGTATCCACAGAACCCTGTTATTTGTTGTTGCTGCTACCCTAGACAACGTGATCTTGCTAACTGTTGTTGTTGTTTCCTTAGCGTGACTGTTTCCTAACTACTGTTGCCCTACCGTGACCCTTAACAACCTTTTGTTATGAGCTATAGAAGCTATGCTGCTATTTCTCTTTACCACATATATAATCCTCCACCACCGTGACTGTAGGATGACAAGAGGAACCCCAAGCATAAAAGCTGCCACTGTTGAAGAAAGAAATAAAAACACCATCCACTGAAATGATCTCAGTCAACCTCAGCTGTGATTTTGTTGGAGACCTCAGTCAACGATTATAGGAGCAGTTAAGTGTGTGTATCAAAAGATTTGCAAATGTCCTTTATTTATAGTCCATTAACCATTTAAGTTGGTTGCACATAACTAGGAGTTGACATTAGGGGTAATATTATTTTTCACCTTTGACCCTTTGAATTTTAATATTTTATGATACAAAAGTCTTCTTGGTGTTTTGACTTATGCCACTTGGTCCTTCTCTTGATGGTCTCATGGACCAAGAATAGGGTTAGATGGTCCTCCAAGAATTTTTGTGGTCAAGACAAGTTTCCTGAAGGGTCCTTGTGGTTCATTCATGCACAGTCAAAGTACATCTTCATAAATAAGGAGAATTACTAAATGCTTTATCTTGATCTCCTCATGACACCAAGATTAGGTGCTAGGTGTAATTCCCCATTTACTGGAGTTTACTTATTTATGCTAGATAACATTAAGTAATGCATTTGATTGCAATAGAACACATTCATTGTTATGCAATGTGATCATAATATAAAATTATATTTATCTATGCACATATACATTATGGCTGGTTTATTTATCTTGCTTAGTATTTTCTACGAATATGACTCTTAGTTATACAAAGATAATGTATCATGTGGTGTGCATGATGTTATGATGTCAATTGATTATAAGATGTTTAAGTTATAATAGGAAAAATATTGAATCGATGTTATCTCATATATTACTGATGGTTTGTCTAGTGTGGCAAGAAACCACCAGTGCATGTTGATGCAAGGTTGCAACAATGGATACAAGGAATCCTGGATGAGTCAAATCTTTGTAATGTTTATAATGATAAAATTTATATCATGATTTATGATTTTGGAAAAATTAATGCACATGATTGTTGGTATGTGTGCAGGAACAAAGATAATGCTTTCTAATGAACCCACATATGGGTAATTGGGATTGTATAGGGGAATGTACCAACATGAATAGTATTTATTTTCCATGTGATGGGTTGAAAAGAGAGAGAGTCTTTTATGCACGATATGCATGTTTTTGTGAGGGTAGGCCGTAGCCTCGGTCATTCACGAGGATTAACTAAGGGGCGCACAATAAGGTGTCGGCCTTATTATTCAGTAACCATTAGTCTCTCCATAGTGTAGATAGGATTGAGTTAACATGGTATCAACCAATATCGTACGAAATCCCCACCATGGAAAACACGATATTTGAAGGGCATGGATATTGTCATGGCACCCTTGATATCACCGTGATAAAGAAATGCAATTAATGAAATATAACACTAAAAAGATATAAGGTTCTCTAATGATAATTAGATAGATAATAAATTCATGAGCTGGAAATAGATCAAGAATGTATGTAATAATAATAGGAAACATCACATACACAAGAAAACTGAGAAAATAATTACTAATTAAAATATTGGAAACACAAATGCACACACAAAGTTAGGATAGAAAATATCAAGGAAACATTTTGAATGAAAATAGGAAGAATTAAGGAAAGCAATGATAAAATAAAATTTAGAAAGTGTAAGAAAATAAAAGTGGAAATTGCATATGCATATAAGAAGGAAATCCATAGAAATGGAATTAAGATGAGTTCAAAATAGAAATAAATAAATAGTATTTTACATAAGAAAAAAAAAGAAAGAGAATCTCAGAAGGCTATAAATACTAGAAGAGGGCTTCTCACTGAGATAACTTTTTCTTCCCTAATATTGGATGGAGGAAGGAAATATCAGTTTGAGTTTGAAGGAGTCTGTGGAGAGTTTGGTTAATCAGTTTGTGAACGGGGTTGGGAGGCCCCTTAGTGAATCTATGCATTCTGATAGTGCTAAAGGTATATTTCCATACAATCCTCGTTGCAGCTCGGGGGATCCTAGGGAAAGAAGAGTACCCTAGGAGTGGTAGGGTGGTCAACTGGTGGGGTTATCTTCATTGGAAAGCTAAGGCGAGGATTGGATTTCTCAAGAATCATCCCTTAGCCACAACAAAATATAAAAAACGTCAATAACATCTCGAACATCAAATAAGGTTCAATGTATTGTTTATTTCGTGTTATATATAAATTAGTATTCCTTTGTTGTGTTTCATTTGTTTAGTATTTGTAGCATTGTATTCATAACATATATTGAATAAGAAGTTCTTTGAAGTGTGGGGTACTACACATGGTATCAGAGGGAGGTTCAAACTATTGGCCTTTAGGGCTTTGTTGAATCGATGTTATTGTAGATTTGTTGAATAAACATTATTGCAGATTGCTATGTCGATAAGATCCACGGGAAACACTTATCCATTCCATGTTTATTTTTATGTTGTGGGATTGTTTTGGGAGGCGATTGAGTTTAGTCCGTTATACACATTTCTATTGAAATTGTTTTTTTGAAAAAAAAACCCCTTGAATTTATTGTCTAGATTTGTGGTGAAATTATTGTAAGTTTATTTGGATGGTGAATTAGATTCATATATATGTTTATTGTTCTTAGGAACCTAGTGTATATCTAACAAACCTACGGTATCCAAACTTATTATAGATATAGTTTAAAATAGACTGTAATTCTAGGTATTGTAAATTGTTGAATTATTTATCATAATTATATCTACAAAATGATTTATTAGTTTCTTTTGAAAATACATTATGATTAATTCATATATTCAATAGTCACATCACATTCCAAAAGGATAGGATTTATAGGAATCAAAGTCACAGAAATGGAATTCCATTTCCCAAAATCAATCGTGGTCGCACATGACATGAAAGTTTTATATTTCAAAATCACTTGGTGAAACCCCTCGCCACCTTGAATTATTTGTTTTCCCAGTTGTTAGAGAAATTATTCCAAACACCGTCTAATGCTTGCTTGAGAACCTAGCAGTAAGAGTATCACTTGCACCCAAAAACTCAGTACACATATAAAACTTGGTAGTTACCAATTTTTTTGTAGTCTAATGTCTTAAATCCGACTCCCTGATTTAGCCGTGTGTCGTATGACCTATATATATTCCTATGGATGAAATCAGGACATATAGTAGGAAAGAACAAGCAGAAAAAAAACAACCATTTCTATAGCTCACAACCATTTCTATTGGATCAATGAAAATATTTCCGAGCTAAATTGGTTCTGTGTGTATATAGCTATCGCGTTGGATTTGCTTTCCAAATCGGTACTGCATAAGGATTCACCAAGGAACTCCCTGAGGAAGAGAAGGAACAATATGATGATGCAACATTTAAAGTAGTAGATCAAGATGATTATGCTTGCCTCAGGGCACCATGCTCTTCAATTTCTCACAGGCATAATATTGTACATTTTCAAAATTTGCACATGTTTTTTTTGATACATACATGCATTTCCCTATGAAAACTTGTTACGACAACATCGGGTTTCAATGGTCGTAACAGAATGCAACCATGCCAAAATAAAGGATGACAATCTTTAAAATGAGAAATTCAAGAAACAATGCATTAATATTCCAAACTACGTGCTCTGTCCTCTCAGTGCTCCAATTTTATCTCCAAATATAGGAACTCCTTTCCAGGAGTTAGTCACAATTCCAGGAAAACTCTACACCGTTGGAAGGTCCAAGAGCACTTGCGATATTATTTTTGAAGAGATCCGTGTAAGTAGACAACATTGCCAACTTTATTTGCATTCAGGGTGTTGTCTGCCGAGATGCACACTAGGAGCATAAATATTTTGAAAGCTGTCTCCTCACTACAAGTGGGAGAGGTGTGGCCTCAGAGGCAAGCAATGAGCTAGGTACTGTCACTTGAATCCTAGATCCTCCATTTAGGAAAATTCCTAATGAAGCCAAGGGGGGTAGTCCCTATAAAGAGTTGTCTATGGCTCTATGTTTTTTAAGTGTTTTTATGGTTGTAGATGTGGATAGGTGTTGTTTAGGAGTTTTTTTAATGAGATCATAGTTTTTGTAATGAATGAGATAAACACAAGATAAGAGCAATCCACGTTGCAGATACAAGATTTGTAGATAAACAATATAATGAAGACTTGTACAATAAAATGGCATCCACAGATAGATAATAAATTTAACAAATTCCCAATGGACAAATGGCCCAGATTAATTAATATATGAAAGTTCAAAGTGACCAGTGCCAAATGGAGTCAAAATGTGTAATGCTTGGGGATGCCAAAGATACAAGTCTCAGAATAATGTAGGTGAGAATGTTGTGCAAATTATCTTGGTTGATTTTATGAGTTTTAGTGATCTTGATTATTAAGGCTAAAAAAAAAAGGTATGAGTCCAATCGGAAAAGTATACCTTCAGTGGCTCCCCTTGGTGACCTGACAGACCGTCTAGTATTCTAGGCTAGGTGTCCAATGGATTTAACCAGCAAGCTAGAAATCTATGACAACGGTGATTTCCGGCGCCACTAGTAGGAACTTCCCCACTACCTGAGTATCTCTCGAAACAAGGTCGGTTCATTGGTTTATGGAGGTGAAGATTTTATTATGGTTATCATTTGTAAGATTTAACAAATCCAATCACCGTTCTTAGTAATAATCCAACTTTTTAGGGTTGACAAAGCATACTTGGTGATGGAAAGCAATGAAATAAATTTTAGAAAGGGGATGTGAGTGGCGAATTTTAATTAAATCACAATGAACCTCTCTGACATAGAGTGCTCTTGACTTCGTTTTATGACAAATTTCAAGAGTCTTTGACTAATCTATATGCTAAATGCAGTAAAAGTGCAAAACAAATGCTCTCCGATAGAGAGTGCTCTTGACTTCATCTTATGACAAAGTTCAAGAGTCTTGGTTCCTTTTAAAGATTTATAATTTTTAAACAAGGAAACACAAGTGAATAGCTCAAATAAATGATAAACAAATGCCTCAATAGTTAATGTACTACTTGCAAAATGAACTAATCTATCAATTTAGTATTCTACAATAAAAATGAAGCTAAGCCTACTTGCAAAAATAAACTAAGCTAAGGAAAGGAAAAAAAAACAAACTAAACTAACAATTAGCGTTCTAAGCACAAATAAAACTATTCTGAATACTTAAAGCAAATTTAAGCTAAGAACACACAAGACACTCTTCCCCCAAATGGGGAAGAAAAACCAACTATGGGAGGCTTTATCCCACTTAACTTTATTTTATTAATCAAATACAAAATGAGGGGATTCAACCCTTAAAATGGAAATGCAACTAATGAAATGAAGCTAAAGCCTTTTGGGGGCTTATACAAAGGAGAAAGATGAGTTTGGTCTTTGAGTTTTGGATTTCCTTGGTATTTGTGAAGCTTTGTTCTTTTTTGGGTGTAAATGGCTTCACTTCTTGAAATAATTCTTTGTTTTAGATCTAGCTCCTTGGGATCAAAACTTGCTTGTATCTAGCCTTTTGGTTCTCGTGTCCTTCAAATACCTACACAAGAAAATTCATCTCAAAGCACCCATTAGGAATAAGCTAAAAATCAATGAAAAAAAGAAATGAAACTACCATAGATTCTAAGATTGCAACAAGTAAGTAAAATCTAATGCCACTTTTTCAAAGGAATGTGATTGTCAGATCTACGAATGGAAAAAACATACATTGGAAAGAGATCTAACTACTTAATCTTTTAAAATTGCGACAAAACTAACTCTTAACCAAATAACCTTTGTTGCTTTTTGTGATTTTTTGAAATGCTCAAGGGGAGAGGAAAATGAGAAGCTTGAACAATTCTACAGGTAAAACGAAAGGGATGGAAGGCCAAACTTGAGGAGGGACGAGAGCTAGGAAGGTAGAGAGAAATGAAGGAGAAAGGAAGGGGATAAATGCAAGATAAGGAGGGAAAAACGAAAGGGTTGAGAGAGCTAGGAGAAAGGAGATCTAGAAGGAAAAACGAAAGACAAAGGAAAACGAAGCTAGAAGAAGGAGGGAGACGAGAGCAAAGGAGAAGGCAGGAGGCCAAAAACGAAAGAGGAGGTTTAGGGATTCCAAGGTAGCAAGTAACCGATTTTAAGATGTAGTTTTGGGAGATGGATCCTCGAAGTACTAGTGCCTCTTTCCAAAATTTTTGAGGCTTGAGATCGACTTTAGGAGGCCTTGAAATGCACACAATGTCAGAAAAAATAGGTCTTTTGAAGATATGAGAGAAGCAACCAAGCTCAAACTTTTCTTCAAACCTGGGAGATCTGCACAAGAAACCACTTACAAACACATCTTGATCAAATATTGTATGCAAAGAAAAATGGGATTAGAAGAGTATAAGTATTTCCAACTATAGTCTATTCCTTCCAAATTACATAAAACCTAGCATAAATGGACAAATTGAACTAAAATTCCCACCCTATGGACTTAATAAAGCCTTCTAAGTTAACAATTTGATCAAAATAGTGAAATATAAGTAATAAACAAGAACAAAATCACCTTGATACAAATGAAGCACGAGTCCCATGACAAAAATCAACACACCACATGGACCTCCAAAGTCACTTTATTTCCAATAGCAAAAAGCTATAACACAATTACAATCTGGCAGAGTAAGTTTTCCCAAAATATCCATGCTAAGAGAGTGCAAATCACCTCTACTTATACAAAAACTGAGCCCCAAGGGAGAATATCCATCACTTGAGTTCACATTGAATTCAAGTGAAGTGAATGAGAAAGTTGCAGGATCAACCTGAGTGGATTTCAAGGAGAAAAGGCCACCTCTCTCAAGAGAGAGGCGCCATCACCTACCAAGCCAATCTACTATTTGTTGGATTGACACATGACCCAAACCGTGAAGTTTATGGAGGTGGCACATTTTCAAACTATAGTTCCCTGCCACCTCTCCAAATCGTATCCACACCCACGCTATAGACTATCCCTTGATTTTAGGAGAGATTCGCCCCTTCCTTTCCACATCATCTTCACGCCAATGTGGCAGTCAAACCATCCAACACGAGGGCCCACATGTGCGTACTAAGGAGGGGTGCATTTTTATTATAAAGGTGATTTGTTACCTCAAAAAATCCACCTTTGATGTCATGCTTATATCACTAATGACGTCGCCCATCACTAATAAACAATTCACCATCCTTTTCCAAGTAATTAAATTTGACCTTTTATTTGATTTTTGACTTTGACTATGGTGCAATTTGTCATTTTTTAGCATTTAAATGCCATTTTGATGCTCTGCTAGCCGAATGACGACTTTCAGGATGCTTTAGCTGGCCAAAACATAGTGAAAGTGGCTCTTGGGGTAAAGATGTTGTTCCGCTCTTGAAAATGAACCCAACCATGCCGAAAACGGACTTCGGATCACATATTTTTTACATTTTGAATTTTTCCATTTAAACCATTAAAAATGGCTTAAAAACAGAAAAAATTATTTTTCTCGAAATCCAATGAAACTCTAGGAGGACCTAATACATGTTCATACGACTCAATCAGAATGCTTGGCATGTTGAAAAACACTGATATGAATGCTATAATAAACTCCCAAGGCTGAAACACCAAGACAACTACCCCAACTTTGGAGGTGTGAGTGAAAAACTCGGAAATTATTAGTCGTTTGTTTAACAACCAATAATAACCAAGGGAAAAAACACTCTGGGCTAGTTTGCTTGATGCTTAAGTCTGGGAAGCCAAGCCTTTTATAAAAAAATAAATGCTAGGACATTTTTTGCAATTTCCCCAAGGAAGTATGAACATGTATTTACAAAAAAATTCGATTAGACCCCCAAAAAAGGTTGGCAGACTTCTGAATTCTAATCATGAACAAGTATACTTGTTCAATACTTTGGAGGCTCACCAAAAATCCACTAAGTGCAAAATGAGTGTATAACACAGAGCAAATCAAACTTTTTCTGCTAGATGGAACATTTTTTCCTTCTGAGAGAAATAATTATGTTCAAATATTTCAGAGTACGCAAAAGTTTTCCAAAAGAGCACATCCGACTCACCACAAACTTCTTGCACGGAAGATCCTCGAACCATTCCAGGCTTTTGGATTTGAAGAAATGTATGTGAAATAGCTTTATTTCTGGAAACCAAACACCGGTGTGCCATTAACAAAACAAATGTTCGTTTTGCTTTGCAAGTGCATATAAGAAGCGAATGCCTCGGGAGAGTCCCGCGTCAAGGCTAGTGTTGTTTACCCTGTGACATTCAAGATATATCTCTTTTGCAAGAATGTGTGCTTTGGTGACATTGAATTCCAATCTATCACCGCTAAAGAAGAGAGAAGCAGAAGACGAATAAGAAGCATTATCTTTCGAAACAATTTTGCCCGAGGCGATCTGAAAAATTCGCTGAGCAGTTTTCGTCGAACGGCCTGAGGTTCTTTTAACGAAGCGAGAGTGATTGGTTGCTTTTAGTTTAATCTGATTGAATTGTTGTGTGCTCTGTGATATTTATATATCTCTTGAAGTCTTGGATTTAGAAGGTACCAATTCTTTTATGTTCTAGTGTTATTGCATGTTTAAGTTCTCTTAGGGTTCGACCTTCCGCTCTCTCCTTCCCTTGTTCATGTCAAGTCTGAACAACAAAACGTAGGTTCCGAAGGATGAAAATTTATAGTTAGGAAGATTTACAGGTCTTTAATGCGATATATAGAAGAAATTTAATATGAGATGATTATAGTCTTAAGGAAGTGTCAGGGTTTTATTTTACATATGCGGTCAAAAGATTCAGTGGTTAAGGTATGTTTGAATTAATGAAATTAGGAAATTGGAAGGATTTCAGGCAATTTAGGAAAAACAAATTATTCCGAAGAGGTGAAAATGTTTGAATTTTAATGGTAACAACCACATATTTAGGAGAATTGAGGCAGGATTTTGGAGATGAAATTTTCAAAGATGAATGCCTGAAAAAATGCAATAAATTGCAAAACCTTACATAGGAAATTAAATGCTTTAAAATTGTCAGGCTTAATTGTAAACTAAGAGGTGAAGTTTAAAAGATGCTACAAAGATTTGGCTGGATGTCTAGATATGATGAGCTGCCATATGAACGTTTTCTTATCTGGAAATTTAAACTCTTAAGAAGAGTAAGGGTTTTTATTTATGTTATACTTTAAATCATGTAATTAATAAAGCATGTCTTCCTGGATATATTTGCATACTGTAAACTCAGATATGATAATATAAGCCTGGGTTGAGGGTTTTCTTTGATCTGCAACATTGATAGATCTGCAACTAGTCTAATACTTCATACGATTTCCTGCCTATGATTCCTTTGCCAGTTTGATTGGTAATACATTCCAGATCTCGTGTCTGCATATGTTTTCAGTCTGCTGCGTAGTATATGATTGACTATAGTTAATACCTACCTTCGATTTCTTTTGACTTGGGGATTTAAAATCATACCCAATCTGTATAACTCAGCATATGATTTACAATGTCTGCCTTTTGATGGTTATAGTGGATTGGGAAAATACTCTTTGTTTGCTTTTTATTAGAGGACTGTTTGTTTTAAATTGCATACCATTCCCAATCTGTGTAACTCAGCATATGATTTACAATGTCTGCGTTTTGATGGTTATAGTGGATTGGGGAAATACTCTTTGTTTGCTTTTGATTAATGGACTGTTTGTTTTTAATTGCATACCATTCCCAATTGCTGGGTTTGAGATGATTGTGCTCTGTATATATGTCGTGTGTTTGATTTTTAATGTAAAATATTTGGTACAACAGAGTTGAGAGTTCAGTTTATGCATTCTTATCAAAGAAATGTAGTATTTAAAATCTTAATTCCAGAACAATCACTAATGGGGGAAAACTTTTATTTTTGTTCTTGATAATAAGTGTAACAAAAACTTTGACATTAAAGTCTTTCACTCTTAGATAGTTGCGATCATTTCATTTTCTTGAGTTTGATTCTTTAGAATTGTTCGGGGTCCATTCAGATACTCAAATACTTAAGCATGTGCAATTTGAAAATGCTTGAACCACTTTCAACTATAAGATAATTCTTCTGAAAATACTCATTAGGTCTTACTTCGTTGCATTTTCCAAAGATTTGAGGAATTATTTCACCACCGTGTTTGACGAGATGGCATATAACCATGATGGAGTTGAGTAGTTTGGTATAATGAAAATGGATTTCCATTTTCTTAAGGACAATCTAGTCATAGTAAAATAGAGTAATTTTTTTTTAAAGGATTATCATGCTAAAATGTAACAAGTTGATGAGCGAGTAAAGTTTTGTTTGGTTTAATTTAAGAATTTGAGTGATTTAAATGATTTTAAAATGAATTAATAACCTTTAGAATGCAAATTTTATATTTAAAGTCACAATCTATTTTAAAAATTAAAATTTTATATTTAAAGTTTGATTCTGATTTTTTAAGTTTAAATGTTTTAATAGGAATTGTTAATGTGTGATCAAGGATTATCTTTCCTTTCATTCCCACAAAAATAAAGCTGAAAAATAAGATTATGAATCAAATTTTAATTCAATTTATTTGTGTCAAGTATCCAAGAAGCTCGTTAGTTATTTTGGGTGGTAAATTTCCTTTAGGTCATTTAAATAAAACAACATGAAACACCCATATTTAAGTTCTAGAAACATCGTGGGAATCTCAAAGAGGATAGGTATTTAAATTTTTAATTTTAATTAGAAAACTGGAGAGTATTTTATGCAATTCTGTCGAGCCTTCCAGACTTTTATAGCTCCTTTCCTATATAGTGTTACCATGTTGCAGAGACGCGACCCATTTCATGCTTAGTGCTTATCCTTATGTTTTATAGTACAAAAAGGAGAAGAAGCCTCTCTGTAGAGGACTGAAGCCCTCCTTTAACCTTTAATAATTTTATGTTGCAACTTATTGGTGAGCAAAGAATGTAGGTGCGCATGGTTACAAGAAGCATCGTCACATGGGAGTCGATTGGATAATCAGTGGCAAAAGATAAATCCTTAATAGAAAAAGGTAACATCTACATTCTCTATGATTCTTTGTTTATTATGGAAGGTTGCCAAGATGTTATCATTTGATTAATCAAATTGCATTTTTGGGAAAAAATATAGTTTTGATAAATTGATATGCTGAGAATATACTTTATAAGAAGTTTTGAAAATTTCTATTGGAGTACTTGAGTATGGTAATTGTATCATTATGAGAATGATCAGTTGTGTATGTGACATATCTACGATAAAACAATTTATTAATAGAATTTTTGAGATGGTATATACATGCATAGATACTAGAGTATCAAGTTATGCCAAGTGATAATGTGTTGATTAGGTATGTTGTATGTATAATGTTGTCACTTAAGTCTGGAATATTTAGATAGACATACCTTGATGTTGAGCGATATGCTCTGGAGCATCAAGAATATTGAGTTACCATGTGGATACAGTGTTGAGCTAGTGGGATTAGGAACATCAAGTATGGTCAAAAGTATTAAAAGTTTGGTTTGAGGTGGGGCTACTAGGCTCTGGAAGAAACAATATGCTAAGTAATGATTATGATATTTTATGCCTTCAATGTTATTTTTGAAATGATGTTACATATATGTTATAGTAACTAACAAAATTTTGAGATTGTTGCATATTAAGAATTATGGAAGCCCAATTAGACCATAACTGAATAATTGAATATGAATATGAATATATGAAACCTACAAAAGAAAGAGAGAGAAAAATAATATTAATTTATGTCAACAAAATATTAACTTTATATTAATATGATGTGAAGGTGACTTATGATATGTGTAGTATCATGCTAGATAAGAGGGTTCAAATATCTCTACAAGATTACATGTCTAGATTGAATTTTCTAGTATGTACATAATTATATGTAACACTTATATGTACATAGTTATTATTACAGGTAGAGAGTTCATATAAAATGGAAGCGGTCCCAAATTGCAAATCTTATATTATTTGGAGTTCGTATTTAAATTTGATGATAAGAAAGAAACGACACAATATCAAATATTAAGGGAATATCTAACTTATATTTTAACCTTATGTAGAGTTTTACAAGGTGAAGTCGAAGCACACAACCATACTAATGTTATTAGAATGTCCAGAGATAATTGTTACTATAAATAAATGATGCACAATAATTATGACAAAAATTGTGAACTATTCCACAATAATGTAAAAGTTGATGATGGCACTTATAGAAATCATATATGAAAATGATTATGGAATCCTTCGAAAAATGACTGATCAATATAATTATCCTAGTAAAATGATAACGATTGATTGAGATTGTGAGAAAATAGAAATTATGAAAATGATTTATATGGAAGTAGTTAGAATGAATGTTAGATTAAATTATAGAAAGTATGAAAAACTTTGAGAAAGTATAAATTAATTGAGAATATATACTAAATATTATGAAAAAAAATAAAGGTTGAAATTGATATGGAAAAAAAATTGTGTTTTCCTATATGATACAATTTTTATTATAAGCGCTTTATATAAGAGGTATCAATACGAATATTTATGTAAGTCTTGAAGTTTGTCATATTCATAAGGAAGCAAGATATAACATAACTTGAAATTGGAATTGGAATTTAATGGTTATATATGAAATGTGTATAGACGCATGATATATGTATTAAAATATTTACACTAACTTCGGGACAAAGTTCTTTTGAAGAAGGGGTGTATGTAATGCCCCGTTTACTGGAGTTTACTTATTTAAGCTAGATAACATTAAGTAATGCATTTGATTGCAATAGAACACGTTCATTGTTATGCAATGCGATCATAAGATACCATTATATTTATCTACACACACACACACACACACACACACACACACATATATATATATATATATATTATGGCCGGTTTATTTATCTTGCTTAGTATTTTCTATGAATATGACTCTTAGTTATACAAAGATAATGTATCATGTGGTGTGCATGATGTTGTGATGTTGATTGATTATAAGACGTTTAAGTTATAATAGGAAAAATATTGAATCGATGTTATCTCAGATATTACTGATGGTTTGTCTAGTGTGGCAGGAAACCACCGGTGCATGTTGACACAAGGTTGCAAGAATGGATACAAGGATTCCTGAATGTGTCAAATCTTTGTAATGTTTATAATGCGAAAATTTATATCATGATTTATGATTTTGGAAAAATTAATGCACGTGATTGTTGGTATGTGTGCAGGCACAGAGATAATGCTTTCCAATGAACTCACATATGGGTAATGGGGATTGTATAGGGGAATGCACCAACATGAATAGCACTTATTTTCAATGCGATGGGTTGACAAGAGAGAGAGTCTTTTACCCATGATATGCATGTTTCCATGAGGGTAGGTTGCAGACTCGGTCACTCACGAGGATTAACTAAGGGGCATGCAATAAGGTGTCGGCCTTATTCCTCAGTAACCATTAGTCTCTCCACAATGTAGATAGGACTGAGTGAACATGGTCTCATCCATCGTACGAACTCCCCACCATGGAAAACGCGATATTTGAAGGGCATGAATATTGTCATGGCACCCTTGATATCACCGTGATACAGAAATGCAATTAATGAAATATAACACTAAAAAGATATAAGGTTCTCTAATGATAATTAAATAGATAATAAATTCATGAGTTGGAAATAGATCAAGAATGTATGTAATAATAATAGGAAACATCACATACACAAGAAAATAGAGAAAATAATTACTAATTAAAATATTGGAAACACAAATGCACACACAAAGCTAAGAGAGAAAAGATCAAGGAAACATTTTGAATGAAAATAGGAAGAATTAAGGAAAGCAATGATAAAATAAAATTTAGAAAGTGTAAGAAAAGAAAAGTGAAAATTGCATATGCATATGAGAAGGAAATACATATAAATGGAATTAAGATGAGTTCAAAATAGAAATAAATAAATTGTATTTTACATAAGAAAAAAAGAGAGAGAAAGAGAATCTCAAAAGGCTATAGATAAGAGAAGAGGGTTTCTCACTGAGATAACTTTTTCTTCCCTAATATTGGATGGAGGAAAGAAATATCAGTTTGAGTTTGAAGGTAACTGTGGAGAGTTTGGTTAATCAGTTTGTGAATGGGGTTGGGAGGCCCCTTAGTGAATCTATGCATTTTGATTGTGCTAAAGATATTTCCATACAATCCCCGTTGCAAGTCGGGGGATCCTAGGGAAAGAAGAGTACCCAAGAAGTGGTAGGCTAGTCAACTGGTGGGGTTATCTTCATTGGAAAGCTAAGGCGAGGATTGGATTTCTCAAGAATCAAACCTTAGCCACAACAGAAGATCAAAAACATCAATAACATCTCGAACATCAAATCAAGTTCAATGTATTGTTTATTTCGTGTTGTATATAAATTAGTATTCCTTTGCTGTGTTGCATTTGTTTAGTATTTGTAGCATTGTATTGTAACATTGTATTCATAACATAGTTAGTTGGTAGGGTTAGATAGATTCTATTCCATTTATCTAATTCAATTCAGTTAAGACATACAAGTTTGTTAAGATTTTAGTTGAAAAAAAATATAGAAAAACAAATAAAACATAAAAGTTTAAAATCAATATAAATTTCATCAAACCATATGAAAGTTTAAAATCAACATAAATTTTATAAAACCAAATGGCATTTAAAAATCAATTTTTAAAACTATCAAATATTCTACTTTAAATTCCATACTAAATGTGCATTTAAAAATCAAATTTCAAATTACAATTTCAAAATTAAATTATAAATATATCTGATATTTCAGAGATCATTCCATTTCGCAACAGCTTTATAAGCTTGTAAAATATAACAATTGTATAAATGATAAGATAGTAAAATACAATTAGATTAGCTATTTCCTGCATTGATGCCTTTGCTTTATAAATAGTAGAATCTGTTTTTCATAATTTTTATAAATAGTAGAATTTGTTTTTCATAATTGTTTTTAAATTTATTTATATAATATTAAGAAAGATGTAAAATGATTTTGATAAGAAAATTTTAATTAAATAAAAAACATATTTTATATATAATTTTTGAAATTTAAATTAATTTTTTTAATAAGATTATTTTAATTAAATAAAGAAACTACATTTTATATATAATATTTTAAATTTAAATTAAATTTTTTATTGTGTTATTTTATTTAAAAAAATTCAAAACAAATCAAAGTACAATACTATATATATATAAAGTTTGGTGAGCTATAGTAGTTGAGTGCAATAAGTTTCAAATACCTGATCAGCTAACTACCACTACCTCTTTCTGCAAAAAAACCAAAATAAAACCCAAATAAAATGACACAGGCAAGAGACGTAGAGCATTAATTACCTGCGAAAGCCAGTGAAGGCTGTTAGAAGAGTGACAAAAATGAAGACTCTTTGGTGGAAAAAGTGTCTTGTAAAACGATCCACACACCACTGCTGCAAAATAAGATCTCGTCGCCGGAGCCTCACCAAAACCACTGTCGGGTGCTCCTCGCTCATCTGTTGTACTTTGTTCAACTTCGCCTTGGTCTTCGCTATTTCTTCCATGGCCTTGAGCACCAATTGTTTTGTTGTACCTTGAAGTTCCCCCAACTGCGTTGCTTTCGGTTGGTGCTTTGTACCTGCATTGTTAACGCGTTGTTGTAACTCTTTCAGTTCTGACGCCTTGGTTACTTGCGCAAGTGGGAGCATCGTTTTAAGTGATCCCCTCAATGTTGTCTACTGTGTTTCTACCTCGCCAAGTTGCATACCCAGCTGGTGCAACTGTTATTATATAATCCATAAAGTTAAACATAATTATAACTAATTTAAAAGTTAAAAATGTAGATGAAAATAATAATCTAATTTTTATTGATTTTTTATATGTTTTTAATATATTAATTTTAAAATTTTATTTAAAATATCTTTTAAATAAAAAAACATAATTTAAAGAACATTCACATTATAAATATTTATAATTTTGTTTCAAACTATTAAAATGGTCGTGAGAAGGTACTTGTGCATCAAAACTATTCATCAAACTTTTAAAGGGTTCATGATATTTGCGTTTCATCACACTTTTATAGATATTAAAAAGGATAATTTTGTTTCAATCACATTTGGGGGCACTTCACATTGGGAGAGTCAATAGAGGTTTAAATAGTACAATGAATTAATGGATTAAGAAGGTATAGGTGATGGTGCACCAAAGGATTAATGTTGGATTATTGGATTAATGTTGGATGTAAAATGAAAATAAATGGTTTATCCAATATTTATAGTAAAATTAATAGAATTTAACAATAGATATAGGCTTTTTCATGGTATAATAAAGAAATGTACTAAGTACGTAATTTGACAATTTCTATTTCTATTTTTTTAGTTTTTAGTTTAGTATTTTTTTTTATAAAAAACCAAAAAATGAGTTGGGGTTAGTTTTCTCCAATTTACCTTTTTCTACGGTTTACTTAGTTTTTTTAAAATGAAATGGCTTTCTCTTTCCAATTATTTAGTTTTTACTTAATTTTTTAAATAAAAAAACAAAAAAAAGGGAAAAAGACAATTATATGCATATATATATATATATATAATTCTCAAATAGAGTATTTTTTTGAGATATTTTTTTATAAAATCCCAAAGGAATGGAGTAATTTTTAGTAAGAACTTTTGTTTAACTTACTGTTTGTTTGTTTTTTAAATTTTATTTTGGAATTAATGTATTGTTTTTGTTTAATGTTGATTTTTAATTTTTGTTAATGCTTTTTTTTATTAATATTTTTTTTTAGTTTCATCTTGTATTGACATGTTAAAATTAGAAAATGTTAATACACTTGTTTATGATTTCTATTTGAAAAAAATATAAATTCTTTGCTCTTAGACGCATTATCAAAAGGTTGTTTGCATAAAAAAATAATTGCAAGATGGAGGCTTTTGACATTTGGAACATTGAGTATACAGGAAGATTCAAATAGTGCACTCATTGATAATATAGAAGAATATGGTTCATCTTCATTTTTATTCAATCATTCATTTGAAGATAATGTAGATTACAATAGTGTCATGATCTATGAGTTAATTTTAATAATTATATGATTTTTTATTAGTTTAATGATGTTCGTATGATTACTTTAAAAATATTTTTGAACTTATATATGGTTTTCTATAAAATTATGAATCATTTCTTTATTTTGGTTGGTTTAAGTGATTTCAATATTAATGATATTAAAAATATATGAATCATTTCTTTATGTTGGTTGGTTTAAGTGCTTTAATTATTAATGATATTAAAAATATATGAATCATTTCTTTATGTTGGTTGGTTTAAAGGATTTAATTATTAATGATATTAAAAATATTCTTAACTTACATATTGAATTTGGTTTATTGATCAAATAAATAAAATATTTAGAAGTAATTTTAAAATTTAAAATTATAAGATAATATTGTAATGTCATTATGTATTTTTTTTAGTGTTTGTAATAATAAATTAACTATAAAGAAGTGGACATTTTCAAGTTAATTTATGATTTTGTTTACAAAATAAAAGTATGTTGAAGTATGGTTTCAAAATTATTGCAATTCTAAGCTCCCATAAAAAGAGGCGCTACTCATAGCATAACCTTTTTTTATTCAAGGGTTTTATTTTAAGATTTTTGGGGGTTACAATGATACTAGTTGTTAAGGTCATCGTGTTAAACAAGTTGTAATTTTAGTTCACAAAATATAAGTGTGCTACTGGTAGCAAGACTTTTCAATTCAAGTGTTGATTTTAAGGTTTTTGTTGACAACAATATGAACTTTTAATGCCATCGTTGAAAAATGTTGTAATTTAATAACAAAAAAAACGGAGTGCTACCAACATCATCACTTTTTTATTCGAGAGTTGATTTTGGTGTTTTATAATGCAAAAAATAGGTTTTAAGGTCCACAATTCTCATTTTGAAATCACATCTCTAGTCAATCAAATTGGTAACCATGTTTGCATTCCACTATATATCTTTAATTTGTATTTTTATTTTAAAATGAATTTAGAGATAAGACAAATACCTTCATCATGTTACCCATTTTTATGTATTCATTGTTAAATTCCCCCCCAAAAAATCATTACACTTACATAGTATGGCCACGCTACATATCATAATCATACCTAATAATTATTTAACCTTGCCCTATATAATGGCACACTCTTGTGATATCAGGAAAGCTCATTTATTTTATTATGAACATAATTGCATAATACTTTGAATGCCAATGTATCTAAAAATAAAAGCCTTCATAATATTAGGATGTGACTATGGTGGAGGGGGGGTTTGCATGGACATTTGTTATACTATCAAATTTAGATAACACAAAACATTAGATTTCCATGGCTGTTATACTGACAAATTTAGATAACATAAAAACATCATATATTTCCAACACCATTAAGTGAGATTTCCCATGGGAATGGGTATTTTATCTTATTAATAAAATAATTAAAATTTTCAAATAAATGTGGTTTTTTAACCTTAACATTAAGAAAGACCGTGATTGAGATTGAATATTTTATTTCATTAATAAAATAATTAAAATAAAATAACAGTGTGGTAATGAGAACTAGTATTTCATCTCATTAATAAAATAATTAAAATTTTCAAACAATAGTGTGGGAATGTGGGTTTTCAATGTTAACGTTAATGAAATTGAATAATTCATTTTATTAATAAAATAATTAATAATATAAAACAACAATGTAGCTTATTATGCCATCATTAATAATTAGTGTGATTATCTAATCTTCTTAATAAAATAGTTAAAAATCCTTCTCAATGTTTACATTTTATTAAACATGTAAAAAGACAAATAATTTGAAATTTGAAAAATGCTTTAAGATTATATCAATCTACTATCATTGCCATTCTCCTAGCTAAAGTTGTTTAGGACCTGATTGGGTATGATATAATCTTGAGCTGGTACTAAAGGCAATGCTCCTCCATAAATTTCAGGAAGTTGAGTTTCATCAATATCATTGAGTAAGGTTGATTTGAGATATTTATCTTCAACAAAAAAAATCTGCAAATAAATAACATATTAGAGTCAATTATTTATATTAAAAAAACTATTTAATTTTATATATAGAAAAGAAATTCAAAATACAATAATACTTCAATTAATAAATTGTTTCCTTTCAAAAAAATGTTATTTTCGAAAGGAAAAACACACTTATTATTTTCTTATCATTATTTTATAATCACATGCTATCATTATGTCATTTCTACTCTATGTATTTCATTTTTATTATTGTAATATAGTATTAAAAAACAACCATTCAAAAGAACAACTACAACTATAAATATCATAAACTTGGACCCAAGCACATGTGGTTTAAGGATAAAGTGGTCAAATGTCTTATATACAATTTGAAAGTTCCATCCATGTAGATTAGTTGGAAGGTGATAATAGAAACTATGCTAACCACAAGTGGGTTCTCATGCTTGGATTTACTTCTTTGCCACCTATTGTTCTTACAACAATTGATAATATATGATAAACACTACTTATATCACTATACAAATCAATGTCATTAAGTAGATTTCTTTTGTTGGAACCAGGTGATGTCAAGAAAAAATATCATTACAAAAACTGTCATATACTTGGATCTTTTGATGTCATATTAAAGTGAGTGATCTAGCTTATGCCACTATAAATAGTGTATGTAGTTAAATGAGTAGAACTATAACACAAAGGGTTGGCTCAATTAGTTCGAATAAATTGTTTTAAAGTGGATTTTGTCATGAGACCCCTTTCCTAATCTAACTCGGGTTCGAGTTTCACAAAGTCTTATTAAGTTACTAGCTACTATTGTCGTTGACAATTGAGCCACCGTTCATCTAGATATTCTAAGGAAGAGGAGATGATCATGTGAGATTTACCTTGGAAAAATGAATAAAACTAAAAATAATAAATAAATAAGATCTTCTTGTACTGGCGTTAAATAAAAATAAGGGATCATTCTCACGAGGATAAGATAATGTAGAACAAGATCCTATCATAGGAATATGCCACTACAATAAGAGCTTGTGATACAACTAAGATAAATGAGCTCCAAACTATACTTTAAATGTATATGATGGCATGCAAAGGTGACAAATAAACATAGATACCACTTGTAATCTCAATCCAATTTACACACCGACCAAGGTGTTGTTGGATAGCACCTATTGAAAATTCTAAAAAAGTTCTTGATTGTAATCTCAATCAAATTTACATGCCAACCGAGATGTTATTGGATAACACCTATTGAAAATTATAAAAAACGTTCTTGATTGGAGTTTGAAAAAAGAATTGGACTCAAATGTAAAAATGATACATGATCAAGCTACCTTACACTAAAATTTTAAAGAATCTAAAAAAATATTATACATGCTGACTAATTTCAAATGTGTAGGAATCATACATTTTGTTTACAATAAAAAAAACTCTAGAAGAAATTTGATGAGACAAAGGTGGCCGCACTTGAGAGATAAGATGTAAAAACACTAATGTAGGATGGTGAACTTATTATTCAAACCCATAAAGGTCAAACAATTTGCCAAGGGTTGTCTCGTGTATCCTTTACATCTTTGAATGATCCAACTTCAAAGAAATATGTTGGTACAAAACTTTAATTAAAATTTTATTCACTTTTAAGGTTTAATAGCTATCTTTGTGTCCCAAGTCAAGTTTAATGGATAATATTAATGTTATAATGGTTAATCCTATCTTAACGATATTTTTAATCATCTAATGGTTATCATGCAATCCCACCATGATATCAAGGTTTTATATAATATTAACCTCTATAATAAAGATGACCTAGAGTTATCACCCATCTTCAATACATATGTGAGAGGACACCTCAACCTTATTAAGGAGTTATTTGATCATACATTATATTATATTGTATATCTAGCTACATAGGAACTTGTGCTCTTTGTTTTTGGGTTTATATTATTCTTAATTATGATGTGAACCAAAAGGGCTATAACATCATATTAGAGTTGGTCCTACCTTATTGCGCGACTTTGTGGTTATATATACATATATATTTTCCAAGTTTAAAATTTAGAATGTCATATATTATTCAAAGTAATTTATCTATGAGTTCTCGTTGTCTTGAATATTTTTGTATCTTGTAATTCGTTGATTGGAGTACAGTTTCAAAAAACCATGTTTATAGGTTGGAGAGATGCACATAAATCAAATTGTTTTTGAATATTTGGAAAATATATTTGCAATGCTACATTAAAGAAAATTTGGGGTTAAAATGAATCAAATAAGAAATATTGTGTTAAATCATTAGCCAATAGAATTTTAATGAATTAAAATCAACAATAATAGTTGAGATAGACATATAAAAATAAAGAATGCTTCCATCTTATATACACCTCACCTTGATTAAGAGCTTAATGAGATTATCTTAATATGATAAATACATTTGAAATATTATTAACATTTACATTATTTATTATATAATATCTATCCCTGTTTATTTTTCATAATCTTATTACTAGCATATATTAACAATAATAATATATATATAACCAAGTCCAATATATAATCAAAATACCAATACAAAAGGAATCTTTTAGCATTTATGAGATACATGGTAGAATAGGTTAAAATACTAGTGAAAGGTGGTAATCATTATATTATTAATGTTATTATATCATATTATATTTGATTATTATTATACAATTAAACTCGTCATCAAAATATTAATATTATATGGTTAAAGGTGTCATCGTCATATTATTTATGTAGGATATCTATCATAATTTATTGTGTAAACAAGAATCTAACTTACCATTATTATCTTTAACTCTCATTTCGTAATTGACTTACATGGTATTGTGGTGTGACATATATAACTTATTATTTTATAATTTCTTCATGAGGTCAATTTTAGGACCAAATTTCCTTTAATGCTTGTTTTGATTTTAAGCCATGTCATGTGCAAGGATGGTATGAAGGTTAACATCGCAAAAATAAAAATTATACTAGTCTTAAACACACTGCGAGGCCCTCATAGAAAGGGTATTTTTGGGTCATACTCATTATTATAGGAAATCCATGAAATACTCTTTTAGACATAACCGCTCCCATGGATGAGTTATTAAAGAAAGACACACAATTTAAGTGGTCGACAATTTTTCAAGATTAGTTTGAGTTGCTTGAGAAAAAGCTCATCAAAGCATCGATTTCTTTTTGGATAAACTATTTCCTCAAAAATTTACACACACACACAACATTTCATACAAAAATGAGCGTGTCAAGCAGCCTCCAAAGCCAAAAAACTACTAGAGAATATCACCCAGTGAGCTAATAAAAACTAGCATAGTCCAGGTCCCAATGCCTAATCAAAACTAGAATAGTCTATGCCCCAAGGGATTACACAAAAACCTAGATCATATGGCCCAAGGCCAAAATTAAAAGCAAATAAAACATAGTTGGTGGCTTGAGGCCATATTCAAGAAATACATCAAATTTAAGCATTGATGATGATCTTGCATTAGGTGGAGTGTCTCAATCTTCTAGGGTGAGGGCCCACCTAGTGTCCGATGGCTCATCAATCTATGGGGTAGTGTCCCATCCATCCTTTGCTTGCTACTTCGAGCACTTCTCCATGGAAATTGCCAGATCCAAGTGAGGGTACTTTTCATTTCCAAGCCAAGGAGAAGGGATCCAAATCTAGGTTGTGGGGTTCTTGGCTCTTGCTGTGACCAGCATTCTGCTCTTAGACCCAACGATAACTTGATGGCAAGGCCTATTGCTAGAATACGGGGAATGAACTGAGATAGGGGAAAATAAAATTATGATGGAGCCCAACTCATTGTGTTGGGGTCATGACATAGAACTCCATTAGCATCCAAAGGCGCATTAGCTCCAAATCCACGATTTTAGCTTGTACCTAGATCTACAACTACAAGTTAGCACCAATTAGAGATCCATCAAACTAGGTGAAACCATCCCATATCGTGTGTTTGAAAACGCTATCATTCCTCTTCTTCTAGATAAAAAGTAGAATTTCAATTATGACAAGTTAACATGCTGCATTGAATTCTACCACCCACTAAAGCTTATCCCTAAGAACAATGACTTTCCATGAGATAGATCTAGGGAGGAGCTTGCCACAAAGATAAAATGCCCAAACCTAAATTGACTTTGAAAATGGTTTCCACCAAGAAAAAGTGTTTAATGGTTTAATCTTTTGAAAGGAAGGAACACAGTGTTGGGGACTTTTAGGTATTTTAGAGGTTGGCCCAAGGGTAAGACACCAAGCATTAAAGATCAAGAAAAAATAACCTTCTTAGGCTCAATGAACATTTTCCACATAGAGTGAAGTCAAAACAAACATGTAGACTACTTCAACACCATCGTCCATAATTTGTTCATTGTTGCCCCAATCACAAGTTTAGGGATGATCCATCATAGCCACCTGAGGTCTTGTATTTCTTCCAACCACTGGAATAATTCCATTGCCAATCTCTCTGTCATGTCCCAAATTTTGCATTGGGTCACAATGGCCTAATCACATTTGCCATATTCATGACAGTTTGTCAAATTGATGCTAAGGGTCAAATAATTGCCAAGGAGGAAAATTACTAGTTTCCTAGGTTGGGGGTGGAAGCTTTGGGATTTGGAATAAGGGGGAAAATAAATGATGTTTGAACATTAGAATGACATAAATATTTAACAAAGGAGCCAAATAAATAAATACAAGGAAAAATCAAAGTGGTAATTGATCATGAAGACACATGGAGGATGTGGGACCCACACAATCTAGATTTTCTATGCCACATGGCATCCTCCTCTTGCAATTTCGAATCCATGGGAAGCCTAAATGTTCTTGGATGAGTTAGAAGGCTAATACATTTGGCCATATGCATCATAGGTCGAATTTGAAAGGAAATGTAACTTACATGGGAGAGGGAGTCATTTTGGAGCTAGTGAGACACTTGGACTAGATTCTCTAGCTTTATGACAACAATGATGAAGATGCTATGACACCAATGACACAAATAAGATCTGAAGGATGACATCTGACATATCTAACATGTCAGGTCGAAATAGAGCATCCAAGAGGGCGCTCATGTGAGTTGGGGAAGCTCAATGGGTTCCTACTCAAATTGGGGGAAGATGGAAGGCTAGGAAAGGGAGGACACATTGTAAATCTTGAGCCCTCACCCTAATTCCAGTTGTCTTGAGTTTGTGGATGGATTGGTAACCTTAGAAGGCTAAGGATGTTTATAAAATATAGGGATCAACCAAGAGAGGGGATTTTGTTCATTTGAGAGATTGTCATTTGTGAATTGTGAGAGCTAGTGGATGATTAGTTTTCTTTCCTTAGCCAATTTCGTGGGTGAAAGATTCTCATCCAAGTTGGTGTTTGGAGAGGCCACTCAGGTCTTTCATGAAGCTTTAATGGATTTGTATTTGCAGGTGTAAGCTACAGGGCAGGTCGTGGTTCCTTCTATTGCAACACTTTCTCTCAACCATTTTCAGTTTTTATGGCATATTCTTGCTCAAGGAGGGATTGCGCTTTGGGTGAGCTATTGATCTCTTGAGGAAGCTTCTAATGCCCCATTATTTTATGTTCTGATGTAAATGCTATGTATTTCAAGTTCAGAAGACTCTTAGGTCGAAATACTGAAATATTTCATGTAAAAATAATAATCAATGAAGAAATAGTGCCATTTCCCCACTATCTTGTTGTGAACCAATGTAATGTTGATGGATTCGAATGGATAAGTAAAATACTAATGGTTTATGGATAAATTGAATGTTATTTATGTATTTAAAATTTCAAAAGACTCTCAGGTCAAAATACTCAAAATATTTCATGTATAAATGTTAAACAATGAAGAAACAATGCCATTTCCCCACTACCTTGTTGTGAACCGATATAATGTTGATAGATTCGAATGGATAATGAAACTACTGATGGTTTATGGATGAATGGACTGTTATTGATGTATTATATGAGTTTAATTTTCAATACATAAGCATTTGGAGTTATTTTGTTGAGTTTCATAACATTTGGAGAAGTTTGCCTATCATTCCCCCCAAGGTTGAAAATAGTCTTTTTGCATATGATTTAAGGTTATAACAAACATTAAAAGTTGAATGGTGATGCATGAGTTCATATTGATGTCCTTTACATGTCCCCTGCTTCCATTCAAAAATCCAATTTGGATTGAGTGCATTTGGGAAGCCATTTTAAGTATTCATTGTGAGGGAAATTAGAACCCCAAATTACTAGTCAAAACTCCTACCTCGACCAGAATCTTAAACAAGTTTTTCAGAGTCATTTAGAGGTTCATAAAGCTTCCTTGAACATCATATTCAAACCTTAATATCAGTCATAGACATTCTGTGAAGATTTGGGAGCATTTGGACCAATTTGGAGACCTAGACAACAAAACTAGTCAAAGGTCAAATTTGGGAAAAAAGTGAAAAATTGGTCATTTAAATAAAAATTCCAAAAATGGACATTACACTCTCCACCACTATCTAATGACTTGGATACTTAGTTTGAGGAAAAGGTCACCAGCAAACAAATCTTGCACACACTCAATGATGGATCTATTTGGTTGAGCTAATCATAAACTTTTTCATATCCTCTCAAGACTTCTAGATATGAGAAGAATGAACAAATCCCCCACTTTGATAATTCTTTTCTTGAATAGATGCTTGAACAAGAACCATAGTGGTTCCACTTAATATTTCCCTAAAAATATATTTGGGGGGATGACTATATGTTATGGTCATCAAACAAAATTCCTGTTTAGAAAGAGCTCCATTTTCTGGTCATGCGATGCTTGATGTTATCCTAGGGAAAAAAGTGAAAAATTGGTCATTTAAATAAAAATTCGAAAAAGGGACATTACACTCTCCACCACTATCTAATGACTTGGATACTTAGTTTGAGGAAAAGGTCACCAGCAAACAAATCTTGCACACACTCAATGATGGATCTATTTGGTTGAGCTAATCATAAACTTTTTCATATCCTCTCAAGACTTCTAGATATGAGAAGATTGAACAAATCCCCCACTTTGATAATTCTTTTCTTGAATAGATGCTTGAACAAGAACCATAGTGGTTCCACTTAATATTTCCCTAAAAATATATTTGGGGGGATGACTATATGTTATGGTCATTAAACAAAATTCCTGTTTAGAAAGAGCTCCATTTTCTGGTCATGCGATGCTTGATGTTATCCTAGGATTTCCATACACTTTGGGCCACAAACATGACTTTGGCTAGATACAACACAAGGGTTTAGAATTTCAACCCTTCACAACTAATTTTCCCTAGCGCTATTAATGGCAATGGAAATAATGCGATTGCATAGAGCTCAACGAGATCTTCCCGACGATGCTTGAATCGCCTTAAACGGACATTATATATATTGAGGAAGATATGCCATTCTTAATTTTTGATGGAACACACAAAAGTTGTAGGAGGGTGCCACATGGTAGGCCCATAGATTGCCATGCAGCAATTCGTACAGTTGAGGTGGCTGACAAGTGGTAAGACCGTACAATGAATATGATGGCATGGCACACGACTAGGAATTAACGTGGACCAATCACATGGTACCATGTGGCACTATAACGAATATAAAATAAATTATTAAATATATTAGTTAATATATGAAAGGGTGTAACCCTTCATGCTGAAGCCTATAAAGGCGAGCTTACTATACATTTACCCATCATCCAATATATTATTATTATTCATATTTCATTATTACAATGATAGTCGGATTCAACTAACAGACAACCGTATTCGCTCCTGCATTCTGAGCTCGGACTCGGCTCATCAACTCCTCAAGTGAGCTCAGATTCAGCTCCTCCCACCTGAGCTCGACTCATCTCACATCACATTCTTCCGCTATTCCATCTCGCCTGCTCATTTTTTATCACTCCTCACCACACACGTGCACTGTTTCTCCCTCCTTCACACTCCACCGCCCGCTCCTCACCAACTCTTCCTCTCATCGGCTCTCTCCTCCATGCATAAGCTTCTAGGCTGCTCCCCCTCTCTCTGCTCCTCACTCTTCCACACGCCATTCTCCACGCTACACTTTCTACCTGCCCTCTCCATCCTCCTCACCATGCTGACTCGACACATCCCTACTTTCATCCCCGCGCGCTGCTTCGCATATGCCCTCAGCTCCATCCATCCATCGCAGCTTCATCTCCACGTCCCACTCGCAGCTCAACGCCAATTCCGGACCCTTCGTTGCACCACTCCCTCCTCATCTGCACATTCCATCCACCATTCCCTCCGCGACGCATTCCACCCGCCCTCCTCGCCATTACTTGCTGTTTTCCACCTTTCCATCTGCCTACAACTTTCCAACCCGCGCTCCATCTTCCACCTCCAACTGCCATTGTCATTACCATTTCTCTTAAGCCTCTCGTCCTCCCAATCCTCACGCGTCGTCCTGCTCATCTACCCATTTACGCGTCCTCTTCCTCTACCCATACTCCACGCCGCCTCCCTATTGCCATTCTCTTCCACCTCGCGCTGGCATACTCCGTCGCCGGTTGCACAACTCCTCGCGCCGACACACCTCCTTGCGCTCTCCTTTACCCCAACGCCCTCCTCCATCTCCGCGGCCTCCAACTGTCGCTGCTCCTCTCCACGACCTGCAATAATATAATAAAATATATTATAATATAATATATTTATAATAAAATAATTAAAAAAAATCAAATATTATATTTAATATAAAAAAAAAATTTGTTTAAAAAAAATAAAAAAATAAAAATAAAACTATATACATTATATAGTTTATGATGAATAATAATAATAATAATAATAATAATAATAATAATAATTAATTAATTAATTAATGCATTATTATTCAATTCACCTCAAAGCCGAAATAGCGCCGAAATTCACACCTCTATATACAAGGTCCAAGACCATGGAGAAACTGAAAGAGAAGATCGAAAAAATAGAGAAGGACATAAAGTCCCTTGTCGCTAACCAAGAAGGCTTGAAGGAAAAGATGCAAAATAACAATACATTACTCAAAAACGATCTTGTTTTGGTACTGGAAAGAAGGCTCGACGACAAACTTGACATCCTTAATGAAAAACAAAAAGACGTGGATGACAAAATGAGTACCATAATGCAAAACATAAACACCTTAACACAGAGCATGAGCACCATGACACAGAACCAGAATAAAATGATAGAAATGTTACAAAAACTAAGTTCTAGTACAAACCATATCAGCAGCTCAAATATGTTGGACCAGTATGTCAACAAAAATGAGAGAAACAAAGTCGATCAAGACAATAAACAAGACAAGGAGACAAACTATCTTAGGGATGACCAAAATATCAATAATATAGTTGATAAAGATTAGCTCGACCAAGATCATAATGGGATTCAAGCCAGTATCGTTGACAATAAAGATGATCCATACAATGAAAATAGATGTATCCTACAGTGTGCAAAGGAATCCAAGTCAGACAAATCAAATGTCATAGATTCATCTTCTACCTTAACTGTTCTACCACCCTCGAGAAACCTAAATGTAACATTACCTGGTGACTTTGAGTGTGAGAAGCCTCAAGAGATGCCACTTCTCGAGATAAATCATAAGGATAATAAAAGGAAAACATTACGTGATGACATCTTAAGTATTGTGGGACAAACGATTTCTAAAACAAAGTTTGATATGGTCAGTCACAAAAATGTTCCTCATATTCATGTCCATGGAAAACGGGACAACAATAATAAACAGAATGGAGTACAAATTCAAGTAACAAATAAAAGGAAATTGACAAACTATTGTGTGAAGAACAAGCACATACCTAATACAAGTTCTAAAACAAAAGACATAAAGGAAGTAATGACGTTGTTTCAACACAAAACAAAAATGAAAAGACGACAACAATAATCTAAGCTTTGAGGACAAAGCTTCCTTAAAGGGAGTGGCAATGTAACGAATATAAAATAAATTATTAAATATATTAGTTAATTATATGAAAGGGTGTAACCTTTCATGCTCAAGCCTATAAAGGCGAGCTTATTGTACATTTACCCATCATCCAATATATTCTTATTATTCATATTTCATTATTACAATGATAGTCGGATTCGACTAATGGACAACCGGATTCGATTGTTCCAGGCACCTCCCCATGGCCTCCTCAATTTGTGTGCAAGTGGTCGACATGATTCAATGTATTGTGTGTGTATATATATATATTATAAGCCACAATATATATATTATTTGTCTTATATGGGATTTGAGCCCATATTCCAAAAATTTAACAAATATCCCAATAACTTTGGTCATGTTAAGTATTGGCAATTAATATATTTGTTATGAAGTTAATATGGTTGTAATAAAAAAGATGCCCTTTTGGGGCTTTAAAAGGGGATGCGCCCTCACTATTTACTCATGGAATTTCAAAGTGAAGTTCTTGAAGAGAGGTAGGGGCAAATTCTTCGAGAAAGGCTTGGTACAAATCTCGAGGCGAGATTTGTACAATGCTGAGTATAGCCTTATTTTGTATGCCAAGCCGGGGGGTCGTTTAGCAATTGAAGAAAGCATAAGCAAGTTAATAGTCGATTTTCTTATAATTTTGAGGGGAGTCCAATTCTAATGTTTGTTTCAACATTCGAGCAGTGGATTTGCAGGGCATTGTCTTGATGTACATGCTAAAGGGGGTCTTTGAGCATTGCATTAAAGTATGGTCAAGTTTATACTCTTTCTTCTCAATTTTTAGAGAAGATCTTAGCGGTGAAGTACATTTGTGCATTTGAGCCACGAATTTGGAGGGTGTCTCCAAAATGTGTATTGTAAGTCACCATTGTAATTGTTATGATTTGAGCATGATAATAGAATTGTCTCACTAGTTGAGAGTGGACCCAAAGATGTAGCTAGGAGGTTTGGTGAACTCCATTATCAAAGTTGTTATGGTGTTCATATCTTATGCTCTTAATATTTATGCAATTACATGTGCATTTCCTTTATGCAAGTTTAAGAAATTTGGTAAGTAAGTTCACTTTCATGCAAAGCGCATTGCCAATAAACGATTCATGGTTTTAAGGAAAGTGGATTGTTTTAGTCATTTTCAGATCAAGTGAAATCTAGGCTAACCAACCACTTCTAGATCATTCACTCCTAGTGGATTGAAAAATGCTTTGGTAGGTCTATCTCCAAATTTAAGCCGATGAAATCGATCCTGAATTTTGGCTCCCTCAGCTTAGTAAATTTCTTTCACTTTCAAGAAATGTCCTAACTTTATTTCCCTAGCTTGAAAGTTATCATCAAATGAAGTCGTTGATAAATGGCCTCAAACTCAACCTTGGTTGCCTTGTGGTGCAAGCGTCAGATAGTTGCACCTGAGGGTCAAATCTAATTTGACTAATGACTTCATTCCACCACCTAATCCATCCATCCTTTCCCAAGGAAAAGGTTGCAAGTTCCAAACCATTAACACAACTTAGATGCACGCAAGGTGATGTACATGTGACACATTGAGGAGAGATTTTGACTTGGGAATTCTCCTTCAGTGCCTCCCACAGAAATGGAGAAGATAATCAATAAGTGGTGACCGAAGAGGTTGGCCTCTCCCAAATCTTTCACTTGACAACTACCATCACAGTCAAAGAAAAATATGTTTTGCTCAAAAAGCATGGCTTTGTCTAACTATTTTATCACCCATTGAGGGCCATCCCACGAATTGGAGCAAATAAACTAAACTTTCATGTTGTTGAAAATATAACTTCGAAATATATTCTTCATTTGTTGTATTATTATTATATTCTTATTATAACTCCTTCGGAGATGTTTTTCCTCTGTTCGGAGATGTCATTTATGTATTTGGTAATGTAATAATATCGAGGTAAAACCTCCATTGTAAGTTGAGGCAATAGTCCCCAAAATAAATATTGTAAAATGTATTTTTGGGTCTCCCAAACAGAAGTCAACCATGTTGGGGTAAAAGGTCACCCACATGAAGAGTATAAAAAGGGATGCACCCTCCCTCATTTGGACACACTGCAAGCTCAAGCAAGTTCACTCCAAGGAGGAGAAAGACAAGTTCGTTGGGGTAGAAGAAGAAGAAGTTGTGGAAGTTATCTTATCTCTTGGGTTTTCTATCTTTGTTTGACATTGTACTAAGTGATGAATCTATATTGAAGAAGTTGTTGGGTTTTTCCCGAGAGAGGGTTTTCCCAGGATAAAATCTTTGTGTCTATTTTATGTTGTGCTTGTATATCTTTCAATTATCCTATTGCATTAGATTATAGATCTAACATATTTCAATTAAAGTGCAAACTCTTACATGGTATCAGAACCACCCTGAAAAATGCACTATGTAGCTATGAAATCTAAGGCTTCCAAGTTCTAGCATTTTTCTTCATAGATCTTCCAAAAAAAAAGGTTAAGTCAACTCGCCTCAAGGAGGGTGCATATTTTGGTGGAAGCATATTCCAGTTTGGAGAAGCTTCAATTTTTTATTGTGAGACACTGCAAGAAGAAACTAGGGCATCAAATATTTGGAGTTTTCTTCCACAATTTTTGGAAAAGGACACCATTGGATAACTTGCCTTGAGGAGGCACATCTTTCTAGCCAAGCATAAGTTCAGGATTCTCATTTTGGAAAATTAGGGTTTCTCTATCAAAACCCTAGATCAACAACTTCAAGAAACAATGTGGGCATCTCAAATTGGTAAGATTTACGTCTTTGCTATTTCCATTTCAGGTTCTCATATCAAAATGATGAATCACACCAAGCTTGAGGATAAGCTTGAGGGAGATGACAAATTCCAAGCATGGAAGTATAGAATTTCTCCTACTTTAGAAGAGAATGACTTGGACAAGTATGCCATTGAGGAGTTTCCACAACCAGAGGGAGAAGAGGCCAAATCAACTCATAAGAAGAACATGATTAAAGCTAAGAGGATTATAGCAGACTCCATCAAAGATCATCTCATCCCTCATGTCTCATCATTGAAGACTCCCAAGAAGATGTTCGATGCTTTGACCAAACTATATGAAGGGAGGAACATCAACCAAAATAAGATCTTGAGGAATCAACTCAAGAATGTAAAGATCCGACACTATGAAACCATCCAATCTTATTTCACAAGGGTCTCTCAAATCAAGGAACAAATTGAATCCGTTGAAGAAAATGTTGGAGAGATCATGATGACTACTTTGAATGTCTCCTTGTTGGACTCACCATTGTCGTTAGACCAAAACCCGCATGTGTTAATCTTTGAAACAATCAATAGAGTTAGGATCTTGGTAGGAGATTAGTCCACATCACAAAACTCACGGGGAGCGTTGAACCCAATGTCCAACAATCTCCCCCCAACGGGAGCTAGGAGAGTTTCAAACCCTTGACTTGTTGCTCTAAAACTATTTGTTGGACGCAATTGTTGTTAGACCAAAAGCCGCAAGTATTAATCTACAAAACAATCGTCAGAGTTAGGATCTCAGGAGGTGATTAGTCCATGTCACGAAACTCACGGGGAGCGTTGAACCTAATGTCTGACAGTCCCAAGATCCTGGCACTCATTCATCCAAGGGATATGCACCAGGAAGAATCTAATCAAATTCAACAGATTGTGGGAGGAATGCACCCAAGAAGAAGCTCGATTGGTGTCAAGTGAAGAGAAAATGGGGGCAGATGATGATCAAGCCCTAACAACTCATGCAAAGAAGGATAGAAGCAAGAGGGAGGATCACCCTCACAAAAGGCCCAAAAGATTCCAAAAGAATCATAGATCTCAAAGGGACTAATCCAATCTTAGATGTTTCACATGTGATGAGAAAGGCCACTTTGCAAAAGATTGCCCCAGAAACAAAGGATCCACGAGGACAAACAAGAAGAAGAGCCATCATGCTCATACCGCTGAAGATGATGAACCAACAAGCAAAAGAATAAGAGAATATTCTTCAAGAGACAAAGAATATGTCTTGATTTCAGTTCTCACAGGTACTGTCACCCATGGAAGCAATGATTGGCTTGTGGATAGTGGAGCTTCCAAGCACATGGCATGGTACAAAGAATATTTTATCAACTTCTCAGAACAAGTCACCCCATAAGGTAAAGCTTGGAGATGACTACTGTTATCTCATATAAGGGAATGAAGAAGCTTTGTGCAAGTTGGATTCATGCAAATCAATCAAAATGAAGGATGTTCTCTACGTACCAGGTGTTATCACCCGGTAATTTTCCTATGGTTGTGAGTAGGAAATCACTGGGGTAACCATTTCAAACCAACTTTAGGCTGCATTCTAGCATATACAACCAGAGACGGCTCTCTCAGTGTCACAAAGATCATTCACATACACATATTTATCGCAACAAGCAGTCAGAAGGCTAGATTTCTGATGAGAACGGATTGTTAATATTTCAAAGAATGGAAAGACAAAAAAACAGAAAACACCATTGGGAAATGGAGTCAAAGTCTGAAACATTCAAGGGATTACAACATAATGACTAGTGATTATCCTTCGTAATCTGAGGCAATGTGGGTGTTAACATTCAATCAAATAACTTTAAGTGGTGACAGGGGAAAAGAGAAGAAGCTCAATGACACAAGAGGCACCTATCCGTGGATGAATCTCTTGCAACACCTTTGGCAAAAGCAACAATAAAGGATACTAATTGAAACATAGCACCTAACAAAGGGTGAATTCTATGAGAGTCATTATAAACACATTACACATATGTTATCTAATGAAAGGAGCACTTAACAAGAACGAATTCCTTGCATAAAACCTAGAAACGTATTAGCAGAAGTTAACACATGCATGGGATGGAGCGTACGAGGGAACACAGACTAAATATTGGACACCTTGATGAATCTCATGAACTCATGATATACTTTGCATTAATACTTTGAAGCCTAAATATCAGAGCTACAAAACCAAGCACATAGGCTTTAGAAATGAATGAATGTCGATTGTACAATCAGTTGCATCATGGGAATCAAACCCGAACGTACAAAAATCCTGACAAACTCTGAGGTGGCAGATTCGCCATGATCACAAAACAAAAAGGGAAAGCATGTTGTGATGCGCGTGACTGACCAAAACGGAAAACCTTGACATCTGGGACTCAGGCTTGCTTGATGAAAACAGTTGTTCAGAGCATCTTCGAACGACCTTCTGCAACAGAGGTAAAGGAGTGGTTCTAATATCTGAGTAAAGGCACCTCCACTCATTCTTCTTTGATTGTGTAGTGACTGGTTGCACAACCACTATCTGCTCTGCAGCATCTCCCACGTTCCGTAGATTTCTAGAGTAAATTACTCCTTTCAAATTTTCAGTGCGCATGTTTTGTTTGCAGAATAAATCTTTGTTGTAGATCTGTTTTGAATTAAATTTGCGCCCTCCATTTCATATGCCCGTCACCATCATTCCGCATGCTCCTTTCTGCAAGATTCCTTCTGCTAACTTCCTTCCACCCTTTTCTTTCTGCAAACTTGCGACTTTCGGATTTCGGGTTCACCAACTTTCACAACATAAATTCCGCCCTTTTCTTTCCACAAAATTGTGGCTTTTGGATTTCGGGTTCGCTAACTTTCACAACAGAACTTCTACCTTTTTTCTTTCTCCTTTTCACTTCCGCAAGCTTCTTTCCGCAAAATTGCAGCTTTCGGATTGTGGGTTTTCCAATTCTCGCATCCCAACATCTGCCTTTTCGCTTTCGCAAGCTCCTTTCCGCACAATTTGCGGATTGCAGACTGAGGGTTGCGGATTGCGGATCCGATTTTTCCCGAATTCGCACTCCTTTGCTTTTGCAATTCCCTCTCCGCAAATTTTCTGGAACGTTGATTTCTTTGCGGGTTCCTCCCCGGCCGTCGGATCTCAGATCAGATGTGGATCTCATCTTACCTTACACCTTTCCCTTGCGGGATTGTTTATAGCCGTTGATCTCCTCCATGGCAGCTATGCTCCGTCTATTCTCGCCAAGACTTAACACTGAAGCATATTGTTCATACCAGGCTCCTCTCCAAGGTCGCGCTTAAGGATTTTTCACCATTCTCATAATTTAAACTTCGGAATAAGTCTTCTAAACAACTTCAAACCCTTCCAGTACACCTCTAGGTCATAAGATATGGAATTTTAGACCCGACCATACATTTACTCTTGTCTGACCCCCTTCCAACCATTTAGCCCAGTCATGGTGCTAACCGTTGGCTCCAATTGGGGATGTTATCTTACCTGCGAGGTAGCAAAGAACAATAGCCCAGGTGCCTGATCCATTGGGCTGGTTCCAAGCTTTTTCGAAATGCTCAACCTGCTCTGAAGACAAAAAATTGAACTGATACTGAAATCAAACTGAAAAAATGCTAAGAGAAATGATCACCATGTCGAGCTTATTCACACCTATCTACCCTACTTTACTGAGCACCAATGCCCAATCAAGTAAACTCTGACTTCCAATGAAGCCAATTAAGCAATTGATCTAATGATTGGGCTTCTTCATCGTGTTTGATCCAAATCAGAAAGGAAGAACTTAATGGCAAAAGGTTATGATAGAAGACCTGATCTTTACTGCACACACATAACCCACCATTCCCACTGCAAAGCTTCTCCATATATTCAGCTATTGGATCATGGCAACCTTCAATTTTTTCTATCATTTGCTTGCTATGACAAGACTGTTGGTTCTTTCACGTGTCGAGATTGATGGCATGATTGCTCTGCTTGTTTTTCATCCACTTCAAGAAAGCCCATAGATTCATCCCTAATCTCAAGTTCATGTTTTCTATTAGAGACTCTAAGCCTCTGTTTCAACAACTCAAATGAAGAAAAACACAGTGGCAAACAATTACCTTCAGTATGCTCAATATCCACCTCATTTTCAAAATTTAGATCATGAATCGCAATCAAATTCTTTCCATTAACAAACTCAGAACTTACAAAATCTTCAGGTGAAATTTGAGTTTGATAAGCATACAAAGGTCTCTCTTCAACCCTTAATCCAAGGTCTGATTGGAAATGGGAAACCTCTTCTTGTAACCAAATTTCAGAAGTTGAATAATATGAGGAAAAATCTGATCAACATTCCCAACTTCCTTCTTGGCCACACAAAGATTGACAAGAATGCCGCAAACTATTATGAGCTTCAGGGAAAGAAATGTAATTGGTTGAATCAGAGCTTTGGCTTATGCCAATTTCATTCAAGGAAGACAATACCAACTGCTAGGATTTTTCTTGAATATCATGGCAACTGGTTTGTCTTTTTTGAAACGAGTATTCATGTAAAATTTCTAAAAGCTCTTCATCCATAAACTGATCATCACCGTACATGTATTTCAAATTTTCAATGAAACCTTTATCATGCATGCAACAATCTTGAACTAGCAACAATGAAGGATATTGATATTTAAAATGTTCATGAAATACTGTATGAAAGTATCTAAGGGAATATAAATTCTGATGGCAATCACTCATACCATGACCTCACATCTCCTTCTAAACTAACCATGAACATTTTCATTAAAGAATCCTCATGCAATTCAACTCCCAGCTTATATATGCTTATGAAATCTAACCAAATGAAGGGCAACATCACCACTCTTTTGATCTTTGAATCTTGGAAGATATGATTGCCAATCTATATTAGGTATTCGATTTGGAAAACCAGGAATGTGAGCACGATTCATAGGATCATACCATACAACTATAGAACTCATCTTGATAATGAAGAAATTGAATCAGCTCTTCAAACTTTGCAACCTTTTGACAGTGGAGTCACCATAGAATATTCTGAAAACTGGATTCGTTGAAGATGGAGTCGCCAGGTGAAAGATGCACAACCTCCTTGATGTTTGACCATTGTTCACCACCAATAATCAACTCTAAAACTCTGTCGTTCATACCCAGGGAAGATTTAAACCATCATTCCCTAGTGTGGTCACTAGTATTCCCAGTGGAGTCACCTTCCAAAAGCTTTGAGTGGAGTTTCCAGAGCATCTACAACCAACACGTGTCTATGACCGGCTGCTCAACCAGGTCGTAGTACCAGGACAATGTTGTTTCCCCGTGGAGATAATATCAATTAGTCCCCGCCAACGACGCCAAGATGTTATCACCTGATAATTTTCCTATGGTTGTGAGTAGGAAATCACTAGGGTAACCATTTCAAGCCAACTTTAGGTTGCATTCTAGCCTATACAGCTAGAGAGGGCTCTCTTAGTGTCACAAAGATCATTCACATACACATATGTCTCGCAGAAAGCAGTCAGAAGGCTACATTTCTTATGAGAACATATTGTTAATATTTCGAAGAATGGAAAGACAAACAAACAAAAAACACCATTGGGCAATGCAGTCAAAGTCTGAAACATTCAAGGGCTTACAACATAATGACTAGTGATTATCCTCTGTAATCTAAGGCAACGTGGGTGTTAACATTCAATCAAATAACTTTAAGTGGCGACAGGGGAAAAGAGAAGAAGCTCAGTGACACAAGAGGCACCTATTTGTGGATGAATCTCTTGCAGCACCTTTGGCAGAAGCAATAGTCAAGGCTAATAACCAAAACAGAGCACCAAACAGAGGGTGAATTCTATGATAGTCATTATAAACACATTACAAATACATTATCTGATGAAAGGAGCACTTAACAAGAACAAATTCCTTGCATACAACCTAGAAATGTATTAGCAAAAGTTAACACATGCATGAGCTGGAGCGTACGGGGGAACACAGACTAAACATTGAACACCTTGATGAATCTCAGGAACTCATGAAATACTTTGCATTAATACTTCCAAGAAAATATCAAAGCTACAAAACCAAACACAGAGGCTTCTGAAATGAATGTCGAACCCCCCCTTCTATCCTCTATTGAGGTTACATTTATAGATCAATTTTCCCTCTGAGAAGAATCTCAAAAAATTGCACCACAATCAGCTACATCACGGGAATCAAACATGAACGTACAAAAATCCTGAAAAACTCTGATGTGGCAGATTCGCCATGATCACAAAACAAAAAGGAAAAGCATGTTGTGATGCACATGACTGGCCAAAATGGAAAACCTTGACATCTGTGACTCAGGCTCGCTTGATAAAAATGACCGTTCAGAGAATCTTCAAACAACCTTCTACAACAGAGGTAAATGTGTGGTTATGATATCTGAGTAAAGGCTCCTCCACCCCTTCCTCTTTGACTGTGTAGTGACTAGCTGCACAACCACTATCTGCTCTACAACATCTCCCACATTCCGTAGATTTCCAGAGTAAATTACTCCTTTCAAATTTTCAGTGCACATGTTTTGCTTGCACAATAGAACTCAACCGTAGATCTGTTTTGAATTAAATCTACGCCCTCCATTTCATATGCCCGTCACCATCATTCCGCAAGCTCCTTTCCGCAATCTTGCTTCCACAAGATTCCTTCCACCCTTTTCTTTCTGCAAAATTGCGGCTTTCGAACTTCGACTTTGCCAACTTTCAGAACAGAATTTCTGCCTTTTTTTCTTCCGCCTTTTTGCTTCTGCCTTTTCCCTTTGCAAGCTTCTTTCCGTAAAATTACGGCTTTTGGATTGTAGGTTTGACAATTCTCGCATTCGGACTTATGCCTTTTCCCTTCCGCAAGCTCCTTTCCACACAATTTGCGGATTGCGAATTAAAGATCCAACTTTTCCGGAATTTGCACTCCCGCAATTTTGCTTCCACAATTCCCTCAAATTTTCTGAATCGTTGATTTCTTTGCGGGTACCTCCCTGGCCATCGGATCTCGAATCAGATGCGGATCTCATCTTACCTTACACCTTTCTCTTATGGGATTGTTTATAGGTGTCGATCTCCTCCATGGCAGCTCTGCTTCGTCTATTTTCGTCGAGACTTAAGACTGAAGCGTATTTTTCATACCAATCTCCTCTCCAAGGTCGCACTTAAGGATTTTTTACCATTATCATAATTTAGACTTAGGAATAAGTCTCCTAAACAACTTTAAACCCTTCCAACACACCTCTAGGTCATAAGATATGGAATTTTAGACCCTAGCTTATATTTACTCTGGTCTGACCCCCTTCCAACCATTTAGCCCAGTCATGGTGCTAACACTAGGTATGAAGAAAAATATCCTCTCCATCTTAGCTTTAGATGGTAAAGGATTTCAATTTGCATTTATTGATGGCCAAGTATTCATGTGGCCAAGAGGCAAGACAATAGATGATGCAACAATAATTGCAGAGCAAGAGGGGGGCCTGTACAAGTTGAAGGGACAACTAGTACAAGCATTGGTTCATGAATCCATGGAATCAAGTGAACTGCGACATTGAAGACATGCACATGTACACTACATGGAACTTCCAATTGCAAGCAAAGCAATAACAGGTCTACCCTAGATTCAAGCGAAGCATGAAGGAATTTGCAAAGGATGTGCGCAAGGGAAGAATGCGAAGAAACCATTTCCAAGCAGTGAAAGCAAAGCAAAGGAAATTTTGGAGATAATACACTCATATGTATGTGGCCCCATGTCATCTAACTCGCTAATCAGGTTTGCATACTATGTCTCTTTCGTAGATGATTATTCTCATAAAACATGGATTTATTTTAAAAAAAGCAAAGATGAAGTATTCAGTAAGTTCAAGGAATTCAAAGCCTTGGTAGAAAATCATATTGAAAAGGATATCAAGACTCTAAGATTAGATAATGGTGGAGAGTTCACTTCAAAAGATTTCAAGATCCTATGTAGAGAATATGGGATTAAGGGGGAGATGACATGGGGTCTTCACTTAGTGAAACCATGTCATAGCGTCTTTGTTCATGGGATATTAAAGAATACCCCTAATTTCACTAGATATTGATAATTACTTACAAAAATCATTTTGTTGAGCCCCCCTCCCAATACATATTTCCAGTTAAAAAACCCTTATTTTTACCGGAAACCCCTTTTTATACCCCCCTAATACCTATAAACCCCCCATACCCTATTCCACGCCCCCCCCAATACCTACAATATATTGACTTTATTTTTACAATTAAAAACCCCCCTTTATGAATGAACATGATAAGATATTGCTCAATAAGGTGAGTTCCCCGTGGGAGATGAGCACTCCCTACAATCCTCAACAAAATAACATTGTATAAAGAAACGACATAACAATAATGGAAACAACGAAGGCGATGCTTAATGACCAAGATCTTCCAATGCACTTATGGGAAAAAGCAACAAGAACAGTTGTGTATGTACAAAACATAACACTTCACCGTGTCTTGGAAAACAAGACCCCAGAAGAAGCATTCTCCGGACATAAACCAGAAGTCAACCATCTCAAAATATTTGGTTGTCCAGTGTACATACGTGTTCCCAAAGAAAAGAGGATAAAGATATATCCTTCAAGGAAGAAGGGCATATTCATTGGGTACAGTGACACATCAAAAACATACAGGATATACTGTCTAGGAGTCAAGAAGATCAAGACTAGCTGAGACGTTACTTTTGATGAAGACTCAACTTACAACAAGTCAAGACAAATTCACACTGAAATACATGAAGAACCCGAAGTCCTTAGAACCAGAGATACAATTATGGAAGAGATGGTCCAAGAAGACTATTACATGTCATAACCACAGAGACCTGTAAATCCACCTCGTGAGAAGAATTCCTACAAGAGAAGACCAACATGGGCACGTGAAGCTATCCAAGATGCAGAGAGGTATGGTGCTCCAAATGGGAGTTCTAGAGAAAGCAAGATACCGATACCATACTCCAACTATGTAGCGCTACTATGTGACATCATTGGTGAAGAACCTTCCAACTATGAGGAAGCAACATAAAAGAAAGTATGGAAGGATGCCATGATTCAAGAGTATCAGTCAATCATTAATAATGATGTCTGGTAGGTGGTCCTGATACCATAAGGAAAGTTCGTAGTGTCTTCAAAATGAATCTACAAGATTAAGCATGCTGCAGAAGGTAGCATTGAAAAATACAAGACAATATTTGTGTCACGTGGCTTCTCCCAGAAAGAAGGCATAGACTACAAGGAGACATTTTCTCCTGTAACGAGATACACTTCTATCATATCTGTACTTGCGCTAGATGCAGTAATGAAATGGAAGATACACCAGATGGATTGATCCACCCAACATTGGGCATTGTTTGTCGACTTCGACAGGTTCAACATCAACTTTGACAAGTCCAGACCTTGACACAACCTTGACATGCATCCTCAACACCAACATCTTGACACGACTACGATAGATTGTCTCTCTGTCTTCCAGTCATCTATAACAGTGGAAATTCCAAACCGTTCCAACTTCTTTGTAACTGAACTTAACGAGCAGACAACCCAAGCGCTCTCAACACTCTATATAAACATGTACACTATTGTAATATACAAGCAAGTAATAGAACAATAATGAAACAACAGAGTTTGGTTCGAACTCTTGCATTTTGTCTGTGTGTATGTTTTCTGTGTGTGTAGTGGATTTGCTGATTTTCTTATTCTTCATATGCTTCTGCCATAACAATACTTGATTCATTCAATTGAATTGTTGTTCCCAACATGCGCCTGGGCACCCAGATCATTGGTATCAGAGTACATTCAGAGCTTGTTCATGCTTAATTTGTGTGTGAACACTTCTATCGAGGTTACATGACTTATGCTTGTTCAAACACGCTCGCAAAATAAACAATCCAAGCATATACTACCTTCAACTTTAGAGTATTTATCTACTTGAACCACTGGATCGAAGATGGACGAAGAAACAGACAATAGACATGCAATTGATGAGACATGGAAAATCATAGAGAAAGCATTCTCTGGACAGTGAATCGAAATGTTCGCCCAGTTCATTGAGATTCTCATGCAATTCGCCTCGACATCAAGAGGATCCTCGACGAGAACCAACTTCGACAAAATCAGTCCATTCAAAGTGTAAATGAATTTGGACACACTGAATCTAGAAGGCAAGATTGACACATAATCCGTAGACAATTGTGTACAACAACTGGAATCCTATTACTCTGTGAATCAACTCTCAGAAGCTGAAAAGATCACCATTGCATACTTAAAGATGTCGACCTCTGTGCACTGCTGGCGAGAGAATCTATCGACAAAAATGGAGAAAGACGAAGACCCCATAGATACGTGGGAGAACTTTGCCGAGTACGTCCGGAAGGAGTTCTATCCGCCCAAGTACCTTGAACAACAATATAAGAAGTGGGAGAAGCTAAGGCAATGGAAAGACCAGTTAGTGCAGAGTTACATCGACGAGTTCTATCGACTCATGGTGAGACTTGGCGTCTAAGAAGAAGAGAAATTACTCATTTTGAAGCACGTAAGCGGATTGTCCCCATACATTTAGCAAGAGATGGAGTTTTTGTCTGTTAGTATGCTTACAGATGCATTCCACTACACCAATAAGCTTGAAGCTAAACAGAAAGGAAAAGAACGTTTCGCAACCAAGCTGATAGGCTGAACATCTGACAAGAAGTCACCAACCGACCCCGACAAGTCAAGACACCCTTCTTAGCCGAACCCGCCAAAGCCAGACCATGGAAAAAAACACTTTTAGAAAGACAAAAGGGAACGTAGCAAACAACCCCCTACCGAGAAATGGTGCAATTATCGCAATTCATCATGGCATGATACGTCTGAATGCAAGGCTTGTAAGACATTTTTGGCAAAATTGTCGACCTTTGACTTGTCCCAAAAAACATTGGTAGGATATGACCTAGAAGCATCAACCCTTTTGACATCGACATTGACCACTCTGACAGCCTCGACTATCGTTGACAAGGAGGAACGACAACGCCTGTTCCATACACTGATTTGGGTTCAAAACAATCCATTGCATATGATTGTGGATAATGGTAGCCATAAGAACTTCGTTTTTGAAGATCTAATGAAGAAACTAGATCTTGTCACCATTCCACATCCTCAACCTTATAATATTGGTTGGATGAAGGATGGACAGGAACTAAGAATCACCCGACAATGCAGACTCACCTACTTCATTCAGCCTTTTGAAGATGAAGCACTCTGTGACATGGCACCGCTTTTCATAGTTAACACCATGTTTGAGAAACCTTACTTATGGGATCGACATGGGAGTTATCAGTCCCGACCTCAGAAGGTGATTGTCAAAATATGGAACCAATGGTATCATATACCAAAACAATGACCTACACCAACGGTTGCAATGATATCTGCTAAATAGACAAAGAAGCTCATCGATCATGCTCAGAGATTCACATTGAGTATGATTAAGCCTCAACATCCCAGGAGGACTACAACAACTAGTTGACTCACCAACCAATGCATCCATCGACAACATCAACAGATCGACAATAGTCTTGATGAATACCAGAAAGTATTTCAAGAACCAGATAGAGTACCTCTACATTGCCAAGTAAAACACTCCACTGAACTTGTTCCTGGCTCTTCATTACTTAACGCATCTGTTTACAGAATATCCATTATCGAGAATGAAGAGATTCACAGACAAATTCAAGAGTTGATAAAAAAAGGTCACATCCGACCCAACTCCTCTCCTTGTGGAAGTTCATTCGTCCTTGTTCCAAAGAAAGATGGGACTTGGCGCATGTGCATCGACTATCGAGTTCTCAACAAGATTTTGGTAAAGAACAAATACCCTCTTCCAAGGATAGATGAACTCATCGACTGTTTGAAAGCTACTAAGTTCTTTACTAAGCTTGACCTCAAGTCAGGATATCATCAAATTCCGATAGATCCCACCGATGTATGGAAACCTGCTTTCAAAACCAAGAAAGGATTGTTTGAATGGTTAGTCATGCCTTTCGGCTTAACCAATGCACCTGCGACCTTCATGCGATATATGGATGACATTCTTCGACCTTTCATTGGCAAGTGTTTCATTGTCTACCTAAATGATATCTTGATTTTTAGTCGATCATGGGAAGAACATGGCCAACAGTTTCGATAAGTCCTTAACACTCTTCAACAACATCGACTCCATTTGAACTTGGACAAATGCTCATTTGCAATGAAAAACATCAAATATTTGGGATATGTAATTGACTCTGCAAGAATCCACATCGATCCAAACAAAGTACAAATCCTCAAATATTGGCCCATTCCTCAAAACATTCATGAACTAAGAAGTTTTCTTGGTTTGACGATTTTTTATCAACGATTCATACTCGGCTTTAGTCACATAGCCTGGCCTTTGAATCAGTTGACTAAGGGAAATGTGAACACTGTTTTCAAATGGATACCGACACAACAACAAGCTTTTGAGTAGCTCAAACACAAGCTTTGTACTACACCAATACTTGTGTTACCTGATTTGCATCAACCTTTTGATATTGAGACGGATGCATTGAACTATGCTTTAGGCGCAGTGATCACTCAGTCTGGTCACCTAGTCGCTTTTCATTCTGAAACTTTCAATGACATCGTCAGAAGGCATTCAATGTATGAAAAGGAACTGTATGCCATTGTGCAAGCCCTTAAGCAATGTATACATTACATTCTTGGGAAGGAAACGGTCATTCTTACTGACCACAATTCCTTACAGTTCGCTCCGTCCCAGTCGAAGTTACAAACAATTGGAAAAATCAAGTGGATTAATTACTTGCAACAATTTCAGTTGGTAATTAAATATCGGAAAGGTAAAGCCAATGCCACAACCGATTTTCTGAGTCGAGCACCCATTACTCTACTTTTCAGAGTAATGAGTATGCAGGGCTATGACACCACTACTTGGCCTCAATTGTACTCGGTAGACTACGACTTTTCTGCAATTTATCGACAACTTCGAATCGACCCGCTGTCCACTACCGAGTACCGATTACTTCATGAAAGATACCTTGCTATACAAGCTTGGACAACTTTGTGTATCGACAAGTGAGAACCGACATAAGCTCATTTGGGACGCGCACTACAAAAAGACTAAAGGACATTTTGGAGTAGCAAAGACCCTTTCCATCCTCCACAAGTATTTTTATTGGCCTTCACTTAAATCTGATGTCAACATGTACATTTGATCATGCATGGTTTGTGACATTGCTAAACTGTCGAATCGACGACAAGGATTTTACACACCTTTGTCGGTTCCTAGTCGACCATGGAAATCTATTTCTATGGACTACTTGATGGGATATCCTACTATCAAACATCAACATGATGTGATCTTAGTAGTAGTCCACAGATTTTCCAAGATGGCTATTCTTATTCCATGCCATAAGACTACGACAACACAACAAATTACTCAACTCTTTTTCAAACATGTCTAGAAACATTATGGCTTGCCGTCGATCATCATTTCCGATAGAGATGCCAGATTTGTCAGCATCTTTTGTAAGACTCTCTAGAAACAACTTGACATGAGACTCTCTTTGTCGACAACTTTCCATCGTTAGATAGGCAAACATATAGAAGTTGTGAATCGCTTGGTAGCACAACTGCTCTGCATGTACAACCATAAGCATCGTTGGACATGGGATGAAAGTATCCCATACATACAACACAGTTACAATCATGCTCAACAAAACCCTATGGGAAAGAGTCCATTCGAGATCTGACATGGATTTCAACCCTCAATGCCCATCGACTTGATCAGTTCATTGACACAGTCGAACGACACCGACTCTGACTGATGAGAAGTTGAAAAAGAATTCAAGTTTTGAGACCAAATCTACAACATCTAGAAAAAAGCACATGAAATGTTGCAACGAGCTAATGCAAAAGCTAAGGCCCGACACAATACGCATTGTATTCCTCATTCATTTCAAATTGGGGATAAGGTCTGGTTGCATCTCAAGAAGGAACGCTTCACTGGTCCATACTGAAAGTTGAAGCCTTTGCGATACTTTCCAGCTCGACATTCCTTCATGCATGGGTCTGCATCAAGTATTTAGTGTGGATCTACTTCGACCATACCATTCACCACTGTCAGAACAAAACGACTTGCACAAAACAGAACCCGAAGACATCCATACAGAAGTTCATGAGCCTATTCCTTGTGACACCATCATGGGACGACGCATATGCATACAAGGACGAATGTAATTCCCTTGTTTTAGGTGGCTAAATTCAGATAGCTCCCGGCACAAGGAAAATGGTACTCTGCTACTAAACTCACCAACAAGTTTCATCATTTGTACGAGCAAATAATGGGGACCATTCTTTCTTAAGGATGAATGGTCCACCCAACAGTTGGCATTGCTTGTTGACTTCGACATATTCAACATCAACTTAAACAAGTCTAAACCTCGAAACAACATCAACAGGTTCAACACCTCGACATGCATCGTCGACACCGACATCTCGACACGACTACGACAAATTGTCTCTATGTCTTCCAGTCGTCCGTAATCGTTGAACTTACGAACCGTTCCAACTTTTTTGTACCTAAACGTAACGGGAAAACAACTCAAGTGTTCTCAACACTATATATAAATATGTACACTATCGTAATATACAAGAAAGTAATAGAACAGTAATGAAACAACAGAGTTTGGTTTGAACTCTTGCATTTTGTTTGTGTGTGTGTAGTGTATTTTCTGCTTTGCTTATTCTTCATATGCTTCCGCCATAACAATACTCGATTCATTCAATCGAACTGTTGTCCTCGACGTGCGCCTGGGGACCCGAATCATGGACATCAAGACAACTTTCCTAAACGGTGCAGTTGAAGAGGAAGTGTACATGGAGCAACCACTGGGATTTGAGACACATGGCAGACAAACTCATGTGTGCAAGTTAAACAAGGCCTTGTATGGTTAGAAGCAGGAAATCCATGACATGGTATGGAAGGATGGACAATTTTCCGATGAGGATTTAGCAAGAGTAAAGCAGATTCCAACGTCTACTTTAAGGTCGAGGGTGGAATACCAATGATACTACTATTGTACATAGATGACATGTTCCTAACAGGACAAGATGAGCTCATTGCAAAAACAAAGAGGAAGCTTGTTGTAGAGTTCGAGATGAAGGACCTGTGAATGATGTACTACTTCTTAGGTCTTGAGGTGTGGCATAATCCAGATGGGATATTCCATAGTTAAGGGAAGTATGCAGTAGAAATACTTAAGAGGTTTGGTATGATGGACTGCAAGGCCATTTCCACACCCATGGCACCAAATTGAAGTTGTTGTGTGATGCTTCTTCAGAGACAATTGATGCCATGATGTATAGACAATTGATCGGTTCGTTGATGTACTTAAAGAACACAAGGCTAGACATATGCTTTGATGTGAACACATTGAGCCAGTTTCTGACAGATCCGAGACATGTTCACCTGGTTGCTGCAAAGCATGTATTGAGGTGCCTAAAGAGTACAATTGAGTATGGGCTCAAGTATGCGACAGATCAGAAGATTAACCTGCATGGTTATGTTGATTCAGATTGGGAAGGTAATGACACAAATAGGAAGAGCACTTCAGGATGTTGCTTTAGTTTGGGATATGGTATGATCTCTTGGTTTAGCAGGAAGCAATCAAGCGTGGAACTAAGTACAACCGAAGCAAAGTATATTTCATATTGTTCGGCTAGTTGTGAGGCAGTATGGATTCAAAAGCTATTGTCAGATTTGTTTGATCTCGAGTTAGAGGTGACTTGTATCTTCTGTGACAACCAGAGTTGTGTGAAGTTGTTTGAGAATTAAGTATTCCATGACAAGTCGAAGCATATTGAGATAAAGTATCACTATATCCGGGATATGGTGTAGAGAGGAGTAGTGAAGCTCCAATATCTGAAAACATATGAGTAGACAACGAATGTGTTGACCAAGCCGCTAGTAAGAGTGAAGTTTGAGTACTTCAAGGAGAAGCTTGGAGTTATCCAGATCAATGTTCCTAAGAAGAGGGAGTGATGAGGCATGTCTGAAAGACACAAGTGCACCTGGGATGTTCTCTACATGTCAAGAAGATGCAGGAGGTCTAGGCTGGTATCCACTGGGTGGAAGACGCAGATGCTCCTAGGTTGTTCTCCACATGTCAAGAAGACATAGGTGGTATAAGGGTCGAAATACATCTTGGTTGCTCTCCATTGGGTGGAAGACGCAAATGTTCTTGGCTGCTCTCTACATGTTAGGAAGACGAAAGAGATATGGGTTGTTCTCCACTGAGTGGAAGACCCAGATGCTGCTGAGTTTCTCTCCACATGTCAAGAAAACACAGGTTGTCCAAGGGATGTAATACATATGGGCTTCTCTCTACATGTCAGGAATACGCAAGATGCTCCTGGGATGCTCTCCACATGTCAGGAAGATGCAGATGTTTCTGGGATGATCTCAACTAAGTGGAAGATGTAGGTTGTCCGAGGGACAAGATATAGGCACCTGGGTTGCTCTCCACATGAGATGATGAGATGATTTGGATACACCAAGATGATAGTAGGAGACGAGGGTAATTGCTTTGGCAATGTAAAATGTGGCCTTGGGTTGTACCTACTTGATGGCTTGCTCACAGAGATGATGAATTCCTAGATGGGATCTAGGCCTACATCGAACATGAAAAAGGGATGGCTCTGTAGAACTTCTTATGACGTATAGATTCGAAATATGTCACTAGTCAATGGTCGATGAGAAGAGAGTTGTTGCAGCAATGATGATACATCCTAGCGATGATGATGATGTCCAGAGATTGTGTCCAATCATGGTGATGATCGGGTTGGAAGTATAACTTCCTTGTTAAGAGGGAGTGTTGTTGAAAATGTAACTTCAGAAGATGTTCTTCATTTGGTGTATTATTATTATATTATTACTGTACCTCATTCGGAGATGTTTTTCCTCCATTCAGAGAAGTCATTGGTGTATATGGCCGTGTAATAATACCGAGGTAAAGCCTCTGTTGTAAGTCGGGGCAATAATTCCCAAAAGAAATATTGTAAAATGTATTTTTGGATCTCCCAAAGAGAATTCGGCCCTGTTAGGGTAAAAGGTCACCCATACAAAGAGTATAAATAGGGAGGCGCCCTCCCTCATTTAGACACACTACAAGCTCAAGCAAGTTTGCTCCAAGGAAGAGAAAGACAAGTTCGTTGGGGTAGAAGAAGAAGAAGTTGTGGAAGTTATCTTATCTCTTGGGTTTTCTATCTTTGTTTGACATTATACTAAGTGATGAATCTATATTGAATAAGTTGTTTGGTTTTCGCGAGAGAGGGTCTTCCTAGGACAAAATATTTGTGTCTATTTTATGTTGTGCTTGTCTGTATTTCAGTGATTGTATTGCATTAGATTATAGATCTAACATATTTGAATTAAAGTGCAAACTCTAGCACTTCACAGATTCACCCAACTAATACTTATCAAAGTAGTACGGCCCAAACCTAGTATTAAGGCCATTCCAGGTAAAATGCTTGAGTGGCGACCTGCAAATAAGGTTAGCCCCATTTTCTTCATCTTGGGATTCTACTTTATTAACACCCCCATAGAGAAGCCAATCGAACTAAAATAGGTACTAAGCAAGTTCGTGCCAAAGTTAGGCCCACTTTTCCACCACATTAGGTGCATATATATTTGCAAGGCCAAGAAGTTTTCCTTCTAACTTCAACACCCACACCACCCCACTAGACAAGCCAATCCCTTGATCAATTACACATGCATTGAACTTGGACAAGATAGGAGTGGTTATCCCACCTAAACCTTCTTCATGCAAGGAATGAAAAGTTGCACCACAAGGACAATATATGATTAAGGGTCAAACTCAAGGTAAAACCATTAATCTTTACTTCTTGTCAACATAATATGTCTAAATCTGAAATCAATGAGTAAATTCTTCCCACCATTGACTCCATAAATGAGTTTGTAAGACCCCTATTATCACAGATTTTGTAGCGGGATTTACTCCTCACTTTTGTTAGAGCAAACTAGATTTTGTCCAGTCCTTTATAGTGAGCCTATAGATATATCATGTATGTGGATGGATGGAAATCACTATGAGATCACATTTAGATATGATCTTGTGGGTCGGACCTTGTAGTAGGGACCCAGGTCATTTGTTGAGCTTCTTATGTGATCCCTCAATATACATTTTGGAACCTTTGAGAAATTGATTGCTATACTATTGGACATTGAGTTCAGATCCCAATATTCAGAGCTTCACATATGTGGCTATGATGTTCATCCTACAACTTCAATGGTGGGTTAGGTATATTCCTAGAGGTTTTTATTTGGATTATTATGACTTGTATTAATAAGTTGGCTAGCTGTAGGACTTGTTCTACACTTGTGATCAACCAGTATATCTTGTGAGTATGATAGCTTGTGTAAACATGCTAGGGAGTAGTAGTTTAGGTTTTATATACATATCTTTCTTTGGCATGGTCTCTAATGCATTGTACTGATCACAACCTCTCATTTGGTTCCATACTTGACCTTATCCACCTTCCACTCATCCACCTTGTTACAAAATCTTGTAGGTCTAGATACGGCTATGTGACTCACATATCTTCCCCTTTGTGACCTCTTGGTTAGGATGGCCTCCATGTTTCCCAGGTGTCTCGGCTCTAATGGGAGTGACAAAGTTGTATGAATCCTTAATCTTTCCTATAGGAAAGAGCTACCAATGTTGGGTTCTAAGCCTAAGTGGTCTAGTCGCCAAAAGTGTTCTCCTAAGTATTGAAACAAGTCTTCCCATCCTTGAAATTGGTTAGTGACTAGGAGGGTAGGTACTCCTTGAATTAAAAGGTTAATCCTACTTGCTCTAAAAATACGTTACCATGGCAACTCTATCGCACCTATGGATGGTGGCTGGAAACAGAGCTAAGGCCATGTCATAATTGATTCCTAGAGGCAATCCAGGGCCAGAACCTTTTAGTGATTAGCCAACTAATGGATTGCAAATGAATAAATTGGTTTAAAGAAAAATCCAAAGAAAGAAAATAAATAAAAGACATCAAAAAGAAAAAACAAAATGTGAGTGAAATACAAGTGATGTCACCTTCTAAGTATATCATATTCCATATGTGAGACACCCTCCTCTCTAGTGTTTTTCAAACTAACTAATGTCACAGAGGCCTTGATATCCCCTTTCTCTAAGAGTAACTCAATCCTTCCACTGATCAATTATCCACTTGACTAGCCTGCTGACTACTTGACCATCCATTTCACCCGAGTAGGGAGGCTGATCTATGCAAAGCACTGTGCTATATGTGTTTTCTATGCTAAGTGTCAAAGGATTATCGTTGGTGTATGATAGGCCCTTATATTTATTTGCTTGTCAATATTGGTCAAGATTAAATGTTATTCTTCCTCTAGAGACTTGGTATATGGTCCATACATTAGTTTGCATTTTGGTCAAATCTTGACCTAGGTTGACTTTTTGACTTGGCCAAGCCTGAGTTTGACCTAATACTAGTAGCATGGTCTAAAATTAGCAAAGCCACGGGATCATCAGCCTGGATTGAACCTCACAGTGAAAGAAGAATGAATGGGGAAGAATTTCAGTGCTAGAATTTTCAAAGAATCATGGTGAAATTATTCAGACAAGAAGAAAGAATTTGACATCATAACATTAATTGAATAATCATTAACCTGTATGAAATACATCAATGATACAATAGAGAGAATTCAAATCCTCTAAGAGTGATTTGAATCCCATGACTTGGATTGAGTCCATACATCACTAAATGTGGAAAAATCACCACTGGAGGCTCACTATGTAACTACAAACAACTGGAACACTTCACAAACAGTTAACTGGCCAAGGTAGGTGAGGAAAGGCACCTAACTCCTTAAATCATGCAAAAGTGGCGCTAGGCTAACTTAAGGTGAATTGAATGTGGCCCATCAGAGCATAACTCAACACAGAATAGGGTGAACTGATGGTGGGACTCCCATGAATCAGTGTGGGCTCCTAAAATCTAGGGATTGGTCTTTAGAGCTCCCAATCTCGCATAGACTGGCACATCAAGTGGTCGATGGGACCCATATAACTTCTTTGTGGCACTAATGAAGTGGCAACATATTCCTAAGCTAGGAAACTGACAATTAGATTATGGTGGACAAGGGAAGATTACAATAATCTTAACACCCCTATTAATCCAAACTTGGACAACCTAGGCCTTAGCAACTAAGACCAAAGGTCACCCATACAATCTAATGCAAAAAAGTAACTTCTCAATAAACCGAGGAATTGGGGAAAACCTCATGCTTTAGCTGAAGAGAGGGAAAGAGTTTCTTGTTTCTTGCTTGACCTACAGATTGGTCCAAATCTCAACATGAACACAAATCCCGAAGTAGATTTTATGTCAGTACTGTCTCCAACCCAGTCTAAATAAGTAAAACCAACCAGATCTAGCTGAGCACCGACATAATAGTGAATCCCAAACTCTCTAGTACCATGCACATAATGCAAGATGCGCTTTGTTGCTTTCCAATGCAGCTCATGTGGCTCTTGCATGAACCTAGCAACAACACTCACAACATATGACAAGTCTGGTCTCGAATGAGTAAGGTACATTAAACTACCAATCAATTGTCTATAGAGAGTGTTATGAACCAGGGGTGTAGAACCACCTTATTCCAATCTGATGCCATATAGGAAGGGGAAAGATGTTGCTTTGCAATTAGTCATATGGAACCTTTTCAACAAATCGCTTTTGTATCTGGACTGAGTAATCATGATCCTTGAAGATTTTTTATTCACTTCAAGGCCAATAAATTGCCGCAACAACCCTAGATCTGTCATGGAGAAGGCCTTACTCAAAACTGACTTGATATCCCTCAATCCAGGAGCTGAATCACCAGTAATGAGCAAGTCATCCACATACAATACAATCAATAGTAAGCAACCTCCCTTCTGTTGCATGTAGACATTGCATTCAAACTTGCACCTTTCGAACTTTTGTGACGGTAAGAAGACATTTATCTTGGCATACCATGCCCTTGGGGCTTGCTTGAGCCCATACAGAGATTTCCCTAGTTTGCAAACCAAGGAGGAATCTTCATTGTACCCCTCAAGTTGTCTCATGTCGATCTCTTCTTCCAAGTCACCATGGAGGAAGGAACTCTTCACATCCATGTGATGTACCTCCCATTTCTTTGAAGTTGCAATGCCAAAACCAACCTTATGGGATCCATTCTTGCAACAGGGGTGAATGTTTCATTGTAGTCCAATCCATGAACTTGTGAATGCCCCTTTGTAACTAACCGAGCCTGTTACTTAGTAGTAGATCCATTTGCTACTAGTTTGGTTTTGTAGATCCATTTGCATTGGACAAGATTTCTCCTTGGAGGTAAGGTTGCAAGCTCCCATGTCTTGTTGTTTTGTAGCGAATCATATTCATTAGCCATGGCTTCCTGCCACCTTGGATCATGGAAAACCTCTTTGTAGGACTGAGGATCGGACCCTAGCATCATGTAGCACATCTCTGGGAGAAGTGGATCGGTATGACAAAGTGCAAGGTTCTCATCCTAAAATTGAGATATGGTTCTCCTTCTGTCAGATGGATCCCCAACATTGTTCCCAATAGCTTCAATGAGTTTTTGAGCCCATTTAGGCCTTGGATTGGGAGCATGAGCTGGATCTGGATCTGGATCTGCTTGATCTTCATTCTCAAAATCAAGCTCTGGTTCTTCTTGGTCCTCATCTTTGGAATCTGAATCTAGAACATCAGTATAAACATCATCATATCCAAATCGAATAGATTGAGCATTTATACCTTCCTCTTCAACTGGTTGTAGATCATGCAATGGATCTTCATTGAATTGGACACTCCGCTCTATGAAGCATCTTCTGGTTGCAATCTCCATCAACTTGTAATCTTTTGCATCATTTTCATATCCCAATAGAATGCATTCACTACTTTGAGGTTGGAAGGATTTCCTCTTGTTAGATGGAATTATGGCCCATGCTTTGGAGCAGAAAACCCTCAAATGTGAGACCTTAGGCTTATGTCCCATTAATGCTTTGAATGGAGTGACCCCAACCACTGACTTGTGAGGTACTCTATTTTGAATGTATGAAGCATAGTTCACTGCTTCAACCCACATATATGGTGGAAGATATCTTGCTTCAAGAAGGAAGGTAGTCATCTCTTTCAATGATTGGTTCTTCCTCTCAGCTGCACCATTTTGTTGTGGTGTGTATGGGACTGAATGTTGCATCTGAATACCTTCTGAAGCACACATTTGCTGAAACTATCTTTTGATGTACTAACCTCCATTGTTTGATCGAGTGCTTTGATCTTCTTCCCAAGAGTGTTCTCAACTAAGGCTTTGAAAACTTTGAAAGTTTTAAACACCTCTAGACTTTTGCTTAAGAAAGTAGATCCAACAATAGCTAAAGTAGTCATCAATGAAGGTCAAAAAGTATTTGGATCCATTCATGGATGCTATAGGCATTGGTCTGGAGACATCACTATGTACCAAATCAAGTGTAGATGCAACTCGTCTTTCCTTCCCAACCTCATACCTTCGCTCTGGGTGCTTACCTACCAAGCAACGATTGCAAACACCTTGAGATGACTTGAGGAGAGGCAATCCCTCAACCATTTCTTATTGTGTAGTTGTTGGAGGTATTTGAAATTCAGATTGTTGAATCTCTCATGCCAGATTTTGCTTGTTTCATTAGCATGAGTCAATAGGGCACTTTGGTGTGAGTATTGCAAAAAATGTGAGAACTCATATGCCTTGAAGGCATGGTTTGCAGCTCCCTTCACTATCAACTTCCCAGCAGAGATATCTGAGATCTCAAATGTGTTAGGTTCAAATACAACTCGCTTTGTTGAACTTGTATGGGTCATCTGATATACATACAACATATTTGCTACTAAGGAGGGAATGTATAGGACATTATTGAACACTCCATGCTCAAATTGAACTAAACCCTTCCCAACAACTAGTATTTGAGAGTAATCTCCCATGTGTATGCTAGGACCACTAGTGCGATCTAAAGAAGAAAATGATTCTTTGAAGGAAACCATGTGGTTGGAGGCTCCTGAATCAATGAGAAAGGCTTGTGATTGTGAGAATCCAATCTTCAGTGCATGGCATCTCTCATGATCTTCAGTCTTGCTTCCAGAATCAGTCTTCCTTGCGCCTTCAGGAAGGGCAATATTATGTTGCTCAAGAAGTCTTGACCTCTGATCTATTGTTTTGTTCATACATAGGTTCTCTAGATGGTTTCATCTCTTGCAATACAAACACTTGGCATTTTCAAACCTCTTTTGCTTATCTTTCTTAGAACCAAAGGCTCCATCTGAAGGATCTTGTTTCTCCTTTGGTTTGGTTTCAGTGTTCTTTTTGTCCTTCCCCTTCTGTCTCCCTTTACTTGCACATTCTTGGTCTCCCCAACCAAAAGAGCTTAATTCTTGGAGGCATTAAGGGCTCCCATCTGAATAAGTTTGTCTTGTTCTTGAATGAGGGATTTAACGAATGTATCAAGTGAGGGAATTGGCTAGTTTGGGGTCGTCAGTCTCCCAAAATGGAAGCTGGACACAAATATTGAAAATTTAGGGCCAAGTTTGTTTAGAATGGAGAGCACCAATTGCTCATCCTTCTTGTCAATTCCACACTGCTTGCATTACATGACGAAAGACTTGAACTTGGAGAAGAATTGTTGGATGGTTTCGAATCTGTTGGGTTGAAGAGCAATCAACTCATTCTCCAAAATGTGGCCTCTCAACTCATCCTGCTTTCCAAACAATGATTTGAGCTTCTACTTCCCTCGGTGTTTTTAATCCATCAAGGTGGAAGAGTAACTCCCTGGAGATATGAATGCACACGAAACCAAAGGCTTCATCCAATTTGTTCAGGTACTTTGATTTCTCTAAAGGTTGTTGGGGTTCGACCTCATTTCCCATTGTGACCCTATATAGACCTTTGTTGTTGAACACAATCTACATATATCCCCTTCAATCCAGGTAATTGAAGGGTGTGAGGATCCTCGGTGTCAAGGTTGTTGAATTCTCCATTTTGCATCTTCAGGAGTAGCATAATTCTATTGAATCCTTCAAACAACCTGCATAAAACTTTCAATTCGAACAAACCAGCTTAAAATCACACTTTACTTCGACATGAGCACATTATCAGGGTGCTTCACACCTGGCTAGACCTCTCTGGATAAATCCAGAGGGAGCAATGCAAAGATACCAAGATTTATGTGGAACCCAGTTGCTTCTGGTGCATCAATGGAAATATCTGAGGATTGAAAATGGTTGATCAAGCTCTGATACCATGTAAAATTAGCAAAGCCACAGGATCATCAAGCTGGATTGAACCTCACAGTGAAAGAAGAATGAATGAGGAAGAATTTCAGTCCTAGAGTTATCAAACAATCATGGTGAAATTATTCATACAAGAGGCCAAAAATTGATAGCATACATTAATTGAATAACCATTAACCTGTATGAAATACATCCATGATACAATAGAGAGAATTCGAATCCTCTAGGAGTGATTTGAATCCCATGACTTGAACTGAATCCAAACATCACTAACTATGGAAAAACCACCACTGGAGGCTCACTAGTGTAACTTTGGACAACTGAAACACTTCACAATCACTTAATTGACCAATGTAGGCAAGCAAAGGCGTCAAACTCCTTAAATAATGCAAAAGTGGCACTAGGCTAACTGAAGTTGAACTAATTGTGGCCCATCAAAGCATAACTCAACACAAAATAGGAAGAACTGATGGTGGGACTCCCATGACTCCGTGTGGACTCCTAAAATCTAGGGATTGGTCTTTGGAGCTTCTAAACTCATGCAAACTGGTGCATCAAGTGGTAGGTGGGACCCGTATAATTTCTTCATGACATTAATGGAGTAACAACATATTCCTAGGCTAGGAAACTGACATTTAGACTATGGTGGCCAAGGGAGGATTACAATAATCCTAACACATGGGGCATTGACTCATTCATCACGTTTTAGCGTTTGGAGGCCAATTAGACCCCTCCAAATAACGTTTGCAATATTATTTGATTAATTGGCGATATATGGAATTATTGGAATTATTTTCCTAAATTTGGAATTTTAATGTAAGTCTAATTCAATTATTTGGAGCTGATTTAAAAAGGCATTATAGATTGGAATTTGGCATGAAAATGACCCACACTATGGTTTTGAGGGTCAATAAATTCATCCGAGACATTAGTTTTTTGCATTATGGGCAAAGAAAAACAAGGATCTAATTAATGATGCATTATTAAATTTTATCCTAAGGTCCAATTTTAAAAAATGACTAAGCGTTATTATATATAACAAGATTGCAGAAAGGAAAAGTGGTGACTTAGGTAACCTTGAATTATATTCTTAGACACGTTTCTTTCATTTCCTTGGCACAACAATATGTTCTTGCTTGATTTTTAGCATGGCTCACCAGGGGGAGGCACATTTTTCTTCCTTAGGGAAAATTTAATCAAGACAACGAAAATAAAATCATCTAATTCAAGTTATAACTAAATAAAAATGCAAGGGGAGACCCCCTAATGACCCCCCATGCCTCCTAGGCATCTAACTTGCTGAAAGATGTATTTTCATGTTGTAAAAATGGGTTGTAATAGGCAATTCACCCCCGTATATTTTCAGCTTGTTATAAATTTGTAAATGAGAAATGATCTCATCCATTGATCTATTGTACTCATCTTTTGATCTCGGCCATTCATCATTTTGGCTAGGGATTTTGTTTACTCTCACTCTACAAAAGAGATCGAGCCACCATTTGTAAAGGACTCTTGGTTCATTTAAGCAGTAATACAAACCATAATTTTGTGTCCAAAATCTCTTGTTTTCGGATGATGTTTGATGAATATCTTCTCTTTCCAACCTCTGTTCATTGCTAGATCTTAGTTCCAACTTGTTTCGGGCATTTTTAGTTGTGTTTTTTATATAGGGAAGGAGAGTTGAGTTTTCCCCATGCACCTTGGTTGTCTCAGCAAAGGGGATTTTCTGCACATGAAATCAATTTTCAATTTCTAGCCATTCCCTTAGTTATGCATTCCTTTTCATTTTGTGATGTTAAGTTTGATTTTGTTCCGTGGATTCACTCACTTAATCTAATCTTTATGTTGCAAAACCAAGGACAACTAGAGCCCAAGTGTGCCCAACCAAGGAGGGGGGGATTTTCTCTTCATTGAGATATATTCAAAGGTTGTTAGGGAGGAGAGGGGACTTCATCAACCTTCCAAAACAAGGTATGTACTCCAAACTTGTGGTAAAATAACTTTAAATTCCATTTGTCAACATAATTTTACTATTTACTTTGTGTATGTGTTTGCGTGTGGGGGGTTTTAATTATATTTGTTTGGTTGTAGTTTTCATGCTCCTTTAGGGGGGTTTAATTCATGTCAAAATTGTGTGTTTTGAGACTCCATAGCGCCCCTTCAATAGGAACGGGTCTTAAAGGCAATTTTCAACCATATGAGTGTTTGTTTTTTCCCTTTGAATGTGTTTTCTCCTCACTATTCTGAACTTTTTAGATCTGGTATCTTAGATACAATGAGCATATTTTGGCATTTTTCAACCATATGAGTGTTTGTTTTTTCCCTTTGAATGTGTTTTCTCCTCACTATTCTGAACTTTTTAGATCTGGTATCTTAGATACAATGAGCATATTTTGGCATTAGAGTGTATTTTAAGTCAATCTTAGCTCTCTAGTATTGCCCAAACGCTTGTCTTATGTGAGTATTGAACAAAAATTGATCATTTTCCAAACTAGAGTGGGAGCTAATTTATTCACCTCTAATACTCAATCCTTATACTATGTTAGACTTTTCCTAAAAGTTGGTCTGTTTGTTTTCAACAGTTAAATCTAGGACAACCATATTTCAAATTTAAAGTCTAGCTATCTTTTATCCCAAGAGGGTTCATTCATGTTTCAAGTAGCTTGTGCATTTATTCCTTTACATGTTTTGATGCTTGTCTCGGTCATTCTAGGGGTTATTTGTTTCACTAGTGACATCTCTCTCTACCCTAAGAGTGAGTTTCCCTCTGGTACCCATTTACCAAATTGACTTAAGTTCCTAGAGTACTCTATTTCCATCCCAAAAGTGGTTATGTAATTACTTTAGGAAATATGATTTATTCGGCAAGTACTTAGGAAAGCAGGACTAGCTATGCCTCCCATGGCTAGTTTGGGTCTACCTTTAGGAGATTCGAGAAGCCTAAAGAGAGAGAAATTTATTTGGTGTGACACTATGGGGTAAACTACTGAGGTTTCATTGTTCTAGTGGTCATTACCTTCTGCTTATACAAAGACCACCACCTTTTGTGACAACATTTTTGTCGTCATTGTTGGGGAGGCAGAGAGTTCCTTGATTTGTCATACTATTTTGTAAACTTTGTTTCCAACATTTTTGGCTCCTCTGTGTCCTTGGCTTTCAACGACATTCATTTTGGTGAAATCCTATTCACATGGTGACTCCACAATTATGCACCTCCATCGACAAACTGATATAGAGACTCCACTGGGGAATTGTAAATTAATGAAGCACAATGAACTCAAATGTATACATCTCTTTTATTCAATCCTTAAGAGAATTAAGCCAAGCACTCCAAAGGATAATAATGAGAGGGAATCATCATCTCAATATGAGGGTGACTTTGAATATGATTGTGGGTATGAACTTGAAAATCTAGAACATATTAATACCCATAACTTCCCTCATCAATCTAATGTTGAACCTTCTAAAGTAGTTGACCAAGCTCCCTTGGGTAAAAGTAGATGGTCAAATGATCCTCTTGATTTCTCAAAAAGATTTGGATATCCAAATAAAGTCCTAGATAAAGTATGTGAAAGATTACCTATTTTAGAGGGGATAGGGAGGAATCTGTTGTTGAGCACCTTGATCGGTTCTGGGAGGTCATATGGTGATTTGGTATAGAACATGAGGATGCTTGTATGAAATTGATTGTTGCTACTTTAGATGGTAAAGCTCGTGACTAATATTCAAATCTAAGAACCGAGAGTATCACAGGGTATGATCTTTTACACAAAAGTTCTTCGATGAATGGGGAAAAACCATTGATAAGTCCCCAAAAAGTCAGTAATGTAATGATTACGTTGTTGAAAATCAATTTGATAAGGATGATTGGGATACTAATGATAAAATGGCTAATGATTTTCCTTATCAATTAGATGTTTTCTCTTATGAACCAACTATGTATGTACCCCTGAGTCAACTTATGAATGAGCCTTTAATCAACAAGAACGCCACAAAGTATATTAGGAATAATTATTTTAAGGCCACAAATGGAAATCGAAAGAGATATTCACCAAATCATCCTAAATGTTTTGTTGTCGTTGCTTGCTGAAGGCACAATTGATAATTTTGATTTGAATCTCGAAGGGGAATCCATTGATCACCATTAAAAGCATCATGATAAATCTTTAGGTGATTCCTCAAAAGAAACATATGTAGTTGAGGGTTCCATTTGGGAGCCCATCAATGCACCTTTAGAAGAGCAACTCCATAATCATTGTGTGGTTAACAATAAATCAAATCAATGTTTGAATAATCCTAGCTACAATTCCAGTATTAATCAAGTCACTATGGAAGAAGGAGATGATGAAAATAGTCAACCATCATTAGAGGAGCTATCATGTGATCATTGTGGTTGAAAATCAAATTTGTGAGGATGAACAAGGGGTTAGTTATAAACTTGTTGTTTTCCTTGGTCAAATGGGTGAAAATAATCACCCATCCTTAGTCAAGCTTAATGAAAAATCCAATGAAGATCAATCGCATGATGATGATGTGGTTGTGAATCAACCTGATCAAGGGCATTCTTCTTTAGAACCTTTTTCCAATTGGAATCAATGTCTAATTAGTTATGGGGAATTCTCAAAGAATTATAATCCTAATTCATCAAATGTTGATTATGTTCCTCATTCAATCCTTGATTAGAATGAGTTGGTTGAGTGCATGGGTGTGAGCGATCATAGTGAGTCCTATCCTTGTGAAGTTTTTATTGACCTTGTTATTAAACAAGGGGTTATGGGTGGTATTGACAATTTCAATAACCTCCAAACCAAAAACCCTTTGGCCCATGAAAAGTTGGGGTCAACTATCTTGAATATGGGACAAGATACATCTAAGTACTTCACCTAATGTAGTCATCAAATGAATATTTTTTCCCTTTGATAAAATCTTTTGATATTAAATCCTCTATATGCCTAGACTAATCTAATCATTGACTAGTTCTGAATCAACATGGTGCGAGTTTTTAAAAAGTTAAATTTCAAGAAACATTTGTTGGATATTGATTCCCTCTTCTCTCCGTAGTTTTCCTCTCTCATGAAGGGCACCACTCTTGGCCATTTGCATGATTGACAAATGGAAAACATGCAAGAGAGGTCTTTCCCTCTCACTTTGTTATAAAAGGAAGCCCTTCCCACCTATTTTGGGCTTCCATTTGCTACTCTTTAACTCTCTTCTTATTCTTATGCTCTCTTGCTCTCATTTTGCTCGAAGAGAACTGAACCATTGTAATTTCCAGCCATTGTTGTTTTGATTAATGAGAATAAATTTTTGGAGGAGGAAACATTGTGCCATTTAGTTTTTTTCAATTTCATTTGTGGATCTCAAGCAAAGTGTTTTGCTTGAGAATAATATTGTGATATTGTTATTACATGTTATGTAAGGGGTCTTTTTAGCATTTGAAAAGTTCATGGACTTCTAGTTTGAATAAATAATTTCTCATTTCTTTGCTTAGATCTCTCACCCCTCTTGCATTGTGAAGCTAGATTTGTTGCAAGTTACCAAGGCTTTGAGAGTAGGATTTCGAGAGGGGATACCCCTTTTTTCAAACAACTAAGAAGAACCCAACTCAATTTTTATTTACACTAACTTTCCTTGTTGCAGATTTAGGTTTTTAGGCCCTAAAAACAGTCATTTCTAGCACTAATTCATTGTTGGTTTTTGTTTACATTTTTCTTACTTTACATATGTAAATGTTTGAGGTGTTTGAAATCTAATTTCCAGCATGTTTGTAGATCTTTTGCTTGCTGTTTTTTTGCAAGTTTTTCACATTTCAAGGGGAGGTTCTGCCAAAAATTGGCTAGAACTAAGTGCAGAAAGTTCCAAGTGAACACCACTCCAAACCTTCTTTCCAAAAGGTGCCAAAAAGCCTCTTTTCTTCATTTCTCAACTTTATCTGAATCTATTTTGTTGTAACAACCCAATAGAGTCTCTTGGGTCTAACTTCTGATTTTCCTTTCAAGTAAAATTGTATTTTGCTTCCAATTTTTAGCCATCCATTGCATGCAAAGGAAGTTGTGTTTTCCACCCTTGCATTGCAAGAGATGAAGGGATAGGATTTAATTAGTTGCAATTATTTCTTTTAAGCCATTCATTGCATGCTAAGATAGTAGAGCTCTGCCCACTCTTGTGTTGCAAAAGAAGAAGGGCTAGGACCAGTTTCAATTCTGTTATTTCATACATGTTATTGTTTGTAAATAGTGTTGTTAGTCTGTTTCCTAAGGGGTCTTGTGCATTATATTAAAGTTCAAAACACTTAATTTTGCTCTTGACTCCATTGCACTTGGAAAGGCACTTGTTTGCTTGAAATCACCATAAATTTTTGTTAGTCAAATATGGACATTATCATTGGGTTTAAGGATAGATTTGGCAATCCTAATAGAGAATTCCCCCCTTGTGTTTAAGGAGAGCCAACCTAAAGAGAGGGAAATGACCATCCAGATGACAGTGAGTGGTACCTGTTAGATTTTTGGGTTACTCCGAATTTTTTTACACCATGTTTGGGGGTGCTTCATGTAATGTGGGGTGCATGGTGTATGGTCAACCCTTGTTTGTTCCATGAAGGACATACACATTGGACAGTGGTTTACTCATTGATTGCTAGACCTCATATGGGTGTTTGTATGACATTCTTCCTTGGAGCATTGGAGACCTATGGAGCATGATGATATTCTTCATGATGTTCAAATGAGGAGTGGATGGATTGCTTAGAGGACACCTTGCATTGGAGGAGAAGCATTTGGCATTCTGGAGAAGGGAATTGAGCCCTAGATGGCATGGGGTTGCTTGGCTACTTACATGGAGGCTTATACTTGACTTATCCTGACTTGGGATGAGGGAGTGGACTTGTAGGTGGGTAGACTCAAAGGATGCACATGGCCTAGGAGATGCATTGGAGATTTGTAGTCCTTGGAGAAGCATTGGACCTTCGAGGTAGAGCACTCATGCCTGGGAGCCTTTCTTGTGGATTGTCATCTCCTTGGAGCTTGACAAGTGTTGCTTGTTGAGGGAGCACTTCACTTGTGTGGACCTACTTGTATCTTCTAGGTTGCTTGTAGTGGACTAGGTCCACTTGGTATTGTTGATGAATGTAACTTTGAAAGATATTCTTATTGTACTTTTATTGTATTATTGGTGTACTTCTTTTGGGAGATGTTATTGATGTGGTTATGTAAATGTACTTGAACGAATCAATGCAACCCTTCCGTTGTAAGTCGGGTCAATAGTACCCACAAAAAAATTATATAAATGTTATTTTGAGTCTCCCTAGACAAGTCGACCTAGCTAGGTAAAATGGTCACTCACTTGATGAGTATAAACAGAGAAGGCGCTCCTCTCATTTGAACACAATTTCAACTCAAGCAAGTGCTTGAGAGAGAGAGAGAGAAGAGGCTCATTGGAGAAAAGAGATAGTTGCTTTTGTCTTTGGGGTTTATCCTATCTTGGTTGGCATTGCACTTGGTGAAGAAATCTATATTGACGAAGTTGCTTGGTTTTCTCCCTTGTGGTTTACCAGATGAAAATACTTGTGTTCTTTTGTATTGTTGTGCTTGTCTTTCTTTCAGTGATCCTAATACATATGGTTATGATGTTATGATGCTAAATGTTTTAAGATCTTGAATAACCATTAAAATTCTAACATGGTATCAGAGCTACTTTGAAAGAATCCATTGTACAATCATAACACTACTACAACTACAACCGTATGAGATTAGGGCTTCATGCTTGAAACTCTAGAAGGCAAAATATAGTCATTTAGGAATTTTCGTTACAACTTGCTTTTGGTAAAGGTTCAACTGGAACTCAGACGTGTTGAAGATGAAATGTTGATGTACCTTGTGTGTGAGTTTCAACCTCAGATTCGTTGTACTTAATGAGATATGACTTGCAAACCAAGGTTCCAGTATTTTTCCAAAATTCAATTTTAAACAGGCGACCTAGGGAAAAATATATATCTCGAGATAGGAAGCTCCAAATTCAATTTTGTAAAATGTTCCAGAAAGGGCACTGACTGTAATTTCGCTGGTGCGAGTTTCAAAACCCAAATTTGAAACAGTGGCACGTGAAAATCCATACAAATTTTCTATACTGAACCAATCCATAAACACGTCACATTGGGAAACTTAGCATAAACTCCACTTGGTGAATCCAATCGTACTCTAACCTATGGGGTTGGACAGAGGACATATGAGAATACCTCAAGAAAAATGTTTCAGACCTTGAGGAGCATAAATTTCTGAGATACATCAGAATTAAGACCAGACAATTCAATAGAAGAAATTGGAGAAACTAGGGCATCGAATATTTTGCAGCCTGTTCACAGATTTGAGAAAATGAGTACATTGCTCAACTCGCCTTGAGGAGGCACATCGTTCTATCCAATCAAATTTGTAAGTCACCACAATTGAAAAATTAGAGTTTCTTTGTCAAACCCTCAATCAGCCAAAAGCGGTTTCCTAGAAAAGCATTGAAGCAAGCATCCAGGGGAAACACTCCTGTTGGTAAGTACTATTATCTCTATTTCCATTCGAGGTTCTCTTTATATCAAGATGACAAACAGTACCAAGATTGAGGATAAGCTTGAAGGAGTCGAGAACTTCTGGGCATGGAAGTATAGAGTACTTCTCATACTAGAATAACATGATTTGGAGAACTATCAAAGGAGAAGTTGCAAAGCCAAAGGGAGATGAAGACAAAGCAAAGCACAAGAAGAACTTGGTCAAAGCCAAGAGGATTATTGTCGACTCCATCAAAGACCATTTGATCCCACATGTATCTTCCTTGAAGACTCCCAAGGAGATGTTTGATGCTTTAACTAGCATGTACGAAGAAAATAAGATCAATAGGAAGACGACCTTAAGGACCCAACTTAACAGTGTGAAGATGCAAAATTCCGAAAGCATTCAATCTTCACAAGGGTCTCCCAGATCAAGGAACAACTAGAAGCTATTGGAGACAATGTCGAAGAAGCAGAAGGGGTGATGACTTCATTGAATGGTCTCCCAAGATCATGGGAATCATTTATTCAAGGAATTTGTTCTAGAAGGAAGCTCACCGAATTCAGTAGGTTATGGGAGGAATGTATGCACGAAGAAGTTCGATTGATAGCAAGAGAAGAGAAGATGGGTGAAGATGACAATTAAGCCCTAACAGGTCATGCCAAGAAGAGAAAGAACAAGAAGGAAGAACAATCTCGCAAAAATAAAAGACTTCATAAGAAGGACTTCTCACAGCTCAAATGTTTCACTTGTGATGAGAAAGGATACTTTAGGAAAGATTGTCCCAAGAAGAAAGCAAAGAAGAAGAGACGCCACGCTCACGTCATAGAAGATGATGAACCAATCAAGAAGAAAGCTAAAGAATATTCCTCCAATGATGAGGAATATGTATTTTGATCCAGAAGGATTCAAACCATGAAGATGGAAGAAGCTCTTATCCATTTCAACATTAGATAAGGAGGAATGCAACCATGAATGAAGACGAAAGGACACACAGATTCAACACCAATACACAGTTCCATGTGATCTATGGTGTAGAATACTTGCTCAACATTGTCGATCATGGAGTAGAGCACACTGTCAGAGACTCCAGTAATTCCTATAAGGAGATAAGGATCAAGAAGGATCCTACCAAACAAACAAAGAGAAGTATTTGAATTATCATTTCCTGTATATCTAGTGTTGATTTAAACTGAGCAACATCGAGAGCCATTCTCTTAGGAGAATGGGGACATCTAGTCAAGGACTAGGATGTGGAACTAGTCCAACACTGGGGGAACTCAACCTTGAGTTGAGTAGCCATTCTGTTGAATGGGGACATCTGGTCAAGGACTAGGATGTGGAACCAGTGCAGCACTAGGGGAAATCAACCTTGAGTTGATTTAGTTGAGTAGCTATTCTGTTGAATGGGGACATCTGGTCAAGGACCAGGATGTGGAACCGGTCCAGCACTAGGGGAAATCAACCTTGAGTTGAGTAGCCATTCTGTTGAAGGGGGACATCTGGTCAAGGACCAAGATGTGGAACTAATCTAGCATTGAGGGAAGTCAACCTTGAGTTGAGTAGCCATTATGTTGAATGGGGACATCTGGTCAACGACCGGGATGTGGAACCAGTCCAACACTGGTGGACTCAGCCTAGAGCTGAGTGGGCATTTTTTGAATGGAGGCACCTGGTCAGTTACTAGGAAGATGAACCAGTCTAGTACTGGGGGACTCAGCCTAGGGTTGAGGGCCATTCTCTGGGAGAATGGAGGCGCTTGGTTTGTTACTGAGTATTTGATCTTGGGTCAAATTATGCAACCTATGGTTGAGGCACCTGGTCTTTTACCAGGATATCACTATAAGTCCTAGACCAGGTTTGGACATGTGAGGCACTCCGACCCTCGATTTGTGGGCTTTGTGATCTTCTCCAAGGCTTAGCTACCCTTGGTTAAGACACCTAGTACCCGATCTTGGTGTCACATGGAGTGTGAGATAAAAGCAATAGTATTTCTCTCTGTTTATGATGATGTACTTTGAGTGGGGATGAAGGACCCCTATGACCACTTGTTTTGACCACAGGGAACTTGAAGAAGGCTAAAGGTAAAAGTCAAAAATACATGAGGACCCTTAGACCACTAAGGAGTCAAAGTAAAAGTGCAAAAAGACCTTTAGTACCACTAAAGGTAAAAGTAAAAAAGATAAAAGAATAAAATATTATTATTTTGTTCTTTTGAGTTTTGGTCCACATCCAGGTGATCAAAGGCTATAAAAGAAGATGAATCAATTTCATTTTATTCATACACTTTCTCATCATCCAACAGCGGCTCTAAAAGAAGATTTTCGCTGGTCTTTGCAAAAGGAGAATATTCTTATGTTTTGTTTATGCCCTAGCATGGAGGATTCTAGCTAGGGCATTTACATCTAACCCTAAGTCTACTAGGGCTTATATTCTATCAGTCCCAGCCATCAGATCCAAGCTAGGGTTTAACCCTAGACCATTGCAACTCCACGGGCAACCTCCAAATTCTTCAGGGGAAACCTCAACAGATTTACGAGCAACCCCGGAATCCTCACGGGCAACTCTTCCACAGCACAGGCAGTCTTCGGGTAGGCAGAGCAGCGCTTGGGAAACCCGAATTTATCTTTGGGCAGACAAAACAAGGCTTGGGCAGCCCGAATTTATCCTCAGGCATCTCTGACAGAACTTGGGCATCCCTGTTCCACCCTCGGGTAGCCCTGTTTCACCCTCGAGAAAAATTGTTCCATCTTCGGGAAGCTCGGTACAAGCTCAAGCAACAGCAGCAGGTATTCAGGCAGTAGCAGGGTCATCCGGACAGCTGCAGTAGCAGGTTCGAGAAGCATTCGTACAACTTGTACGAATCCGTACAGGCTCGGGCAGGTAGCAGCTTATCCAAACAGTCCCTAGCAGCAAGAAATTTATCTTGGGCATCAGTGCTAGAATTTTGGGTAGTTGGAAGAAATTAGGGCAGAAAGCCCTAATTTGGATTTCTATGTAAATTTCATCATTTGTGGATTTTTTATCTGTGGTTCAAACTAATTAGGGTTTGAGAATTATTGAAGACTCAATCATCTCATTTAAGAGATGAATTACTAATGCTTTTGGGGTTTTTTTCCTTTAAAGGTTTTACCATGAAAAACTCGTGTGTTCAATGTGTGATGTTTTGATGTATCTACTGCACTTGTCTATTATTATCTTACAGTCTGCAAAATTTTAATAGAATTCATGCTAATGCTAAAATTCAACATCTAGTTTCTTAAATGATATTGTTAAGTTGTGTACATATTTATGTTCCTAGATTTAGGAAATGCATTATGCATGTTTGCATTCATGAACAATATACTACTAATATGCATGTGATGGGTAAGTGGCCTATGGTGCTATACAACATTCCATTGCTACTTATCAAGAATCAAACCTATTTGCTAACATGTTGGGAGTAGTGCACGCTCTTAATAATGTTCTGGTAGAGATGGAAGGCATCTAGAAAGTTACCATATGTATACAGGATATAGATGAATGTTGTGTTGAAGCATTGGCTAAGATAGTTGCATGACGATGTGATCTATGTCTTTATGCATAAGAATTTGTCATTGTTAATATGTTTTGAAATTTATGAAATGTTTATAATCATGCAACTGAATGTGACTTGCAAGAAAGATCGTGTACCATCACCTACAAGAAGATCGATGAGACTTGTTTTGAATAACAAGTGATGACGATTCAGCTACAACGTTCAAGAAGACTTACAAAATCAAGCATTCTACAGATGTACAAAGTGAGGTTTCTCTCAGAAAGAGGGAGTCAACTATGACGAGACGTTGCGGTAGCGGCCAGACACACTAGATAGATGGTGTAATCGACGTAGAAGTGTATATCGAGCAACCTCCAGGACTCAGTAGTAGATATTACACTAGATATATGGTGTAATTGAAGTAGAAGTGTGTATTGAGCAACCTCCAGGATTCAAGACTCTCTACAGAGAACCACATGTGCATAGATTGAAGAAGGACTTGCATAAGCTCAGAAATCACCTACGTGATAACACGATGAACTTGATGATCACCTAGAGTAATGAGACCTTAGCCTTTGCTACAAGGTTGAAGATGAGGAGCTCATAGATGGGTGCAAAAGGAACTTGCAAAAAAGTTTGAGATCTTGGTATCCTGTGACCTTGAGAGATGACATGGATGGATACATAGAAGATCAACATCAGAGAAGGCTACCAGTCACTCTAGTATAAAATGTCTCAATGCAGAGAGTATAAGTTTCAATGGAAGGATAGTGCTCAGTTACAGAGGGTGCAGAAAATCTCCACTTCAGAGGGAGTGGCTACAACACAAATTGAGAGACATTATCACTTAGCCTCTATCTGTGGCAAAGGGTGCTTGCCTCAACATCTCAAGGATATGCTCAGAGTGATATCGGATGTCTCCTCTCACAAAGATGAAGTATATGTGGAGTAGTGTGAAAGTTGAAACTAACACCCAGAACATGGTACAACAAGATGGATGGATTTATGACGAGCTTGGGATTTACCAAGACTAAAGCGGATTCCAACGTTTACTTCAAGGTTGATGATAAAAAATAGTGATACTACTGTTGTATGTAGATGATATGTTCCCGACAGGTAACGAGAAGCTCATAGCGGAAACGAAGAAGAGGCTTGCTGCAGAGTTTGAGATGAAAGGCCTGAGTTTGATGCACTATTTCTTAGGTCTTGAGGTGTGGCAAAATCCATATGAGATTTTCCTAAGTCAAGGAAAATATGTGGTAGAGATCCTGAACAGATTCAGGACAATGGATTGGAAGGCTATTGCCACACCGATGGCATCAAACTTGAAGTTGTTGTGTGATCCTACTTTAGAGACAGTTAATGTCACAGTCTACAGGTAGATGATTGGTTTGTTGATTTACTTGACGAACACGAGGCCATATATTTGATTTGTGGTGAACACTTTGAGTTAGTATATGGTAGAGTCAAGACAAGTTCACATTATTGTGGCAAAGCATGTGTTGAGGTACCTGAAGGGTACGATTGAGTATGGCCTCGGATATGTGAGAGATCAAAGGATTTTCCTACAAGGATATGTTGACTTAGATTGGGTTGCTAGTGCTACAGATAGGAAGACAACTTCAAGGTGCTGCTTTAGATTAGGGTTTGGCATGATTTCTTGGTTTAGAAAGAAGAAGACGAGTGTAGCACTGAGTACAACCAAGGTAGAGTAAATTGTAGCTCGTCAACAAGTTGTGAGGTAGTGTGGCTTTGGAAGCTACTTGCGGGATTGTTTAATGTAGAGTTAGAGACTAGTCACTGTACGAGATGATCCCAACTTGACTGGTTGTATCTCCAAGGGTAGATCCCAACATGGTTGGTGGTATCACCGAGGGAGATCCCAGTATGAGTGGTTGTATCTCTGAGGGTAGATACCAACATGGTTGGTGGTATCATCGAGCGAGATCCCAATATGATCAGTCGTATCTCCAAGGGTAGATCCCAACATGGTTGGTCGTATCACCAAGAGAGATCCCAATATGACTGGTCGTATCACCGAGGATAGATCCCAGTATGACTGGTTGTATGATCGAGGGTAGATCCCAGCATGGTTGATTGTATCACCGAGACATGAGGGTAGCACCCAACATGAAACATGGTTGGTGTAGCACTGAGACGAGAGGTACACCCAGCATGAAAAAGGGTTGGTCGTTGTACGAACTTCTGACGATGTATAGATTCGAGAGATGTCACAAGTCAATGGCCCGAGTACCAAGTTGCAGCAACAGTAATGAAATCCAATGATAATGTCCAGAGATGATGTCCAACGGTAATGTCCAATGACAAGTGACAAGATCTAGTGATGATGACCATGACGGAAGAATTCCTTCCTTGTGAAGAGGGAGTGTTGAAGAATGTAACTTCGAAAGATATTCTTATTGCACTTTTATTGTATTATTGTTGTACCTCCTTCGGGAGATGTTATTGATGTACTTGATCATGTAAATGTACTTGAAAGAATCAATGTAACCCTTTCATTGTAAGTCTGATCAATAGTACCAACAAGAATTATTATATAAATGTGAACTTGAGTCTCCCTAGACAAGTTGGCCCTGTTTAGAGCAACAGGTTGGACTGGTTAGGTAAAATGGTCACTCGATGAGTATAAATAGATAGGGCACTACTCTCATTTGAACACACTCTCAACTCAAGCAAGTGCACACGAGAGAGAGAAGAGGCTTGTTGGAGAGAATAGATAGTTTCTTTTTGTCTTTGGGGTTTATCCTATCTTTGTTGGCATTGCACGGTGATAGAATCTATACTAGACAAATTGTTGGGTTTTCTCCCTCGTGGTTTCCCAAATGAAAATCATTGTGTTCTTTTGTCTTGTTGTGCTTGTCTTTCTTTCAGTGTTCCTATTGCATATGGTTATGATGTTATGATGCTAAATGTTTTAAGAACTTGTATAACCATTAAAATTCTAACAGATATTGTACATCTCCCTTCACCTCCCTATAAATAGAGGAAGAAGAGAGCCATTCTTACATACATGCTTGTGGAGCTCATTCATCATCACACTTGTATTAAATATGTGAGAAGAGGAGCACTAGTCTCTATCTCTCTCTTATTTACTCTTCTTTGTATTTCATCTCTCTTATCTTGGAGCACCGGGATTTTTTTGGAGGATTTTGGAGACTTCTAGGGTTAGGGTTTCTACCCTAAGGAGGCAAGGAGTTATGGTTTAGTGATAAACCCTAGGGTTGTACTTGAGGAGCAAGAGAAGAGATGTCTTGCATGAGGCCAAGGAGGACTTGCTAGCAGTGATTCTAGCTTGTTGGAGTATATTTAGTGTGGTTAGGGTTTTCATGGTTTTCCCTAGCTAGGATTTTGGAGAATTTGGAGAATTGTACCAGCTTGCGCTAAGTTGTGAGTGTGTACATAGGCTTCATTTATTCTTTTTATATATGAAGTTTTCAACTGTCCAATATTGTGATATTGTGGATTTGATTTCTAGCTATCCTTGTCTTCATGATTTCATAATTTTAAGCACTTGCATGTCTTGCTGATTTGACATAAGTGAAGGCTTAAATTGTGAAGGGTTTTCACATTGAACTTGGAGATAATAGGGCAGATTTAATGCTGTAAACGTTGTTATAATAAAGTGAATTTCAGATCTGGTTTATGCTTGAGAAGATTGCTTTGTAAGAGATGAAATTTCCGAATTTGCAATAAAAGGTGAAATTCATGAAATTTCTTCGGTACTTCCACATACCATAAATGTGCATCTTCATGTTGGACTTGAATATCTTCTGAAGTGCAGGTTTAAAAGTTAACACTGTATATTACGTGTGTACCATACTTTCTGTTAATATAAGCAAAGTTTTCTAAATAACATGTTACTTGAATATCTTCTGAAGTGCAGGTTTAAAAGCTAACACTGCATATTACTTGTGTACCATATTTTCTGTCAATATAAGCAGCGTTTTCTAAATAACATGTTAGTAATGTAACATCATACATGACATTAGAGATGATGTTAGTAATAAGTCTTAAGGTTTGTTATGTGCTTAGACGACCTTAGCCATTTCAGGCTACTATAAATAGTGTATAATGAGATAGATTGGAGGGTGATACACATATTTGGTGCTGTACTTGGGTAGCCTGCCTCGAGCTAACCCTGTAGTATATTGTTGCAACATCATTGATAATATCTGGCATTTATTATTTCACCAACATATATTGGTTTTACTTTCATGTGCATATTCTGTTATAAAATATTAAACTATTTACTTATACAAGTGACCCCTTATATTGGATAGAGGGCCATAATAAATTCCATCCCTTCTAGGAATGCTTCAACACCAAAGCATGAGATAAGACCAAGCAATAAGATTTTCTCAGATTTTTGCACTCTTGATAACATGCTTGATTATTTTGTGAAGAGGGAACCCCATGTATTATTTTTGACACCAACATTTTTGACTACAACATAATTGAGTTCATCATCTTGATTATTGTGACTTGTCACTATTTCTAATGTATTATTTAATAATGACCTCTTCCCAGGATAATCGTAGCATTTTTAATAACGATAGGTCATGCGCTTGACCTTGTTTTTTAATTTTGGATATCAACCTATCAAGCAGAAAAAACAATCGATGTAAAAAAAATCTAAAACAAATGCTAAAATTTGTAAAATGGGATATTACTAGTAGTAGTGACCCAGGGGTTTAGCACTACGGGGTGTAAAAAGAGGAAGAATGGTAGATAAATATCTAAACCTCGAATGCAGATGTTTAAGATACTCACATGTTCTAAGTTTTTCTTGATTCTTAAGGATGCTTGACTACTTAGCTCTCTGAAGCTGGTTTTGCCTCAACAATGATGCTAGGATGCTGACCTGCTATTTCTGCTCTTAATTACTGCCTTCAAATCCAGTTTAGGAAACTTATCTTCTTACTGTTCCCATTTGCATATTTTCAGTAGCTTTGGATTTACCAAAAAAGGCCTGAGGTGCTCAAAATCCTAGCATGTGCATATATAGAATGTTAAGCAGCATCTCAAAATCATTTCGAGGACAATCTTCTATGGTTATTCATCCATTGGAATTTGCTAGATGACTTTAAGCTCCAGAAAGCTAAACGTTATTCATAAATTGACTAAATTACTTCACAAACTCCAGAGAACTAAAGCATGGAAGGCCTCTAGAATGGAACTTAAATAGGCAGAAATTAGTGTTAATTGATTTATTCTACATCTGTAAGCTTTTCTCAATCTCCTTCCTCTGCTGTGAACGAAATGTTAAAGGCCTTAATGATTAATTTATAGGCACAATATGTGGTCTTATACTACAAAACCTACTTTAGGCCAAACCCCCTTCCTCTAGCAATATTACTCAGTGCATTGTGCAGGCATTCATGAAAGCAATGAAGATGAACAACAGGTAACTGACCATGAAAAGTATCACTTAGACATTACTCACAAGACAAGATTTTTGAACTAGCCTGGCAATGATCAATAACATAACTTTCAGTGTCTGGTTTGCACCCAAGCATAGTAAAAAATAATCATGAGGACTTCATATATGATCTAAGAAATCTTGCTAATTGCAAGAGAAGAATGCATAAAGGAGGCCACATCAGCATGCTCTGCATGTGAGATACTAGTATTAGAAAAGAGTACCTTTTTCTTGGTCACATTGTCAACAAATGGAGAAATCATCTTCCATGCTGTCCGGAATAGATATGGTACATGAATCATAAATGCCTTTGCAAGGCGCTCTGGGTAACAATCCTGTCACATTAGAGATGTCTTTATCTTCTTGAAGTCATAATAAAATTTGGCATTTTCAGAATTGTTCCATTGTCACATGAAAGATATCTCACAAGGCATGCAGAAAACATTCTGACTGTTAAACACAACAGTCTGAGAATTCCAAACTTGATTCTGTATAATTACTGTGTAATGCATAGTCTCCATCTAAAATATTGTTCTTCTATTAGGATTCTTTCAAGACCAGCTGTTCACTAAAATGCCATCATACCAAAAACCACTTATTAGAGCCCTTTGCAGAAACCTTGAAAAGACAACTGTCTAAGACTAAAACTGACCAACTAAATGAAGCATTTGGTCTTATTAGTATTATGATTTATCTTTTTGTTTCAAATAACCTATTAAGTTTTTGAATGATCCAAGATCACTTACACTCTCAAGGACCTTCAGCATCAATCTCATACTAACCTCTCAAGTGATTTGCAAGGAAAATGGATATTGGTGTTACTTACCTTTACCAACCTTACCTACATGGATTCTCCGTAAATCACCCAATTGTATAGGAAATATTCTTGTGGGGGGATCGGGAATTTGGGGACCCCTTAGTTCATTTATTGGGTGGGGAATATACTGGCAACAACCATTAGCCAGACCTAGCCAACAAGTAAGCCACTCAACTCCCCCTATTCTTCTTGGTTTAATGGAAACTAACGAATTAAACACACTACATTGGGGCCGGGGAATAGCATTAAACCAATATGCATTTAGACTAGAGATGGTAGCTTCCTCCCGCAAGAAAATGGTGGACATGTGAAGTCTGAAATTGAATAATTGGAGGATAGACAACTCAGCTGACACATGGTACAACAAATTCATATGCGATAAAAAATGCCGCTGAAAAATCCAGCAATTAGCTGGAAAAAACTAAATTTGCAGTTCATACTTGTATTGATGTAAAGTATCCCCTGAATTGAAAAGATCCATGATGTGAATCTCAAGTGGATGAGTAGATCAAAAGGACCAGGGTACTTTGGAAGTTTGGAGACCTCCATCGGCTATTTCCATTTAAGCATATTCAGTAATATCAACTTAAATGTACCCACTTCTTGCTCCTATCTGCCATGATGTCATTTAGTTATCAGGCACACAAGTTGTATACCATTCACTCCCCAAGACAGGCATGAAAAAAGAACAGGAATCCAATATTTCTGGAGAAAGGAGGACAATTCATTCTTCTGAAACCAATGTTTAGCATGTAAGTAGAGTCATAATCACAACCTAAGTCACTTGGTTCGAATTTGTTTTCAAGTTTGACGACCTTAAAGTTGGACAAAAAATTAGGCAAAGTAATAAAATTTGGCATTAATTCGACAGTATAAAATTTGAAAATAAAAAATAAATTTGATTTTTTTAATAAATTTCAATATGCAATTAAAATTATATATATGAAATATATGCAATTATAAAATTATATATCCCATTTAATTTAATTATATATATATATATTATATAGCAATTTAATTTAATTTTAAAAATTCAATATGCAATAAAATTATATTGATATTTCCAAATAAAAAAAGGTATCGGGCGGGTGGGAGAATCTCCTTTAGGTTGCTCTACTTGGAGGTCGAAGCCCAAGGTTATGTGAACACTGAACCTCTAAACTGCCGAGTCCAAAATTCAGTCTCCACCAATACCTTGAGCCCTCATGTCACCAATACTCCAAGTCTCATGTGTTATCCACTAAGTTGCACTTAGGGAAGTTCAAGTGAGCCGCCAAAGTATTGAACAAGTCAGTTGTTCATTGTCAGTGCTCAGAAGTTTTGTGGTTACATTAAGACCAATTGTGGTCCCCTTTTTTTATAATAAAATGCATGTCCATACCCCTTGAGGACTTGGCCATCAATCCGATCATTCCAAGGTGTTTTTTTCCTTGTCAATTATGCAATACTGAATAAGCGATGTATAATTTTCAAGTTTTTCACCGCTCCTCCAAAGCTGGAATGGTTGTCTTGGTGGTTAGGCCTTAGGAGGTTATTAAAGTTCATGTGTCGAAGTATATAAGCGTGTTAGGCATTTGTATTCAGTCAAATGGACATGTACTAGGTCCCCCTAGAGTTTCGTCCGATTACAAGAAGAAAAAAAATTATTTTCTGTTTTTAAGCCATTTTTTAATGGTTTAATTGAAAAAATTCAAAATGTAAAAAAAATGTGATCTAGAGTCTGATTTTGGCGCGGATGGGCTTGTTTTCAAGCTCAGAGCACCTCCTTTATCCCGGGACCCACTTTTCCCATGCTTCGGGTGACTATATCGTCCCGTATGGCATTATTTTGCTAAAAATACTACAAAACATAAAAAAATGCTAAATTATGACAAATTGCACAAAGTCAAAAGTTTGAAAAAGTCAAAAATCAATTAAAAAATTGATGGAATGACATGGCAGTGGGTCCCTCATGTCACGCGACCCTCTTCAAAGTGTGACGGAAAATTAAACTTTGGTTATAAGTCATGCTAATGAATGGTTTGAAGTAAGGGTGACGTCAACCATGTGAAGTTCACGCCAACCCAATGTGGAGCTAGCGAATGTGAAGGTTGTGATATGGGTGGACCCCTCTCCATAATTTAAAACCTTGGTTATTTTTTATAATGGTGATATATCATGTGATATTATATGATATGGAAGCTAGCGAATGAGGTATTTGATGGAAGATTCGTTTCCTCTCATGGGCCCTCACATGTGGGTTACGTGGAGTTATTCGATTGGCGTAGGTGATGTGGAATATGATGGTGTTACATTCCTAAAATCAAGGAGAGTTCCTTCGTTGATGTAAATGTGGGATTTGAGGGAGATTTTCATCATAGCAAATGGTTGAAGTAATGTGTGCGCCCCATCTCTTAAGCCTTCGCGTCATGCTATGTGGAGATTATAGATTTGGTTGGTGAATCCTTTGGATGGAGCGCATCTCTCCTTCGAAGAGGTGGCACATTCAATTCAATTATGGAGAGACTCTACTTGAACTCCAATGCCTCCACAATTATTTCCACTTCATCTCCAGTTAATTCATGTCTACTTCAGTTGGTTGGTGCAACCCCCAGGGGTCTGTGGTTTCTATTTAAGCGAGGCATTCTTCCTCATTCTAGACAAAAGCAAGGAATCTCTGTTATTGTAATGCTCTGCAATTATTTATCTTATGAATAAAAGTGAAGACTTTGGAGGTCCATCGGGTGCAAGATCCTTTTCATGGTGAATGTTTGTGCTTCATGAGGTGATATTAGCTTAGTTCTATTTCTTCATATGCAAATTGTGGTATCATTTCTAGCTTAAGAAGGTTATCTTTAGTCCATAGAGTAGGCATTTGAGGTTTTCAAGTTGCTGCCTTGTGTTTAATTAGCTAAGTATGGAAAGTAGAATGTTGTAGTCGGTAATACTAGTGCTCTTTTCATTTTATTTATGCTATCACACTCGATTTGATCCCTTTTTGTTTGAGGTTTTATAGCTTTGTAGATCACCACAAGTGGAGGAAAACTTGGAGCCCGGTTGCTTCCTCTTTCTCTTCACTTCCTCCTATTTGAGATCTAATGCTTCTTGTGCCGCAGGAACTCTTCATTCTTCACTACATTCAAGTTGGGGCTTGAGATCCTTCTTTCTTCAAGCAAAATTTTCTCTCTTTCTCTTGGTTACTTTATTATTGCAAATAAAATTACTCTAAAGTGTTTATCACTCTTCTTTACTTGCATATGTTTAGATATAAAATATTGCAAATTTTCATCTCTAAATACTAGATCTAAATCACTAGTTGCTTTCGTACTTAAAAGTCCCAATTTTTCCCAATTTTACAAGTACTTAATTAATGTATTTTTTTATGTGTTTTTAAAGAATTAACCCACTAACTTTGCTTCGTTAGCTTGCTGTTTTTTAGCTGGTTGGAGGAAAAAGAGATGGAGGTGCTGCCAAAAAATCAAGTTTTTCACCATCTGGAGCACCCATGATCCATCTGCCTTCCCTCGCCTCCATTCCTTTTCTTCTCGGCACTTGTAAAGCCTCTTCTGACCCATTTTTCAAGGGCCAAAAAAGGGTTTTCCTTTTTAAGCATTATTGTAACTAATTTAAATAAAGATCAAGTGGGATTACGGCTCCCACACCCCTCTTCCCCCATTTGGGGGAAGCCCGTATCTATACTTGAAGTGGTGTGATTGTTTACTATAGGTTAGCTTTAGTCATTCTAGATCAATCATCGTTTCTTTCAAGTTTATAATTTCTTTTAAAGTAACCAAGTACTTACCCAGCCTCGCTTTACCGAATACGACATCCAGGATGAAAAGAGATTCTTAGTTTATAGTAATTAGAAAAACTCATATTTTTGCATGTTTACTTTATGTTTAAAATTAAATATCTCTGATTATCTTGCAACACAAGCACACAATCCATCCTTGAATCGCTGTATAGATTAGTACTTTTGTTATTTACTTTTACTAAATCAGAACAAACATTTGCCTCTACCGTGTATGCTCTACCCCTCGTAGCTTAGTTCGAGACTTGGGGATATCGAAAGCGGTATTGTGCATTCATTAATCCCTCACATCTAATTAATCAACTCATATTAATAAAATTTACAACCCTTAAAACATTATGAAAATCCGGTGTAACAAACCTGAGGAACAGTGGGCAAATTCTTCAAGAAAAGCGGGAACAACTAGAAAGAGATTGTGGGGTCCCGTTAGGCTACATCCTTGTTGGTGTAGTGTTGAACACCCCCCCACGACTCCATCTAGCCCACATTTTCCTGTGCAGAACCACTTTGCTCAGAATCTAGACATATTCCCAGTACCTCACGATATATCGAGAATCCCCTTTCCCCCTAACTCACTCAGTATTGAATAAGATTAAAACTGACCAAGTACACTACAAAACATTTCTCATTTTCAGCAGCACTTATTTTACTCTGACTCCATTTTGGCATTGGTTTATATTGTATCACTCTTTTATTCTGCTTCATTCAAATCTATTGTGAATGCCATTTTATGTTGTTGAGTTATATTATTTCAATTTTTGCAGTACTTGATTTAAATATTATTGAATTCTTAAAACAACTCCTAACAACCATCTCATCCATAACTAATAAGCTTCAACAGCCTTAGAAACTCTTTCGTAGGGACTACCCCCCTTGGCTTTGTTAGGAGTAGCCTAAACGAAGGAGTCAGGAGCAAGTGACAGTACCTGACTCGAGACTTACCCCCAAGGACACACTGAGCAGCTTGAAAATTCCTGTTGCGTTCCCCCCTAGGTGTGTGTAAGGAAGCAACAGTTGGTGGTTGTCCAAAACATTAACCCGTAAAATACCTGCTTTGAAATCGAGGGCCAACTTCACTATACTCATAGCTTCATACATCAGCAATCATGTTATCTCATGGAGCACGACATCGGTCGCCCAGTGTACACTCCCAGAGGTATTTTTGGTAGGGATTACCCATCGGCCGCCCAAACCAAAAAAAGAAATGAATTTACGCCGAATATGGGAAATTCGACCAATTATTTAGCGATTTAATTCGCCCTAAAACTCATGCACGAATAAAAATTTGACTTCATCTTTAAATCCAACAATTTTCAATGAATAAGTTCGTTTTCCACAAAAATTTGGCGATTTCCAAATTTTAAGGAAAAAAATCGTTGAATCGGGTGACTTAGGTCACAACCACTTCTGATTTAGAAAAATATTATATTACATGTAGTACACCAAGTGAAAACACTGACTGGAAGGACATAGGACAACATTTATTTGGCCAAATTTTGAGTGTACCCCTAATATTTATTACTACATTAATTCCTTGCTTAATTATCTACCCTTGCTTCTTGGTTTCCTTTCTTATTTCTTCCTAATCAATGCATATTACTTCATATCAATGGTGAAGCTACTTCAAACTTTCTCATTTTTTTGAAAAATATGTTTTTTTTGACAAATACAACTTCTATTAAACAAAATACTAACAAAGAGCATATCTATTTACAAGGAAGAGTATGTACAAGAAACATAACAGATCAAAAACTATTCCTCAACACTAATAGGATTGAAATCAGGTCTGAATAAACACAAGCATCTATACCCATGGCATCTCTAACTAGGAGGAAACCCTTGTCCTAGTGTAGAATACATACCTCTTCCTTCCAAATCTTACAAAATGAAGAAGCAAAGCTTCCTTCACTATTAAAATTGCATTTACATTTAAACTTCTAGGTAGAAAAAAGAAACTACTCTTGGACATTTCCAAAGACCTATAAAAACTCAAAGAACCGACTGCTTAGACTCACCCAAAATTGCAACCCTCCATTGAATAATCCGTTGAAAGATGGGAGGCACTTGTTCTTGAACTTGTTTCCAACAACCTCTAGCTATATAGTACTCCCACAAAATGTACTTGAGAGGGTAATGTTATCACATCCATGTTAGTTGGAGCCACCATGATGTAGATCTAGTACCAGAGCATAGAGCCAGTCCTTACATGATCCATGAGACATGTACTATCAGCAGTATGCCCCAAATGTAGAGATCACTCAGTGCATACTCCAAACTCTCTTGTCACAGTTGTTCCCACATTGACCCCACGGAGATGAGGTTGTTGGGTCATGGTTCCCTTTGTTTGCCATGAGAGATCGGTAATGGTTCTTCCCTTGCCCATCAGTGTCAAAGATCATCATCCAAACTCAAGCAGGAGAGCAGGTATATGGCAAAGCAGGTACATGATGTGGCACATTTATGTTATGTTTCGTCTCTTTTATTTATATTAGTAAATTGACTTGACGTTAGGTGATTAGCTATATGATCCTTAGCCTCTTTTGTATTGTCGCAGGCTGACCTTTTGAGTGGTCATGGTGCCTTGATTACAAGGCTCCTCTGTATGCACATCGGTTCCTTCCCCTACCTCTGGTATAGACTTGGTTATTTTGTCTTGTTGCTAGCCTTGGCATCTCCTTAAACTATCTCCACCCATCCAACCCATTCATACCGGTCCTTACCTTGACTTGGAATGAGATATGTGATTTAGAGGACCTCCCCCTTTGACCCATGTGTATGTTCGACCCCATGTTATCCGTGTCTCGAACCTAGAGTGTGTGGGAGTGTAGCTTCAACCATGGATCTACTTCCTTGTCAGTTGCCCCTAATGTTGTAGTGGCAAGTAGAGTTGTGCTTTCCACCGAGTGTCATCCCATTAGTCCTCGAAGCAATGTGCTACTGCCATCATTACATTATATATATGTGTATCATGATGTATCTAAAGAAAGTGAAATTCAAAGCCAAAAATGGCTAAGTAAAGCTAAATCGAGCCAAAAAGGAAAATGTGAAATTAAAGTGAATAAGGCTAAGCAGATGAAGAACAAATGCCAAATCAAAATGACTGCTTGGCCACATGTGAATGAAATAAATGTAATGATTATACTTCATGGAGCCTAAGGGTTTGGACATGATATGAAGTAGGGGCAGCTAATTCTAAGTGTCCCCTAAGACCTCACTAAATTACAATCACCTGTGAACTCATCACAAAGGTTCTAGAAAAGATCCTCACGGAGCTCGAGGAAAGCTTGGATGTGAGCCGCAAAGCACCTTGTTAGATTCTAGTGGTGGTTTCCCAAGAACTTTATCCCATTTGTGAGACACCCATTTCGTATTGTTCTCCAACATCCTTATGTCACTGTGGCCCCTACTTTCCCTTGTTTGTCCAAAGGATCCCAACATCAAAGTGCAAGTCCTCCCCTTACCTTCCCCCTTGATTGGTCACCTCACCCTTTGCTAGAAAGATGACCAAGACTGTAAGTGTGCATACATTGGAGGCTTCATGAAAAGGTAACAAGTCTGCTCAAAATTAAGCCTAGTTTCTTCTTGTGCTTTAATTGTTGGATCATTATAGCTTATTGATTAATATTGTAGTTGGTTTACTAAAATAAAAAAAAGGACCGTTATGACATTCCCTTGTTCCTACAAGTCCTCATAACTCCATTTTTGCCATTATTTGACCAGTTTTACTTGGTCAAACTAGTTTGACCAAGCCAAAAATGGGGTCCTGAGAAGTTTGGATCCATAAGTGCCATTTTTGTTTTTTAGTATCTACATGGACCCCTCACATGATCCCATGCTTTATTTTTCCACGTTCCAGCCCGATTGGTGAGATTTTTAATTATTATTAGTTGCCAGCTATGAAACCGAATACGTCCAAAAGGGCCTGCGTGTCCCATGTCCGCGTGTCGGACATGGACACGTTGACAGAGCGTGTTCGACATGTCTCTGCAGTGTGTCTCGTGTTCGGACACGCGTGTCTGAGGACTGTTAGTCTGTGTCCCAAAAACAGGACACGTTTTCCACTAAAAAAACGCTCAGAATTGCTTTAAATCAAAACTTTCACTTTCTTTTTATCATTTGCAAGTGTGGAGAGGGCTCTAAAGTGTGTTTGTTGTGCAGGTGAAGAAGATTTGAAGGATTTAAATGTGTAATTAGTAATGTTAAATGTGCATTGATTTTGATTTCTATTGAATATTTGTAAAAAATTGGATCTATATGTCTATATTTTTAATATATATAANTATATATATATATATATATATATATATATATATATAACGTGTCCTAATTCTGGGGGTCACCGTGTCCGTGTCAGACACTCGAATCCCCGTGTTCTTCGTGCCCCGTGTCCTCGTGTCAGGTGACTTAGGTTGCCAGGGTTATAACTTAATTAGTTTGGCATGGATTGAGCCACTTTGAGCATATTTGATGGATTTGAGTGGTTCTTGTGAGCAACATTAGTGGATTTGGGGTATACGAATTCATTGGCACAGTTGGTTCGGGCATCTGGGCAAGGGAAGTGGCCACTTTTAGCCAATTACAACTTCAGCAAATTATACCAACAAAAATTAAATTGGTCAAACAACCATAGACTTACGAACTTTATTAAAATGGAAAAATGTGGGGCAATTTGTGACTTGAGAGATATTATGTGACTCCATGATATGATATTTAAGCTTTGGCTTGACCTTTTGATGAGGATTTGGGTCCCACACTTCATGCCTCTTCATAGGCAGGGCACACTTGCTCCATGGGGGCGCGTTTGCTGGGGCAGCATGTGCACCACCACTTGATTTGTCATTCATCCTTATAAAGGGGGCGCCTTAGGGAGACTATAGCCCCTAAAACGACCCCCCACTTCACCCCTATGTTTTATCACTTGTACCATGTATGTATTAGAGGGGGGCGCACCCACGGATGGGGGCCCACCCATTGCTCTTGATGTACTTGTCCAAATTATTCTTGACCACTAGTTTAGATTGAAGAGATTCAATCCCAGCCCTCCATCACATTGGGCTAGGGATTGTGTTGGCCATTTCTCTATTTAGGAGAAACTTGGCTCTATGCAAGGGACTTTCAGCTCTAGATTGAATACAAGAGAATTTTTTTATTTTGTCTCTACCGATCTATCATTTGTAAATGCTTGGATTAATACAGATTTGCACCTTAACTCTGCTCTAGTGTTCATTCTCTGTGATTGGCATCATTCTATAGTGATTTTGCAGGCACAAACAAGTCAATTTTAGTAGGGCGACTTGGGCAGAAAACACCCTTCCTCTCTTGGGTTACACTTGGCAAAGGAGGGAGTGATTTATGTTATTTTGTTTGTCATTCTCACTAATTACTTCCAAATTTGTTTTGCATGCAAAGTTTATGCATTTCTTGCTTGCATTATTTCTGTAGAGTTTGTCTCATTTGGTTTTTGTTGGCAGGGACGAACTATGAATTTGAGGAGATCGATTTTACTTGTGGAGAAGAGCATTACTCAGCAGGGCAGCAAAGGTCATCACTTATTTATCAGGAAATCCTTGATTTATCAGGCACACTATCATTTTCTTCTCATTATTCTCTCTTTCCATTTGTCAACTAAAATTCACAAGAACAATTAAAACCCTCATTTTACACTTCTTGTAATTTAACCGTTAAATCCTTTGGATAACAAAAACACAAGTTAGTTTTGGTGTCTAAACCCTAGGTGTGAAGTTTGAAAGGATTTCAAGTCCATTTACCCTTGCCAGGAGCTGGCCTCACCTAGAGGGAAATCGCCATCCTTCGGCATTTCCACTTCAATCTGGTTTTTGACTTGGGTATGCTTGTTTGGCTTTTGAACTTGAATATCTTCAATCAAACTTGCATTTTAATTGCTAGAATCACATATATTTCACTACCTCATGACTGCATCAAATTATTGATTATTTCCTTACTTGGACTCCTCATCAGGTCATCTCATTCTAGTATTGATATTAATCCTAGATCTTTCTTGCTTAATTGTTTCTATTTAGACGGTATTTATTTGGTTGAGCATTATTGTTTCCTTATTAAGCCTTCTTAGCTTGTTCTTTAAGGAACCCTTTCCCTTAGTCGTTTTCATTAATCTAGGATTTACCTATCAAGACCACCTTTGATTGCTTCCTTGTCATATGCTTGTGTGTTGGTGTGTCTTGGTTTTGCATTAGTTAGCCAGCACTGGTTAGCTAGGGTCTCCCCCTTGGCTTAGCTTTGGCTTGGCCTAAAACGAATAGCATTGCCTCTTCGGATGTGACACTTTCACATCTTGCAAGGGTTGAGGCACTCTAAGGTCACTTGGTTTGGTTTCCCTTCCTCTTCCCATCCTAGATAGGATCCCTCACAGATGCAACCACAACTTTTGTGATAACAAGTATTTTGCCACAGATCAGACACTGGTCATCTATGAAACCAATTTTCACTAACCAAGATTTCGCTGGTGGTCCGTGGTAAATGACCAACCAAACAAAAGCTTGTCAATTATAGGATTACCAAAAAATTCCATACATCATAGAGCTTTTGTATCCGTTACCCCTCATATTGCATGAGGTCACATTTGTGATTTTCATCATGATCCAATTACGTTGGTTGTCTAAATTTGATCATATTGATTGATCATTGCATATACTTGGTGGCTATTTATGGACACACACACTCTCCTTAGCATTACCCTTATGTCATGTATGACCTACTAGTTGCCTCAATGGCTAGGAAACTCAAATGGCTGACTAAGCCAATGGTTTGCTATTGTGATGTCGAAGTGACTGTGGATAGTGAAAAGTTATTTGCATGTGTCCTTAGAATTCAGCAAGAGCTGCATCAATTGTCCATATGCAGAGCACAAGTTGTTCCCCAATGTGATATGTAGGTATATTTGATACATGGTATGAGCATTGTGAATGATTACTCCTAGATGAGATGTGATCGGATGCAGTTGATGGTACATTTTGCCTAGATGATTTGTCCTATAGAACTTCATTATTATATTGTGTGACATCATCTACTCATGATTGGCAAGGATTGTATATAGAGCAGTTGACACCTATTCCTTTTTTCGAGGGGTTTTTAGATGGTTATTAGAGGGTCTACAAGATGTATTTGATGATGAGATGCAATTTTTACTAGGAGATGTCATTTTCCTAGTGCATTGGGGTTATTTCATTTTATGTTGGCACATTCATAAGGTTTTATTATATATTAGAGCGCCTGATAGTTTTGACCCCTTCTATGATGTTCTATGGGTGGTTATGGATTTAATTGATGTATCACATGTGGTTACAATTCCTAGAGATAGCACCCTAACTCTTGGTGATCCATTTGGAGTTTACTGCACATTATTATGACATATTCCTTCGTCCTAAGTGGAGTCCTACCTTTGGTGCACACATTTTTATGTTGATTTGATTATCCCGGCATAGTTTGACTCTCTTTTGATCATTTGGAGGCCTCGTCTCTTGTGTGCCTTGCTTCCTTGGCATCTACTCACCCTTCGATATGGTTTGTGGAGTTGGGAATAGCCTAATTTGGAGCAGAGCTCATCCACTTAGCACTTATATTGAGGCATTCCACCCATATATTATTAATTTATGCATGTGATGAGTGTTGATTTTCTGAGCAGCATCGAGAGCCCTTCTCTTCGGAGAATGGAACTACCTAGTCTGGGACCACGGTGAAGACTCAACCCAGTGTTGAGTGACCATTCTGTTGAGTGGTAGATATCTAGTCTGGGACCATGATATAAACCCAGATCTGCCCTGGGTAGACTCAACCTTGTGTTGAGTAGACATCTGGTCCGGGACCACGATGTATACCAGTCTGGGACTGGTAGACTCGGCTTAGTTCTGCGTAGTCATTCTCTGGGAGAATGAAGACACTGTAGGCCCTAGACTGGGTCTGGGCATGTGTGTGGCACTTTGACCCTTGATCTATGGGCTTGGGGTGCTTCTCTAAGGATTAGCTACCCTTGGTTAAGTTACCCTAGTACCAGATCTAGGTGTCACACAATGTGTGAGATAAAAGCATTAATAACTCTCTTGGTTTATGATGATATACTTTTGAAATAAAAAAGTACCACAGGTAATGACCACAAGGGCACTTGGTAAAAGGCCAAAGCCAAAAGTCAAAGAAAAAAATAAAAGTACCTTTTTGGTAAAAGTGAAAGTGAAATTAGGAAAAGAATAAAATATTATTATTTTTATCTTTCATAATCTTATCCACCTAAAAAGACCACAGGTGGAAAACAAAATTAAAGGACTTCCTATAAAAGTCAAAGGAAAAAATAAAAGTACCTTTTTGGTAAAAGTGAAAGTGAAATTAGGAAAAGAATAAAAATAATAATATTTTTATTCTTTTCCTAATTAAAGGACTTCTTATAAAGTCAAAGGAAAAAACTAAAAGTACCTTTTTGGTAAAAGTGAAAGTGAAATTAGGAAAAGAATAAAAATATTATTATTTTTATTTTTCCTAATCTTGTCCAAGGTGAACAAAGGCTATAAAAGAAGATCAAGCCTTCTCATTTTTTACACACACTTTTGCTCTCATAGGTGAAGAAGACTATCTTATGTTCAAACCCTTAGCTAGGGTTTTATTAGCAAAATCCATCTTCAGCATTTTTGCACAGCGATCTTCAACATTCCATTTTTTGGGCAGTTTTCAGCAATCTGATATTTTCGGGTAGTTTTCAGCAGGCTGATATTTTTGGGCAGTTTTTAGCAATCTAATATTTTTGGCCAGTTTTCAGACAGTTTGATAGTTTTCAAACAATCTGATATTTTCGGGCAGTTTTCAGCAGTCTGATATTTTCAAGCAGTTTTCAGCAGTCTGATATTTTCGGGTAGTTTTTAGCAGGCTAATATTTTTGGGCAGTTTTTCAAACAGTCTGATATTTTCGGGCAGTTTGATATTTTCGGGCAGTTTTCAGCAGTTTGATATTTTTGGGCAGGAGAGAGAAAATCTCTCTTTTTTTTAGAAAGCCCTAAATTGGTAATTTTCTGTAATTCTGGAAATTGTGGGTAAAATTATCAGTCTGATTTTTACTGATGAATTTTACAGTTACTGTGGTCAAAATCCAGATCTGGATTTGAGGAACTTTTTAAAGAATTTCTTAAGCCATCTCATTTATGAGATGAGCTATTAATGCTTTTGGAGTTTTTGTCCTTTGAAGGTTTCCCTAGTGAAAAATATTGTGTCCATGTGTGCTGATGTGATGAATGTGTTTTTATTGCACTGCTGATCTATTTATGTTTATCTACAAATTTTTAAAGTTTATGCTAATGCTGAAAATTCAACATGGTATCAAAGCTTAGCATGTGAAAACACAGTAAAGGGATACTGTTGTTGTTTCTCACTAGATCTTGGAATAAGATTTGCAGATCTAACATTTGGATAAGTGACAGAGATGACTACCGTTGGTTTCAAACCGGAAGAGTAGCTCTCTGGTTCAGCAAACTTCAATTCCTGGAAGGCCAGGTTGATAGCCATTCTTGATGAGAATGACTTGGATGACATTGTTCTTAATGTCACAGAAGAGCCAACTACAAATGCTGGTAGGCTTGCCTACAAGAGGTAGCAAGGTCAGGATAGAAGAGTTATTTATGATTCTATCAAAGAAGAATTGATGCCTAACATCACACCCTTGAAGACTGCTAAAGAATGCTATGATACATTGGTAAACCTCTATGAAAAAAAGGCTCTTGGTCAAAAGAGAGTCTTGAAGAAGAGGCTACGAACTTTGAAGCTGAACAAAGATTGAAGTGTTGGTTCCTTCTTCACCAAGATCAAACAAGTAAGAGATCAACTCCTTGCTATTGGTGTTACTGTTAAATATGATGATCTTGTACAAATAGTGGTTGATGGTCTCCCAAGCTCTTAGGAAACCTTCATGGCATCCGTCTGTGGACGAGAAAATAAGCCAACCTTTGAAAGGCTTTGGCATGATTGCATACAAGAAGAAGCAAGGAACACTAACAAGGTAATCAAGCAGGATAACCTTGCACTTGTAGCAAAGACCAAGAAGTTCAAGAAACCTTTCCCTCAGCAGAAGAAGGGTAAGAAACCTCAGGGTAAGTTTTCTGACATGTCCAAGATTGAATGTTATACTTGTCACAAATTTGGACATTATGCTAGAGACTGCAGGCATAACAAGAAGAAACCCAAGAGAAGGTTTCAAGCATCTATTGCAGAAGCAGAGGAAGAAGAAGATGAAGAACCAAAGAAGAAGAAGAAAACCAAGGCTAATAAAACTGATGAGCCTAGAAGAGAGTACTATTTGATTTCTGCTCTAATTGGTTCTTTCTCAGCTTGCTCCACTTCTTGGTTTGTGGACAGTGGTGCCTCCAGGCACATGGCAGGTAACCATGGTACCCTTACCAGTTACAAAAAGAAGAAGTCCACCACTCAGGTAGAACTTGGAGATGACTCCACTTACAAGATTGAAGGAGTTGGCTCAACTTCACTTCAACTTGACTTAGGTACGGTTCTTCATATTGATGATATTCTTTATGTTCCTGGGTTAAAGAAGAATCTTTTATCTGTTGTTGGTTTAGAAGACAAGGACCACAGAGTCCTGTTTATGGACAAAAAGGTCTTTTTATGGCCAAAAGACACAGATCTAGACTCAGCAGTTCAGATTGGGGTTCGAGAGGGAGACCTCTACAAGGCCTCCAAAGTTTCCACTCATGCTTTGGTACATCACACAGTTGATCCTTGTGAACTTTGGCATAGAAGGTTTGGACACCTTCACTACACAGCTCTCCCAGGATTGCAGAAGATGGTCACAGGTATGCCAGAAGTTTCTCCAGAGCATGAAGGAATTTGCAAAGGATGTGCTCTACGTAAGAACACTAAGAAATCCTTTCCCAAAAGCAAGAGTAGATCTAAAGGCATTTTGGATTTGATTCATTATGACATTTGTGGGCCCATGTCTTCACCCTCCATGAGTGGGTGTTTATATTATGTCTTGTTTATTGATGACTACTCTCGAAAGTCTTGGATTTACTTCCTCAAGGCCAAGAGTGAAACCTTTGACAGGTTCAAAGAGTTCAAGACACTGATTGAAAATCAGACTGGCAGGCACATCCGTATCTTGAGATCAGATAACGGAGGTGAGTATGAATCTAATGAGTGTGATGATTTTTGTCGAGAAGCAAGAATCAAGAAAGAGTTGACAGTGCCTTACAACCCCCTGCAGAATGGGGTTGCAGAAAGGAAGAATAGAATGATTTGTGAGGCTGCTAAAGCCATGATCACTGATCTAGATCTTCCTTTGTCTTTATGGGCTGAAGCTACTGGAACTACAGTGTACATCCAGAACAAAAGCCCTCATGCTATCTTGGGTGAGAAGACTCCAGAAGAAGTCTTCACCAAGAAGAAACCTGTAGTTGATCACATGAGGATATTTGGCACTCCTGTGTATGTTCATGTGCCAAAAGAAAAAAGGGCCAAGCTAGAGCCTTCCGGTAATAAAGGCTTATTTGTTGGGTACAATGATTGCTCGAAGGCTTATCGAGTATATATACCTGGACAGAGGTACATTGAGGTCAACAGAGATGTGATCTTCCATGAGGAAGCGGTGTTTCGTAAAACACTAGAGCTTTCACCGGAATATACAGATGCTCCACTTGAGTTTCCAGATTCAAAAATTCAGAGGGAGGAAGAGTTTGATGATCAAACTCCAGATGTTCCTGAGAACGTTGAAAGTCCACTAGAAGAACTACATGAAGTTCCTCCTTCCAAAAGGAGACCTGCTTGGTACCGAGAAACGGTACAAGACGCTGAGAAGCATAAAGTTCCTCCAGGGACTTTTAGAGAAAGCATAAGACCACAGAAGTACTCCAGTCTTATGAGTCAACTTATCAGTTCAGAACCTTCATCGTACGAAGAAGCAGCAAGTAAATAGGTATGGGTTGATGCCATGATTGAAAAGTATAAGTCAATCATGAAGAATGATGTTTGGAAAGTTGTTCCCAGACCTACAGGAAAGTCAGTAGTGACTTCCAGATGGCTTTATAAGATCAAGCATGCTGCAGATGGCAGTGTGGAGAAGTATAAAGCCAGATTCGTAGCTCGTGGCTTCACTTAGAAAAAAGGCATTGACTATGACGAGACATTTGCACCTGTTGCCAGGTACACTACCATCAGAACCATCATCTCACTTGCTGCAGTATTCAGATGGAAGTTACATCAGATGGATGTAAAGACAGCCTTTCTCAATGGTAAGATTGAAGAAGAGGTTTATATTGAACAACATGAAGGCTTTGTTACTCATGGGAAGAAGACCCATGTATGTAAACCGAAGAAAGCCTTGTATGGACTAAAACAAGCTTCGAGAGTTTGGTATGCCAGGATGGATGGATTTCTCCATAGCTTGGGGTTCTCTAAAAGTACAGCTGATTCTAACTTGTACTTTAAAGTTGTTCATAATCATGTCTTGATACTTGTTATATATGTAGATGACTTGTTTCTTACAGGTGATGAACAGTTGATAGACCAGTGTAAGAGGGAGCTTATCTCTGAATTCGAGATGAAAGATCTCGGATTGATGCATTACTTCCTTGGCTTAGAAGTCTGGCAAAAGCCAGGTGAGATCTTCGTGACACAAGGAAAGTATGCAGTGGATATCTTGCAGAGATTTGGGATGCAGGACTGCAAGTCCATGAGCGTACCAATGACTACCAACTTGACAAAGTTGTGGGACTCGACCTCTAGTTCACAGAATGTGGACTCTACTCTATACAGACAGCTCATTGGTTCCCTGATGTATCTCGTGCACACGAGACCAGACATCTGCTACACAGTGAATGCACTGAGTCAGTTCATGTCAAATCCGAACCACATACACTTGGTAGCCTCCAAACATGTACTCAGATATGTGCGAGGGACTATCACTTATGGGCTCAGGTATACTTCCAGCAGTGGAGTATTGTTATCTGGATATTCAGATTCAGATTGGGCTAGCAGTGCAGTTGACCGGAAAAGTACCTCTGGTTATTGCTTTAGTATGGGATCAACAATGATCTCTTGGTCCAACAGGAAGCAGGGTTCCATAGCTCAGAGTACAGCTGAGGCAGACTATATTGCTGCAAGCGATGCCTGCAAGGAAGCAGTTTGGCTCAGAAAGTTGTTATCTGATCTGTTCGAGGGAAAACTTGACTCAACGATCATCCATTGCGATAATCAGAGTTGCATAAAGTTTTCAGAGAATCTAGTGTTTCATGACAGATCGAAACACATTGAAATGAAGTATCATTTCATCAGAGACCTAGTGCAGAGAGGTGCTCTGAAGTTGCAGTACATTCATACAGATGAACAGATTGCAGATATCTTGACCAAGCCTCTGACAGCATCAAAGTTCGTGTACTTTCATGACAAGCTTGGTATGGCAGAGAATGCCTCTCTCGTTGAAAAAGAGTGTTGATTTTCTGAGCAGCATCGAGAGCCCTTCTCTTCGGAGAATGGGACCACCTGGTCCAGGACCACGGTGAAGACTCAACCCAATGTTGAGTGACCATTCTGTTGAATGGTAGATATCTGGTCTGGGACCATGATATAAACCCAAATCTGCCCTGGGTAGACTCAACCTTGTGTTGAGTAGACATCTGGTCTGGGACCACAAAGTAGACCAGTCTGGGATTAGTAGACTCAGCTTAGTTCTGAGTAGTCATTCTCTGGGAGAATGAAGACACTATAAGCCCTAGACTAGGTCTGGGCATGTGTGTGGCACTTTGACCCTTGATCTATGGGCTTGGTGTGCTTCTCCAAGGATTAGCTACCCTTGGTTAAGTTACCCTAGTACCAGATCTAGGTGTCACACAGTGTGTGAGATAAAAGCATTAATAACTCTCTTGGTTTATGATGATGTACTTTTGAATAAAAAAGTACCACAGGGGCACTTGGTAAAAGGCCAAAGTCAAACGTCAAAGAAAAAAATAAAAGTACATTTTTGGTAAAAGTGAAAGTGAAATTAAGAAAAGAATAAAAATATTATTATTTTTATCTTTCCTAATCTTGTCCACCTAAAAGGACCACAGGTGGAAAACAAAATTAAAGGACTTCTTATAAAAGTCAAAGGAAAAAATAAAAGTACCTTTTTGGTAAAAGTGAATGTGAAATTAGGAAAATAATAAAAATATTATTATTTTTATTTTTCCTAATTAAATGACTTCTTATAAAAGTCAAAAGAAAAAAATAAAAGTACCTTTTTTGGTAAAAGTGAAAGTGAAATTAGGAAAAGAGTAAAAATATTATTATTTTTATTTTTCCTAATCTTGACCACTTACAGGTGAACAAAGGCTATAAAAGAAGATCAAGCCTTCTCATTTTTTACACACACTTTTGCTCTCACAGGTGAAGAAGACTATCTTATGTTCAAACCCTCAGCTAGGGTTTTATCAGCAAAGTCCATCTTCAGCATTTTTGCACAACTATCTTCAGCAATCCATTTTTTGGGCAGTTTTCAGCAATCTGATATTTTCAGGCAGTTTTCAACAGTCTGATATTTTCGGGTAGTTTTCAGCAGGCTGATATTTTTGGTCAGTTTTCTGACAGTCTGATATTTTCGGGCAGTTTTGAGCAGGCTGATATTTTCAGGCAGTTTTCAGCAGTCTGATATTTTCGGGCAGTTTTCAGCAGGCTGATATTTTTGGGTAGTTTTCAGCAGTCTGATATTTTTGGTTAGTTTTTCAGACAGTCTGATATTTTCGGGTAGTTTTCAGCAGTTTGATATTTTCGGGCAGGAGAGAGAAAATCTCAGTTTTTTTGAGGAAGCCCTAAATTGGTAATTTTTTGTAATTCTGGAAATTATGGGTAAAATTATCAGTCTGATTTTTATTGATGAATTTTACAGTTACTGTGGTCAAAATCCAGATCTGGATTGGAGGAACTTTTTGAAGAATTTCTTAAGCCATCTCATTTACAAGATGAGCTATTAATGCTTTTGGGATTTTTGTCCTTTGAAGGTTTCCCCAGTGAAAAATATTGTGTCCATGTGTGCTGATGTGATGAATGTGTTTTTACTACACTGCTGATCTATTTATGTTTATCTGCAAATTTTTAAAGTTTATGCTAATGCTAAAAATTCAACAATGAGGACATATCCCTTGGCTCTTGGATGGAGTTGGATATGGTTGACTAGATATGTGGACCACGGTGTTATTTTTTATATTGTTGAACTTTAATTCCTTGAATCCACTTTTTACCACATATTTGAGGATTTGGTTGCATTCTTAGGAGGATGTTGTTAGACACACTAGCTCACCGTGAGGGGGGGGGGGTGAATCGATGAGCTTGGACTTACTTCAATTTTCACTTCTTCAAGCTCTAAAACTTAAGTCATCATTTCACATTCAATTCAATATCATATTCATCAATAGACTATGCATCAATAATCAATTCATTCATCAAATAAAAAGCATAATCATCAACACATTGCATAAGAGACACAAGATATAATGTTTGTAATATTTTTGTATTTCAATTGTTGCGACCGTGAGGTAAATCAGCACCTACTGATACAGAAGCACCTACTTCTATCCAAGACTCTACTTGGTCTTTTCTTAGATTCTACCAAGAAAATAGTTACAAGACCCAGCTTGTATTTAATACACACATTACATCACATACACCATCATGACATCAATCCATCATTACAACTCTGTTCATCATTCTCATATCAACGTTTTGCCTATAGGTTCATCTTCGACATGTCATAAACCTGTTCATACAATTCATGTCACTGTTGTCACCATCTTTCTGTTCATGCATCATGTCTTCATCATTCTACTTGTCTCTTTTATCAACTCTATCAAGCACTTGTCCACTTTCGTCACTGTATGTCAGTCATTTAGGGTTTGTTGTTTATCAACACTGATCAAATCCTCTGCTCATGCCTTCAAGTGTCATCACTTGTCATGTCCAGTACACTATCATGTCACATTTCACTTGGCTCTTGTCATGCCAATCTCGTCAGCTTTGCCATGTCACTTGTCCAATGACTTGTCACTGTCCAGAAGCCTCAATCACCAAATCTTTCCTCGGTTCACCAACAAATACGAGCTCTGTCTTCTTTTTCAACCTTGCCTTAGTCTGCCCAAAGACTTCACTAAGGCTCCTCGGACATCATCCATACAAAACTCGTGTACTGCTGCTGTAGATGCCTTTCCTTTTCCACCAAATTCAGATCAGACAACTGGCCATAAAATCTTAGAGAAAACGATCACTCAAGGACAGTCCAACAAATCAGAGATAAAAGATTTGTTTGTCTGTCTTCCAACTGGGGCTGCCACAGTGCTCTACTTCAACCCGAAAATCAGAGCTTAGCTGCTACCACACGAAATTTCTTAGTTCAAAAAGACATCAAAACAGAGCTAAGCCATCCTCTGTTACTACAGCTCTGTTGTTGCCTCAGAGACACCTGAAGTTCCTCAGAAAAAGTCATAGATGCGAGTTCTTTTACATAGTCTTCAATTTATATCAAAAAGGAAAAATTGTTGCCTTTGTTGCTGCTCCTTCCACAACCCGAAATTCTTCAGAAAAACCAAAAATTCAAAGCACTCTTCACCTAATCCGAAATCTACATCAAAAAGTCAAAACGTTGGCTTATTTATACTCATTTTTTCATGGAGCCGACCTGTCAATTTTTGTATTTTTAATTTTAAAAATGGAATTTATTTGGAGCCAACTTGATGCCTATATGTTTTTTGTTTTTAATTTAATAGTGGAGTTGACCTATGGTTAAGAGACAAATACTAATTGTTTTAAAGTATGTCTTCAATCACATCACCCACTCCAACATCATTCCATCATAAATCAAAGGCTTCAATAGGTTGTTCAAGGGTTTCATCTTCATGTGCATGGGCTTCCAGAACATCATCAAGAAACCTCCACTTAGCTTGTGGGCACTAGATCAACAAGCAACCATGTGTGTGTTTTTTCCATGTCTTCATTTACCAATTAGTCTTTGTTTGCTTTCCTTCGTCATCTTGTCAAGCTTTGCTAGATCTTTTCCATGTCCTCTTCTTCAAGTCCTCATCCTTCATGTCATTATCTTGTGCCTTTTCAAGTCATCTTCAAATGACCACAATATGGGTCATTTGACTCATTGGGTGTTTCAATGGCTTCAGAGCCCACGTCCAGTGTTCTTGCCATGCTTGTCTCCAGGTCCTCATGTCATCATGTTACCTTGCCATGTCATCATGCTTAACCTTTTTCATTAATGGCTTGTTATCAATGACAACCATATTCATCAGATGTGCTACCTTGGATGGCACATGTGCCACATGTGCTACCTATTTTCAAACTATTTTATCATTTGCTTGGCACATTTCTCATGGGAGATCACACATGTGGTGCTTTTTCATCTTATTCAAACAATTTTGGAGGTTTGTTCTTGGAGGATTTTGAGGGGACAGCCCTCACAATTGATGTCTCTCGCACACATGTAAGCCTATTGTGGACATATCTAACTACTTTTCTAGTGGAGAGCTCCTTTAAGGGAGTATTTTATTTATTTGTTGGATTGTTTGACACATTCTAGCATTTATTTTGACGAAGGCATCCTCTCTCATTGAGCTGTCATGCATTGGAGATCGTACATGTGGCATTATTCCACATTTGGATTTGTCCTCTCTAGTTAGTGAAGTTGGCAAAGTCATCGCTCAGTGTATGTGGTTCTTATAGCTAGGGTAATGTGACTTAATCTAGAAGAGTTAGCCCAATATTGTATTTGCATTAAATGATAAGGGAAGACTTCTTTTTGAACAGGTAATTAATAAAATAAAAAGGTTAAATTTCAACATAGAAATGAGTCTTGTTGTCCGCCGATGTGCACACCGTCAGCCAGAAATCTTTCGAACGACCGTCTCCTGGCAGAAGGGAGAGGTGTGGCCTTGGGGGCAAGCAAAGAGTCAGGTGCTGTCACCTGATCCCAACTCCTTCGTTTAGGCAAACGCCCAACAAAGCCAAGGGGGGTAGTCCCTATGGAAAGTTACTTAGGTTATTAGGATTATCCAATTAGTTGATGGTTTGTTTATTAAGTTTTTGGGAGTTTAAAAGTGGGGTTCAAGATATAACTGCAACAATAATTTAAAAGAGTTATTTTAACAACATGAATTAAAAATCACTGTAAGATATATAAAAGATGCACGATACTTGATATTGATAATAAGCAAATGAGAGTGCAAGGACCAGTGCCTTATGGAGTCAACACAGTGAGAAAAATGATAATTGCTGAAAAAAGGAAATATTGTGCAAGTGTATCTTGGTAAATTTTAAATTATTAGATTGTGAATCTTGGTTAGGGAAAGAAGGAAAACTCTCGAGATACCGTAAAGGTACAGAGAGGAATGTCTGAAAATTAGGCTTTGGTGGCTCCGTACAAGGACATGTTGGCTGCCAAAGTCCCAAGAGTGTGTTCAACACTACACCAACCAGGGATGTAGCCTCACAGTGCCCCTGAGATCTAAGTACAGTGGTTCCAACTTCCCCAGGCAGAATTTGTCCACACGAAGTCTGATCGAGAAGGGTCAGATTTTCGCTTATCTTTCGGGTAGTTAATTTTATTAGGTGACTGATTAAGTTAAATGTGAAATGTTAAAAAGTACTTCCACCATTTATGAGTATCTCAAACAAGGGTAGAGCATACGTAGTGGTAGCAAAATAGGTTTATTCCAAATTTGAACAAGTAACCATTGACTCTTCGACAAAGAGCACTCTTGACTTGCTTTTAGGAAGGTTCAAGAGACTTTGGATTCTTTTTATTAAAGAAGTTAAAACATGAAAAGTAAAACAATACATATGAAAAAAAATATATGATGGCCAAACTTATGCGTCACTTTTCTTATCAATCTCCACTAATTGGCAAAGCCTTTGGGTGGAGATGAGAGCATAGTTCGTGGAGACGAAGAGTGGTTTTATTTCTAAACTACTTTTGCAATAATGAAAACGGATTAAACTACAAAATATGAATGAAAGTATACACCCTACACTTAAGAAGTGAGTGTGTGAATTAGTGGAGTTAGAAAAATGCAAACTCACAAAAATGACAAAAAACCCAAATCCCCCCAGGGGGGATGGGATGTGGGTGTTGGTTACCCCACTAATCTCGTTTAGACTTTTTACAATTTGTATGCTGAAAATGAAGGGATTCTTAGTCCATTAAATTTGGATCTAAGAGCTTACAATAGTGTACAAAGGTATTACAACAAATGGGTGTCCACCGGATTGTTCTAAGCCCTCTTTGATGGTCTTGGTCACTCCAAATCTTCACTTTTATGTGCAGGCCTGCTAAAAATCAGCAAGCTAAAAGTGTTAAAAGATGATGCGAAAGACAATAAAAAAATAAAAAAAATTCGAAAATTTGTACTTAGAAAAAATTGGCAATTTACTAAGTGTAAGCACAATTTCCTAGCTTAGATCTAATGAATGATAAATTTCTTTTAAAAACAAATCAGATCTAACTAATTAGCAATGATTAAAGAATGATAGATCCAAACACTAAGCATGAAATTATAGATCTACTTCTTAAGCATAATCAAAACAAAGTAATCGGAAAAGAGAGAGAGAGAGAGAGAGTTTGGGTTTGAAGAGATGGATGGAACAACTAAATCCCTTGCTTGATCTTTCGTCGATAGCTTTGGAGTTCCTACAACAAAGGTTAGATTAAAAAAAAGGATGCCAAGGAAGGAGAAGAGACAGCTTAGTTCAATGCCTCCTATGGATCTTGTGACCTGCAAAACTATAGAACAACTCCTGCACAAACTTGATTAGATCTAGTATGCTTGCAAAAGAAAAACTTGGAGAACCTCAATATAACTGAATAAAGTTGGTTAATCCTATATCTTTCCAATACAAATCATAAATAAGTAACTTAACAGCTGTAAATACTTATTCTATGTATCATGCATGATCCTCTAAGCTAGATCCATCAACATAATTTGAACAAGAGAAACCTTAAACCACACAATATCACCTCATTTATCTAGCATTCATCCAATGGCACAAGGTAGACCTTCAAAGTCTTCAACTTATTATCAAAATCTCAGCAGCATTACAATAGGCAGAGGTCCCTTCCATCCATCCACAATGAGGAAGAAGGACCCCTATTTATACAAAAAGGGAGAAGAGAGGAATCATAAATCGTAGCGCAAGCATCAAGGAGAGATTAAGGGGGTGCGACCCTAACTGACTGAAACTTCGGCAGTTGATTTGGAGTTGAACTGAAGCCTGGTAGATGTGATTAGGGTGAGGTGGCCTCCACCTAGGCAAGGCGCCCACCCTACTCACCTTGGAAACATCACCAACCAATAAAAACGTGCCAAAGAAGGAAAAACGTCCATGCATGGAGAGAGGCAAATCCCAAGGTGAAGTTCACTGTAGCAATCCGATACTGACTCAGATCAGTTAGGACTTGATTGGAATCTTCCCAGATGATTTTTGTCGAGCTAATTAGCCCTTTGCTTTATTCAAATCGTTTTATTTTGGAGAGTTTTTTATTTATCTCCATTTAATAAAATAATGATTATTTTAATTAAATATTCCTCATTTATTGATTTTGAGGAAATATTCGATTAAGTGAAAAATAATCACCCGAAACTTACGATAAGTGTGTCTAGGGGTTAAATGAATGTTTTGGCTTAGAAAACAAGTCTTTATTTGCCAAAATCCACCCCCAGACCACTTAATTATTACATTTTGAAAATTTTCAATTAAACCATAGAAAAAATGGTTTAATTAATTGAAAATTTTAATTATTTTTCCTTGGTAAAAAATAAAAAATAAAAAAAATCCAAGGACGTCCGGTAAAAAAAATTTCAGACATTTTTTAACACATCACGGGACCTAGGAAATGACCATAGAACATACCAATAATGTCTAGTAGGTTCATATTTTAATGTTGGACTCTAATAACCCCCGAAGGTCTAATTGCCAAATTTGGGCATTCCAGCTTTGGAGTTAGCAAGAGAAAAACTCATCGATTATAACTCGGCTAAAGGCAAAAAAATAATCGACAAGGGAAAAAACTCCTTGGAATACCCTATTTGAATGTTAAGTCCAAGGGAACCAAGCCACTCAAGACCCCCCTACTAGCACACTTTATTACAACCCCATGGGGCATGGTCATTTCGACAAAAAAATAAAAAAGGCTAGCCAAAACTAGCTAACTTTGGAATACACTGGACTTCTAAACTTTGGCAATGAACATGCATCATGTTCCATAATTGGCGGCTCACTGAAAATCCACTAAGTGCAGAATTAGTGGATAACAAGTCTTATCTATTAGTCGGACTTCCTTTCCATGAGGAAAAACTTTGAGAAAAAGAACGATTGCAAACCTTCGAGGAAATGAATGATAGGATGGAGGCTTACAGGCTGATTATGCAAAGATGCAAAATCGGGGGATAAACGTAGAAAGGGCTAGAACTAGTCAGAACAATTTTCCTCCTAAGGGAAATTGGGTTCCGAAAAAAGCCCCACAAGATAGAAGGCCCCCTAATCAACTAGACCCTATCAACATGATTGAGGAGGTCATTCCTTATTGCACAGCCTGTGAATCCCTTCATGAAGAGTCCACTTGTTACATGGCCCGTCAAATCTTAGAGCCTGGTCTTCCAGAGTCAAATGATAGTGAACAGTTTTCAAGCGATCCTAAGTACGTCAAAACAGTAGGATAGCTCCATCCGGTCACATCAGAAACCTAGGGTCAAGCCAGAGAATACAGTCAACAATTGCATAACCTTACTAAGAAATTTGGTACTAAACCTTCAAATGAGTAGATCAAAGAGATGCCTAAGTTCAAAGGCATCACCTACCAGAGAAGAGATAGTCCGAGTACTTCAAAGAGTAGAAAGTATCTTCCTAAGGTAACTGCTCCTCCTGATACTGATGATGTTGGTCTTGATTTGGGAACTTGTTGGTCTAAAGCTAAAGTGTTAGTCCTTGCAAGTGAACTTGTTAAAATTCCTGAACAAAGAGAAAAGTTGTTAAAAGTCTTAAACTCTCCACCTCCCAAAATGTTAAGTCTAAAGAACCTCTAGAAGAACCTTCTCCTATTCTAAATAATGTCTAGGAAGATCCAATTGTAATATTGCATACTATGGATTCAAGAAAAGAGGATCATCCCCCTTTTTACATATCATTGATGATGGGTGATCTTCTTCTACACAACTGTATGCTTGATTCAAGATCCGCCTCTAATATAATGACTAAAAAGGTAATGGAAAAGTTGAACTTAAAAACAACTAGACCCTACCAAAATGCCTGTGCCATGGATGCCAGAGAGGTGGATGCAGTAGGAATAATCCTGAATCATCAAGTAAGGTTGGCTAAGTATCCAGACAGCCACATAGCCATGGACATTCTAGTGATTGATGTGCTAGATAAATGGGGGATGTTGTTGTCCAGAAAGTGGACTGCCACTTTGGGAGAATGGATCCAGATGGACTGGACTTACGCTACTATACCTGTATCAGAAGATTCATGGGTTAAGTTGCGTAATGAAAAGGAGAAGAAGTATGTTGAAAATCCTAAGAAGCCATTTAATGAGTATGTTTACAACACTGACGATATTGGAACCTATACTACTCTACCTTCTTAGCTCCCCTTAAAGAAAAGATAAAAGACAAGAAGGTCGATGAATTATGGAGGATGAATTTTGACAGTGCTCATTCCAGAGCTGGGAAGGGTGCAGGTGTGGTCATCACCTCACCAAAAGGGAAGATTTTCAAATTTTCTTATAGATTGGAGTTTGAGGCAACCAATAATGTAGCAGAGTATGAAGCCCTTTTACTTTGTCTAAAAATAGCTAAGGATATGGGGATAAAGATGTTAAGCATAAGAAGCGACTCTGACTTAATAATCCTCCAAGAAAAGAATGAATTTGCTTGTAAGTGCAAAAGGCTAAAAAAGTATAGAAATGTTGTCTGGGACACTATGGAATATTTTGATGCCTTGAACTTAATTTCAATCCCTAGAGATGAGAACAGCTTAGCAAACAAGTTAGCAGTAGCAGCATCAACTCTCCAGTCCTCTGAAGAACTATTGAATGGTGATGGTAAATTAGAGATAAATTTTAGACCATCGGTTCCAAACAACATGGAACATTGGCAGGTTTTCCAAAGTGATGAGCAAATTTTGAAATTTCTTCATAATATAGATGAATTTTCCAAGTTAAATGTCAACTTTCAGGAAGAGGGGGTAAAGAGTATCAGGGAGAAGGTGATTAGTTTGATAATCCGGTTCCTCGGGGCTTTGTTGAGCTTGAGCAAACTTTTGACAAACATGATGGTAGGAAAAATAATATTGATTCAATGAAACCTGGAGATTACATAGAAATCAATATTGGATCATGTTATCACCCTTTTTTGACAGGGCTCTCTGTTACCCCCATGTTGACATAAATGTCCACAAAGCAGCAATGGAAGATCATGACTGGTTGAGGATGCAATTGCCAATTTAAAACAACAGTGCAATGACTTTGCCATGACATGCAGCATTCAGTACCGCAATATGATAGGGGATCTTCAGCGAAAAATTGATCTAGGAGGATTTTTCCCCAGAGTTGAATAATAAAAAAACAATCATGTTGGGTTCTTTGATTCATTTCGGCACCTTTGTCATGGTTCTTCGTTTTTCATAAGTTGTAGATTAAAACCTAGCATAGAAGGCTATAACCTAGCCCATTGGGCAAACATTTGCGGTTGTCAACTTGTTTGTCGGCATTATGCTTTTCAAGGTCTTAGGAGTAATGGACAATAGTCAATTATACTTACATTCTCCTTGCCTTTGATTGTGGAACGCACCAATTTAGTCTCCCTTTTGTGAACCGCAAGGCCTCCCTAAGTCCCCTTTTGACTTCATCCTCCCTTCTGGTACTGACACTGGTCTTCCCTCGAGGACTGATCCTCCCTGCCTTCCCATCACCCAAGCAACAATCATTTTCCTTTTTTGGTACCCATGTTTCTCTAAGGCAGCCTCTTCAGATCACCTTTCCCTTCACTGCACCTGCCTTAGTGATCCTAACTTAGGGAAACCCCCCTAGAGCTGGAGAAGAGCCAGCCTGAAGCGAGGAGAGAGGGGTGTGGTGACATTGGCCTCTCGAAAGAGAGTTGTCACTAGGCCGGCGTGCCCGCATTTTGGGCTTCAGCACTCGCGAATGTTGTCGCCGTTGCCGGGAACAAAGTCCAATTCCCGGATTTTGAAGACTATGCTTCATTGACATTTGTGGGAGATCACATTGCAAATTCTTCCTCTCACATGGCGACTCCACGAAGGGACAGAGCCCTTGTCCTTTTGCAGATTTAAAGATCCTACTGGGTGTAGAGGTGAGCACACTCATCGGAAGGCTTTCAAGCTCACCTTGGTGACTCCACAGTTGGGTATGAGGTATGATTAAATACAGTTTTCAAATTTAGTACCTCATTATTTAATTTATGGATGATGATACAAAAAATCCACATGATATTTGGCACGAGGTTTACAACCCATTGGATTTCTCAAAATTCTGTGGATTTCCTAATCAGTGCTACAACCGTGGGAAGGTACATGACATTCTTCCCAAATTTTATGGAAATGATGGTGTTTCAGCCACCCATCATATTGCCTCTCTCTGCAAACTGATGTCTGATTTTAATGTTCATCATGAGGATGATATTATGATCGTTTTTGCTATAACTTTAGAAAGGGATGCAATGATCTGGTTCTATGGCCTTTTGGATGAATCCATAGATTCAGTGGCAATGTTTTTCGAGAGGTTTCTCCTCCGCTAGAACGATGGAACGGTTGATGAGATTGAGCAGCTTGCTAAAGAATATGACGCTCTTATCCCTAGGGTCCATCTTGAGCTTGAAGAAGAGATCCATGAAGAAAATATCAATGAAGATCTGATTGAGGAAGCGTCACAAGGCTCCTTGTTAAAAGGTAGTAATGAAATACTTTCTGATATTGCCATTAAAGATATGGAGCTTCCTCAGATTCATGTCACTGAAAAAATTCTTGAACTACTCTATGCTGAAGATTTGAACTTGCCTCAAGTTCATCTCATTAATAATATGTGTTCTGCAGATCAGCTTGAGAAGTGTTATGATCCGGATTTGTATTGGAGCCCTATAAATCAGTGGATAGAAGAATCTTGTGCAAATTATGCTTGCCAAAAATTTGATAGTTTTTTTTATCCTAACAATCTGGTTTTTCAGTTCAGCTGGTTGCATGAGCAAACTATAAGGCATTTTTTGATGATTTTGTCCCTGTTTTTGTCTCTAACCAAGCTCAGGAAAAGGAAATTTGGCATAGATAAGATGTTGGAATGGATTCATTGGTTGTATGCATACACCTAATGTGTGCTAGATTTATGTTAAGTTAGTGCAGGTAGAAAAAATAAGCTCTTGCATGGGCATCTCTAGTTGTTAATTTGTGTGCATTTGTTTCTGTTTCAAGTTGTAGTAAGCAGTTTCTGGGATGTGAATCAAGCCATCCACACTGCATTATGTACTTTCTTTGGAAATTTTTGGTTTGTTGATACTCAGAGAGTCTGAGGTTCTCATGCGCTCTCTCCAAGAGCACACGTCCCCTATGGAGCCAGATGTTATCACCCTTTTTTGACAGGGCTCTTTGTTACCCCCATGTTGACATAAATGTCCACAAAGAAGCAATGGAAGATCATGACTGATTAAGGATGCAATTGCCAATTTAAAACAACAATGCAGTGACTTCGCCATGACACGCAACATTCAGTATCGCGATATGATAGGGGATCTTCAACAGAAAATTGGTCTCGGAGGATTTTTCCCTAGAGTTGAATAATAGAAAAAAAATCATGTTGGGTTCTTTACTTCATTTGGGCACCTCTGTCATGGTTCTTCGTTTTTCATAAGCTATAGATTAAAACCTAGCATAGAAGGCTATAACCTAGCCCATTGGGCAAACATTTGCGGTTATCAACTTGTTTGTCGGCGTTATGCTTTTCAAGGTCTTAGGAGTAATGGACAGTAGTCAGTTATACTTACATTCTCCTTGCCTTTGATTGTGGAACGCACCAATTTAGTCTCCCTTATGTGAACCGCAAGTTCTCCCTGAGTCCCCTTTTGACTCCATCCTTACTTTTGGTACTGACACTGGTCTTCCCTTGAGGACTGATCCTCCCTGCCTTCCCATCACCCAAGCAACAATCCTTTTCCTTTTTTGTTATCCATGTTTCTCTAAGGCAGCCTCTTCAGATCATCGTGCCCTTCACTGCACCTGCCTTAGCGATCCTAACTTAGGGAAACCCCCCTAGAGATGGAGAAGACCCAACTTGAAGCGAGGAGAAATGGGTGTGGTTACATTGGCCTCTCGAGAGAGAGTTATCACCGGACCGGCGCACCCGCATTTTGGGCTTTAGCACTCGCGTGCCAGTTTCGAGTGACAACAAATCAAATAAAAACCCAAAACTAATAAAAATTGGAAAAAGGACATCTGAAAAAGAAAGGAATAACTTAATAAACTTGGTTAAAGAATATAGGGACGTTTTCTCCTTCTCATATGATTAGCTTAAGGCATATCAGGAGGATGTGTTCCAGCATACCATCCCTTTAAAGCAAGAGATTAGAGAAGTCAAACCCTTTCGTCAAAACTTAAGGCAAATAAACCCCAAGTTAGACCCCATAGTTAAGCAAAAGCTTCAAAAAATGTTAGCTGCGGGGACTATTGCACCAACAAGACATTCATCTTGGTGCTCTGACTTGGTGGTCGTAAGAAAAAAGAATGGTAGTTTAAGAATATGTATAGATTTTAGGAATCTAAACATAGCTTGTTAGAAGGACAACTACCCATTGCCTAATATGGAGACCCTTCTTCAGAGAGTAACATGTGCATGTATGATGTCCATGTTGGATGGATTTTTAGGGTACAACCAGGTAGTGATTCAAAAAGAAGATAGGCATAAGACCACTTTCACCTCCCCGTGGGGTACTTTTGAGTATCTTAGGATGCCTTTTGGGTTGTTGAATACTGGTGCCACTATTCAAAGGGCCATGGACTATGCATTCAAGCAGTTGATTGGGAAGATCATAGAGATTTACCAAGATGACCTGACCGTTTTTTCAAAAGAAAGACCAAGTCACATAGGCCATCTTAAGCAAGTCTTCGAAAGATGTAGGAAGTATGGTATTTCTCTTAATCTGGCTAAGCTTGTCTTGGGAATTGATGAAGGAAAGCTTCTAGGTCACATCATCTCTAAAGACAGGGTCAAAATTGACCCTGAAAGAATTGAAGCCATTAAAAAGATCCCCTTGCCTAAAAATGTCAAAGCTCTCCAATCTTTTAATGGGCACATCAATTTCATCAAAAGATTTATCCCAAACTTAGCTGAGTACATGAAACCTTTACAAAAACAATTGAAAAAGGATGTTAAGTTTGAGTGGACTAGTGAGGGTAAAGAGGCTTTCAGATGCATTAAAGAAACCATCACTAAAACTCCTGTCTTAATCAGCCTGGATTACTCCAGAAATTTCATGATTTTCTCCTTTGCTTCAGAGGATACCATTGCGGGGGTCTTGCTCCAGAAAAAAAATGAAGGATTTGCGCAACCCATCGCTTTCATGAACCAAGCCTTGCAATATTTCAAGCTTAAGTATACCACCATGGAAAAACAAGCCTTTGCCTTGGTAAGATCCTTGAAGCATTTCAGAACATATGTGGGTTTCTCCAAGATAGTCTGTTATGTTCCTCATTCAGCGGTTAAGGATATCTTGTGTCAACAGGATTGCTTAGGAAAAAGAGGTAAGTGGGTGTCTAAAATTCAAGAATATGATCTAGAGATTAAACCCACAAAGTTAATCAAAGGATAGGACCTAGCAAAAATGTTTACTCAGGGTAATGAAGAAGCCTTAGGAATAATTTGTCAGAATGAAGAGCCTACACCAAGCATGCCTCCAGAATTGCAGAGTTTAGATCACCATTGGTACTCTGATATCATATTCTTCCTTCAAAACCTTACATGCCCCAAACATCTTAAAGGTCATAAAAGAAGGGTTCTAAGGCTAAAAGTTGTTAGGTATTGCATCACTCAGGAAGTACTGGGTTGGAAAAACCCAGATGGAGTGATCCTTCGTTGTGTCAATGAACAAGAGTCTAAGCATCTCTTGACTGAGTTTCATTCAGGATTTTGTGGTGGGTCTTTTGCAGCAAATACAACAGCCCACAAGATCCTTAGAGCAGGTTACTATTGGCCCTCCCTCTTCGCAGATGTTCATAAAATGGTCAAGGGTTGTCAGCAGTGCCAGTTGTTCACTGGGAAGCCTAGGTTAAAAGCCTTACCTTTGCAACCAGTTGTGGTCAAAGCCATTTTCCAGCAGTGGAGGCTTGATTTCATCGGAAAATTCAAAGATAACTCTAGCAATGGTTATTGTTGGATTCTTACGGTTACCGATTATTTCACCAAGTGGGTGGAGGCTATCCCCAATAAAAAGGCTACTGATAAAGTTGTTATGGATTTCATAGAAAATAATATCATCACTAGATTTGGTGCTCCAACCAAAATAACAACTGATAATGCCAAAGCCTTTAGTTCTGCAGAGTTCACCAGTTTATGCTTCAATTATGGCATTATCTTATCCCATTCTTCCAACTACCCACAAGGTGATGGTCTGGCCGAGTCTAGCTACAAGAACTTAATGACTATCCTGAAGAAGACATTGGCAATAACAAGAAGTCCTGGGATGGTAAAATTAAGTATGCACTTTGGGCTGATAGAATAACTAAGAAAAGTGCAACCGAGAAAACCCTTTTTGAGTTGGTGTATGGTTTGACTGTCTCACTGCCTATCTACCTTCAATTTCCTGCCATGAAGATGCTCTAGGAGTATGAAATGGAAGAAGACTCCATGCCCAACAGGATTAATCAGATTATTGAGCTAGATGAAAACCGGAGGAAGGCCCTTGACCATAGTATCATAAATTAGGATAAGATCAAGAGAACCTTTGATAAGTCAGCTAGGCCAAGACCTTTTCAGATTGGGGATACGGTGCTTCTTTGAGATAAAAGGAGAGAGAAGCCGGGAAGGAACAGGAAGTTTGACAGTTTATGGTTGGGTCCATACATTATATATGACGTGGCCGGCACAAATTCATTTCTCCTCAACACTATGGAAGGAGACAGGTTGCTCTTACCAATGAATGGGCAACAGTTAAAAGTGTTCTTCAACAATGACACTTAATGCCCATGGGGGCATTCTAAGGGATTTTCTAAACCCTTATCTTTTCCCTTTCAGTTTTTCCTTATGTACCATAGTTTTGTACTGTATTTTTTGTATCATATTTAGTTGTTGTATATTTTGCATGTACCATAGATTGTTTCCTTTTTCCTTATGCATAGTTGTTGTTTCATTTTTGGCTTATTATATATATGTGGTACTGATGCACTTTAATTTCGTGCAGGAACCAGAGATTCTGGGCCGCTCGCACACTCTTTTTGAATGAATATCAAACAAGTGTACGTCACGCAGTTGGAGCCAGATGTTACCAACTATTTTGTACAATAGTTGAACTTCCTATTGAGTCGGCAGTTATTGAGCATCATGAATGCTCATCTCCAAAGTTCAGAAGTTCAGTATGGAGTTAGCCAGTTTCGGCTAGCCTTTTTTACTTTTTGTAAATACATGTTCTAACCCCCTTGGGGAAATTGTAAAAATGTCCTAGCATTTAATTTTTTATAAAAGGCTCGGCTTCCCAAACTTAAGCATCAAGCCGACTAGCCCAGAGTGTTTTATCCCTTGGTTATTATTGGTTGTTGAACAAAGGACTAATAAATTCTGAGTTTTTCACTCACACCTCCAAAGCTGGGGTAGTCGTCTTGGTGTTTCGGCCTTAGGAGGTGTTGCCAACTTTTTTGTACCATAGTTGGATTAGTTGAGGAGCCGCTAGTTGACAAACATGATAAATGTTTGTTTCCAGTGTATCAGATGATCCGCCTTTGTGTCTAGCCAGTTTTTGTTTTGATTAATTATGACCATGGCCCCGCGGCGTCTGTAATAAAATGTGCTAGTAGGGTGTTTTGAGTGCTTCGGTCTCCTAAGACGTAGAATTTCAACTAAGGTATTCCAGGGAGTTTTTTCCCTTGACAATTATGTTTTGCCTATAGCCGACTATAATTGACGAGGTTTTTTCCCATTTCCTCCAAAGCTGGAATGCCCGATTTTGAATTATGGGCCTTGGGAGGTTATTAGAGCCCAACTGAGTATGTATAAACCTACGAGACATTATTAGAATAGACTATGGTCATGTCCTAAGTCACTAGAACCCTCAGAAAAAATTCCGAAATTTTTTTACCAGATGCGTCAAATTTTTAATTTTTTAGTTTTTTAACTTTTCCTAGGTTTTTTAATTAAATTTTTCCATAATTTAAATGGAAAAATTCAATTTGTAATAAGTCAGCCATCCGAGGTCTGTTTTCAGTGATTGAAGGCTCTAACCTTAAGCCAAAAATCATTCATGATCAGCCAGCCAGCTAGCTCAAAGTTTTAGATCATCATTCAGCCTCATAACTCATATTTTCTCAAAAAAGTCAGTTTTGGGGAAAATATTGATTAAATAATAGAAATGACTATTTTGGAGAAAATCCAAATCTCTCCAAATTAATCCGAATTCAGCGAAATGAAATGCAAAATGACATGGCATCGGGCATTAATGATGATTGGAGTTAACAAAACGACATGGCTTCAATCAGTATTTAGTGAGCATTGAGTCTTTATCCACTTGGCCAATCCGCCTCCTTCAGTGATGACCACGCTTGGGTGAGTTGGAGCTTGCTCATTGGCTTGGTGTTTTGATCGAGGTTGAACTGAGGCATGTATTAATGATCTCTAGGTATTGGATCCTCCATACCTAGCCTGTGGCTCCTCCAAACCTCACGCCTGCCTCTTCCTTCAAGCTCACGCCCCTTTCTCCTCAAGGAGGCGTCTTCACACATGTGAGCTTATCATGGGTTGGTTTTCAGAGTTTAGGGTTGGAGTGGGGGCGCCTTGCCTAGGTGGAGGCCACCCCTCACTCACACATGTTACCAACTTTTTGTACCATAGTTGGGTTGCCTGAGGAGCCGCCGATTGACAAACATGTCCAATGTTTGATTCCAGTGTATCAGTTGATCCGTCTTTATGTCTAGCCAATATTGGCTAGCCAGTTTTTCATTTGAATAATTTTGATCATGGCCCCACGGGGTTTGTAATAAAATGTGCTAGTAGAGTGTTTGAGTGGTTCGGTCTCTTGAGATGTAGAATCTACACTAAGGTATTCCATGGAGTTTTTTGCCCTTGACAATTATGCTTTGCCTATAGCCGAGTATAATTGACGAGGTTTTCTCCCGCTTCCTCCAAAGCTGGAATGCCCGATTTTGAAATCTGGGCCTTGGAAGGTTATTAGAGCCCAACTGAGTATATATAAACCTACTAGGCATTGTTAGAATAAAGCATGGTCATGTTCTAAGTCAATAGGACCTTTAAAAAAATTTCGAAAAAATTTCACTAGATGGGTTAAAAAATTATTTTTTAATTTTTTAATTTTTTTAATTATTTCTCTAAGTTTTTTTATTTATTTCTCCATGAATTAATTGGAAAATTTTTGTTTGTAATAAGTTAGTCATCCGGACCCCGTTTTCAGTGATTGAAGGCTCTAACCTTAAGCCAAAAATCATTCTTGATCGGTCAACCAGTCAGATCCAACTTTCAGATCATCGATCGGACACATAATGCTCATTTTCTCAAAAAAGTCATTTTGGGGAAAAAATGATTATTTTGGAGAAAATCAAAACTCCCCAAATTAATCCAAATTCAGTGAAATAAAAGGCTAAATGACATCTCAATGGGCATTTATGATGATTGGAGTTATCATAACTCAGCTTCAGTCAACATTCAGTGAGCAATAAAGATATATTCAGTTAACGGACTTGTCATCTCCAGCTAAACTCCCGAATTGGATGAGATGAAGAGCACTCATTGGTTTGATGATTTGATCGAGGCAGGAACTGATGATAACATTATGATCTGATAGCAGTAGGCTCCTCCAAACCTAGCAATAGCTCCTCCATACCTAAGAGGCGCCTTTAGCTTCCAAGCTCATGCCTCTCTTCATCATTCACGCCCCTCTTCATCATGAGGGCGTCATCCACACGTGTGGGCTCAATAATGGCTTGTTTGTAGTGGTTAGGGTTGGAGTGGGGGCGCCTTTTCTAGGTGGAGGCCTCCCCTCACTCTCAGCTCTTCATCTTTAGGTTTGGACTCCCAGCTAGGTGCCAAACGGGTTAGGTCAGGAATTTTTGGTTTTAGGGTTTTGGTCTCCATTCATTGTATAAATAGAGGTTCTTTCAGCTCTATTCAGATGGATTTTTGTGTAGAGAAACTCTGTCCAAACTCTGTAAATGCTTGTTGCTTTATGCAACCGTGGAATAAATTTTAAGGCTTTGGAGGCTCATATGGTTTGTTAAATGTGGATGAATGCTTGGCGAATGAGGTGATAATGTTTCAATTCTCTCATTTCATGCTTGATGTTGGTTAATGATTCATGCTTTAGAAGGCTTATGTAAGCACATAAGATCAATTATTTGAAGTTTCAATTTAATTGTTTATGGTTTCACTCTTAGAAATTGAAAGTAGCATTGGTTATACAGTTATATGATATGCTCTTTTACATTTCAATTGGTAAAACATACATGATCTAATCCATCTTTTAACAAGTGTTTGTGTTGAATTTGTACAAATCACTTCATCCAATCAAGTAGGAGTTCGAGCTCAGGTGCATCCTCTCCTCTTGAAGTCAAGACAACTTCCGGAAATTTCAAACTTCAAGGAATCTAAGCATCATTAAGAAAAGCCACAGGTCTGAATGTTTTTCTTCATTTTTATTCATCTTTCAAAGTTTAAGAAATTTTTACATTCTTGGGTTAGGGCAAGGTTTGGGCTATAGTGAACATTCATTCACCAAACCTTATGCCCCTGTTGGCTGTCCTGTCTTCAATTTGTAGCCATCTTTCTCTTTTTATTGCAGCCCTTTCTTCTCCTCTTTCGCTGCCCACTTTTCCCCTTTTTCTTCAATTTTTGCAGCCCTCTTATTGCCCTAATTTGCAGCCTCATTTACCCTTTTTGCAGCCACTTTTTGGGCCCTAGTTTCAGCCATCTTCATCACTTTTTGCAGCCCCCTTTCTTCAATTTGCAGCCCCTCTTTCACCTTGGTTTTCAGTCTTCTTTGACCTTCTTTCGTCCTCTTTTCACCCCTTTTTCACTTCTCTTTTCATGGCCTTTTACTCTCTTTTTCTTCTTTCGGTTTTGGTAAGGGTTGAGTAGTTTTTGTTACTAAGTTTGTAGATCTAGTTTCAATTTGTGTTTATGAACTAACACCATAACGAGTTTGTGTTCAAAGCTCTTAGTTTCAGGCAGGTGAAGGAGAGCCCAAAGGCTAAAAGCAAACAAGGAAGCAAGCAAGAGCAAAAGACCAAAACATCTCCCTCCTCTTTCTTCCCCATCTCACCATCTGCTCATTCAAGAAGAAGCTGAGCATAACAAAGCATTGTAAAAATTAATAAAAAGGCTAGTGGGAGCAAGCCTCCCATCTTTTCTACTTCCCCTATTTAGGGGAAGTGTGTCTTGTGTTCCCTTTCATCTTTCGTAGTGTAGTTTCAACTTAAAGCACTTAGCTTAGTTCTCTTGATTAGACTTAGCTTTCATTTCCACTAATTGCTAGTTGTTCATTAAATATAGCTACTAATTGCTAGATTAGATTTTATTAATTGCATTGTGGTATCTTTCTCTATAATTATTAATTTTAAAAGGAACCAAAATCTCTTGAATCTCACCATAAGGTGGATCAAGAGTGCTCTATGTCGGAGAGTTTGTTTAACTGTCTTTCTTTTATTTTCATGCATTCTACTGTTTGCTAGTTTAACTAATTAATTCTTAAATAAGACTCTTGAACTTCCAGTAACACAAGTCAAGAGTACTCTCTACCGGAAAGCATCATTAAATTTGCACATCCTTGCATTAGGCATTTAGATTAGTTAAGTCTCTTGAACCTTTGTCATAAGACAAGGTCAAGAGCGCTCTCTGTCGGAGAGTTTTAATTGATTAATTTAATAAAACTTGCAACACACACCCCTTTAATTAATTAACTCCCCCCCCTCTTTGCCGGAGTATACTCTGATCGATTTCAGATCGGAGTACCCAGAAACGACACTAGATCTTTAACCCTGCAAGAGTAACTTAATAAAACTTAACACCCCGTAACCAACGCACCGACGTTGTAGAGAATTTTCCAAAGTACTTCCTAGTAGAGGCGCCAGAATCCTGCTGTCTAAGATTCTCAGCTAGCTAGTCAATCTTCGCGATACTAGCCTGGGATACTGGGCAGGCCCGACATGTCTTCAACGAAGGGAACTTAGAAGATTCTCCTGGCTTTCGATAAACCTTCATTGATACCTTAATCAAGAGCATATAAAATCCTTAAAACCTACCAAGAGCATTCGCACAATCTAATACTCACTAGTTGGATTCCTAGACTTATTATTTTATTTTGCGCATTTCAGTATCATTGACTCCATAAAGCATTGGTCCTTGATTAAATCTACATAATTATCTTATATTGATCAATTGTCTGTGGTTCATTGCTATCACTGAATGGTTAATTAAAGTTTGGAATTTTTACTTCTCTTTTTTAATTTCCTGTTAGCAATGTGGATTGCTTTTGATTTTGTGTTATATTCATAATAAGAAAAACATCTTCAAATCATAATAACTCCTAAACAACACCCATCCGCATTCGCAACCTTTAAGAACACTTTAACAACTTAAGAGCCATAGAAACTCTTTTGTAGGGACTACCCCCCTTGGCTTCGTTAGGAGTTTGCCTAAACAGAGGAGCTAAGAGTAGGTGACAGTACCTAGTTCTGTGCTTGCCCCCAAGGTCACACCTCTCCCACTTTCCTAAGTGAGGAGATAGCTTTCAATAGATTTTTGCTGCTGGTGTGCGATCGGCGGACAACCCCACTTATTTTGAGGTTTGGGCTCTCAGTTATGTGTCGAGTCGGTTAGGTTTGGGTTTTAGCTTGCTCTCTTTGTATAAATAGAGGCTCTTTCAGCTCTATCAAGGTGGATAATTTTTGTAGAGAAACTCTGGTGAAACTTTGTAAATGCTTGTTGCTTTCATCCAACCATTGAAATAAAAATAAAGGCTTTGGAGGCTCATGTGGTGTGACATTGTAGATGATTGTAATTGATGGATGAGGTGATGTTATTTTAATTTTTTCTTTCTTGTCAATTTGAGATTATGAATCTATGCTTTAGAAGGTTTTTTCAAGCACATAAGAATAGGTATTTGTAGTTTTCAAGTTATCTGTTTATTGATTTACTTTTAGAGATCGAAAAAGACTATTGTTTCATTCAGTTATATTTCATGCTACTTTTTTATTTCAATTTGTGAACAATACATGATGTAATCCTTTGTTTGATAAGTCTATGAGTTGTTGTTTTGTAGATCATTTCATCCTACCAAGCAGAAGTTTGAGCTTAGCTGCATCTTCTTCTCTTGGAGTCAAGTGCAAATTTCCAGTAGTTACTTGCTATATGAGATCCAAGTGTCTTTTAAAGATCCACAGGTTTAATTGGTTTCTCCCTACTTTTATTCATCTTTTGAAGTAAAAAGTCTGATTTTTGGGTTAGGCAAGGTTTGGATCTTAAGTTACATATTTTTCACCAAACCGTATGCCCTTGTTGGCTGTCATCTTTGCTAGTTTGCAGCCTTCTTTCTCTTTTTTCTTCGCCTCTTTTGCAGCCCTCTTTCACTTTAGTTTGCAGCCTTCTTCACCCTTGTTTGCAGCCCTCTTTTGGCCTTTGTTTGCAGCCTTCTTCACCCTTGTTTGCAGCACTCTTTTGCCTTTGTTTCAGCCTTCTTTTTGCCTTTTTTCTTCTCCATTTCGTAGCTTCTTCTTCTATCTGCTTTCCTCCGTTTTCATTGTAGAAGTTTAGTTTCTTTTAGAATTAGTTTATAGATCTATTTTTGTTTCATTTTTTTACTAACATATAACAAGTTAGTGTTCAAAGCTCTTGTTTTCAGGGAAGTCAAAAAGAGCCCAAAGGCCATAAGCAAGCAAAGGAACAAACAAATAGTGAAAAAGACAAACACCTCCATCTTCTCTCTTTCTCTTTCTCACCTTGCTCATTCAAGAAGAAGCAAAAAACATCAAAAGCATTGTAAAAAAGTTAATAAAGAGCAAGTGGGATTACAACTACCACACCCCTCTTTCCCCATTTGGGGGAAGCTTGTATTGTCCATTTTTCATGCTTGCATATTTGTTTAATAATTTGCTTAGAATAGAATAGGGAAAGATAGTTTATTTCTGATTAGTTCATCTTTCATAAAGTAGAAAAGATAAAAAGTTTCTTGCTTTATTGTTTAGTTAGTTCAAAGTTTTGTTTTATTTACTTTTTTGATATAATATTGCAAGACCGAAAAAATATCAAAATCTCTTGAATCTCACTTTGTGGATCAAGAGTGCTCTCTATCGGAGAGTTGTTTTTCTTTTGTTTTGTTTACTTACCCCCATGCTCTCCCGATTAGGGCCTAAAAACCTGAAAGAGACTCTTGGGCAGATTAGCTCTTTTAATTTTTCTTAAGTTTAATCAACTAATTACTAGAGTCTCTTGAACTTGCCATAACCCAAGTCAAGAGCACTCTCTATAGGAGAGCATAGCTAGTTTTGCATTTTCCTTGCATTAGGCATTTAGTTTAACTAAGTCTCTTGTGTTAGACACTGAGAGGGGGGGTGAATCAGTGTAAAGCCAGTTTTACAACATTTCTTAACTTGTCATAATTAACTACCACTTCATCATTCCATTATTCTACCAATCTCATAATCATTTCATAAACTTCATCCCATAGCATATGAATCATCAAGAACCATAACACAAAAGAACACAACACCATATAATTTTGTAATCTTTTTGTATTAGTTTTGGTCCGGCTACAACCATTAGGTAAAATCAGCACCTACTGATACAAAGAGCACCTACTCTTCATCCAGGACCCCGCCTGGTTTTCTTAGACCCTGCTAAGAAGGGTTTGAGGTATCCTAACCTCAAAAGCAAGACAAGCTTGCTTTTCAAATTAAAGCTTACTGTTACGTCATCTCATCAATCACATCAACATTACTTGTCTCTTCAATCTACTGCCAACTATCTCTGCCCATGCTCATCTGCTCATCATCAACGCTGCTCATCATCAATGCTTCTCACTGTCAAGTCATCATACAGCTCCTATCACTGATCATCAATCGCTGCTCTTTATCAACACTGTTGTTGCCATTCTATGCTTGTCAACCTCTGTTGCTCATCCTCTTCACTGCTCATCAATCTTCACTGTTGCAACTCTGCCTCTAGTCAATACTTCTTCTGCAATTCTAGCTGACACTTCTGAAGACTGTCACCATCATCATCATCAAGGTAAGGTCTGGGACATCAAGGTCTGGATCATCATGTTAGTTCATCATCTTGGTGTTCATCACAAGGTGTACATCATTATCAGAGTATGTGTTATCATCAAAGTATACAACATCATATCATAGTGTATGGGGATGCATCAACATATTTATGTCTTCAAGTGCAAGTCACTCATTTAGAGTGTGTTGTTCAAACCATAGTCACCATACATTCAAAAAATCATCTCATCATATGTACAAGGCACCATCAAGACATCATCAACATCATATAGTAAGTCTTCATACATCAAGATATCACTTCTGTCACATTGTTTTATTGCACATTCACTGTATGTCACTATAGTGCACACCACTATATCACTTCCTTACTGTATACTGTTACTTGTCAATGCACACCTCACTGTATAAATATACTTGTACTGTACATGAACTCAGCCATTGCATATACTATCAAGGTATGCAACAAGTGTAGGGGTATCATCACATCACAGTAGAACATCAATATATCACCATAGGACTTACCTTTATCTGTGTAGTATGGAGTAACTCAGACTGCATTTGTTGTTTAGGAAGAACCCTAAACACTGTGTAACTATACAAACTTGGATTGTGAGAGCAAGTGCTGTAGATGTCAATGAGGTCTGCATATGTTAATGAGGTCTGCATATCTCACTAAGATCTGCATATGCCATCTTCTAGGGTAGTCATGTATAATGCATCATCATTTCAGTACATCATCAAGGTATGCATCATATCATAGGATTTGTATCATCTTGCCACTTCCTTCAACTACTTAATTTGATAAGTTGCTCATATGGTCATTTAGTTCAACTGCTAATCATGTCTTACAGACTATCATCATCTGAACTCAAAAGGTACAATACTAAATCTTGGAGACAAAAAAAAGAAGTGATAGAACTCTCATATTCAATTCTTATACCAATCCAAAACTTTTCTCAGAAGTCTGGTTCATAAAAATAATGCCAAGGTGTACTTACACGAGTTTGATATGGCTCCCTGCCTTTGCTTCAGACCTTCATTTGCATGGCTGCCTCAAACATTAAAATCAGAGCTATTTGAAGATACTTTACTTAAAACTTCAGTTGTCTGTCTTAGTGACCTGCATTAGATGCTTCAAAACAACGTCTTTGGCTGCCTCTTTCACAAACTCTGAATTGCATGAATTTAGAACTCCTACAAAACAAACCATTTGTTGCCTCAGTCCTTATGTTCCTGAGATTGATCTTTAAATGCCTTTAGTGTCTCTGCTGATATTGGCTGAATTGAGAACTCCATCAATCTTAATAAGACCTGCTACAACAATTAATATATATACTGCTATAGAAAATCAGAGTTGTTTCACTTTCATACTTCAGTCATCTTGGTATTCCATTCTTGTCTTCTACAACTGCTAAAGTCAACCACCCGAATTCAAAGAATGGTTTGGAATCAGCTTTAGATCAGTCCATTGACTGTGGCATAAGACAAGGTATGATCCTCTATGAACTGTGTTGTAGAAGCCCAAAATTCAGATCAAAATTAAATCAAAACTAGGTTGGCCCAGGGCTCATGTATCCTTCAACAGCTTACTACGGTGGCTGCCTTAGAATTATATCATCCTCCCGAAATCAGAGCTAAGATTCCACTTCAAAAATGTGACTGTCACAACCTGCTGCTACCTCTGTACACTCCAACAAAAGACCCCAACTACTGTGTGTCCAAAACTTAGCAAAAGAAAAGGTAAAACACATACTGCTGCTGCTACAAATTCAGGCTGCTTCTTACCACAAGATTCGGGTCTGTTTCAAGACTGGAGACATTAAAAAAACTTCGATCATTGCTGCTGTTGACTGTAAAATTCGAACTGTAAATGTATGAAAATTAGGGCTTTCTTCTTCTCTGCAATTGGACTGTTAGGCTGAGTAGAATAGGATTGTTTTTCTCAAAAATTCGTGCGCTAGTAAAGACCCCAAGCAAGACAACTAGGTCTGCAAAAAAAAGAAGAAAATAGACTGTTGTTCCGAATTGTATCTCTGCTGCTCCACGAAATTGCCTCAGTCTTGCGTTTTTCACAGTTGACTGCTCCACTGCGGCTGCCTCAGTCAAACCTCCGAAATTGCAGAGCTGTCCAAATTTTTTTACCCATTTCAAAATGAATTTTGATGGGGTATTTATACTGGATTTTCCACCATAAATTCTGGAGCCGACCTTAAAAAAAAAAAAAATTTTGTTAATTTTTAAATTTGAATTTGAAATTTAATCTTTTGTAGGCTGGCCGACTTGTTGTATTTTATATTTATCATTTTTGTTGAGCCGACTTGTCACTATCTTCTTTTGTGGAGCCAACCTGTCCACCTTTCTTTATTCTTTTTGGAGAGTTGACTTGTTTGTGGGCTTGTGTATTGGTGCCATCATCAAGCTGCCAATAAGTGGGTTCAAGACCCAAACCATCACATGCAAGGGTGTATCAAGCCATCAAGGGCTTCATCAAAGAATCCCAACACCATGACATGTGTGACCAAGGACCCCATCATCCAAAAGCAATCATATCATCTCCTTCAAAGGTTCAAGGACCATTAACCCAACAAATGTGGGTCCAAAGGCTTCTTCATCAGGCAAGAGGCATCATGGGCTTCTTCAACCACCTTAGCCATGCACGAGGACCTCTATGGTCAAGATACATCAAGACATCACATGTGGGTTTGCCAGACCTTCTCCCGGGGACCCATGACATCATCATAATGTGAATGACCACAGAATGGGTCATTAATGCTTCTTCCATCCATCTAGGGCTTCTCCAACATCCATCAAGGCTTCAGGACCATCTCCAGGGTCTTCAACATCATCAGCAGGGTCTTCAACATCTTCAGTAAGGTGGTGGCATCAAGATCCAAACTTGTGGGTACAAGGACCTTGTCAACTGGGTACATGGTGCTTCAAAGCACAAACCCACTCTGTAAGAGATCAAAGCGATCAAGGCACTGTAGGTGGAACTTGGTGGCATCAATGACGTCCTGTGGGGCCACTGCAAGTCTGTGTTGGCATCAATGACAATTTCATCAACATCTTGAACCTTTGTCATAAGACAAGGTCAAGAGCGCTCTTTGTTAGAGACTTTTAATAAATTTACTTAATAAAATTTGCAACTCACATTTCCATAATTAATTAACTTCGTTGATTATCCTTCACCGAGTATGCTCTGCTGACTTTCAGGTTGGGCTTGTACTCAGAACGATGAACGGACTTGCTAAGTTCGCAAAGAAAAACATAATAAAATTTAACCCCATAACCAACGCACCAACGTTGTAGAAAATTTCATAAGTTTTTCTTAGTAGAGACGCTGAAACTCCCCACTGTCTAAGCTTCTCAGCTAGCTAGTCAATCTTCGCGATACCAACCTGGGATATTGGACGGGCCGTCATGTCTCCAATGGGTTAACTTAGAACATTTTCCCGGCTATTGAAAACCTTTCGCTGAAACCATAAGCAAGATCATTTAAAACACTTAAAATATACCAAGAGCACTTGCACAACATTACATCCACTAGCTTTATTTCAGGACTTGGTTATTTCTTAAGTCATTGTAGAACTTCGACTCCATAAAGGCACTGGTCTATTAATCTATGCGTGATTGTTACATCTGGATCACTTGTCTTTAGCTTATTTAAATCTTTATCTGTGAATGCGTATTTATCTTATAAAGTCTGGATATATTGTTCATCTTTTAATCCAGTACAGCAACGTGGATTGCCTTTTTCTTGTGCTTAAAATTCATAATTTTAATCATTTCTAAACACAATAACTCCTAAACACACCCATCCGCATCCATAACCATTAAAAACACTTTAACAACTTAAATAGCCATGGAAACTCTTTTGTAGGGACCACCCCCCTTGGCTTCGTTAGGAGTTAGCCTAAATAGAGGAGCTAGGAGTAAGTGACAGTACCTAGCTCTATGCTTGTCGTCAAGGTCACACCTCTCCCACTTTCCTAAATGAGGAGACAGCTTTCGAAAAGTTTCTGCTGCTGGTGTGCAATCGGCGAACAACAGGAGGTTATTAAAGCCTTCGTGTCAGTGTTTTTCAACATGCTAGGCATTCGAATTGAATCGTATGAACATGTACTAGGTCCCCCTAGAGTTTCATTTGATTCTGAGAAAAAATAATTGTTTTTGTGTTTTAAGCCATTTTTAATGGTTTAAATGGAAAATTTCAAAATGTAAAAAAGTGTGATCCGAAGTCTGGTTTTGGCGTAGTTGGGATCATTTTCAAGCCTGGAGGAGCATCTTTACCCCAGGAACCACTTTCGCTATGTTTCGGCCAGCTGAAACATCCCGAAAGGCATCATTTGGCTAACAGAGCATCAAAATAGCATTTAAATGTTAAATTTGGACAAAATGCACAAAAGTCAAAGTATTCAAAAAGTCCAAATAAATAATATTTTAAAGGTGGGGATGACATGGAGGTGGGTCCCTCATGCCATTCGACCCACTTCACAATGTAATGGCTTTCCAAACTTTGTTTTAAAATATGGTTACGAATTATTTCATGAGGATGACGTGATGAAAGGCTCACACTAGCATGCGAAGGTGTTGTTGGAGGCTAGCGAATGGGAAAGGGGTGGACCCCTCCTCCCTTTTAAGCTTCGTTATTTTTTGTTTGTTTGTTGATTAAATACTTTGGAGAAGCTGCGAGTTTTATTTAGATGATGTAAAGAAGGTCCCACGTAAGCTAATGTGAAGATTAACGTCAACTAAAGGGAGAGTTCGGGCAAGCTCTTAGGTGGATGCGAATGGGTGAGGGTGGACCCTTCCCCATTCGTTGATAAACCTTTGTTAGTTCATGCTTTGATTAATTCATTCCTTCACTCTATTGTCGTACCATTCGCATGAGGAAAGAGAAGTCACACGTGTGGTTTGGTTGGTGAAGGTTTTGGGTGATGTGGCTCCTGAGATTGAGTTGGTAGCAGAGGTGGCATCTACCTCTCTAGTTCTGCTTCTGATTAGTTCAGTTCAGCTCAGTTCGACTCCTCTTCAACTCAGTCACACTGAGCTTGATCTTTAGATCATTAATTCCGCCCTGGGGCTTGGTCTTTGTATAAATAGAGGCTCTTCTTCATCATCCAAATGGATGGAAGAGACCTCTACCTATTGTAATGCTGCTGAGATTTTAAGGAATAAAGTTGAAGACTTTGGAGCTCTACAGTGTGCTATTGAATGAATGCTTGTGCCATGAGGTGAAATTGTAGAAGTTTGATTTTATTTGCTAATACTATTGATGGATCTTGCTTAGAAGGTTATTCTAAAACACATAGGGTAAACATTTACGGTTGTTAATTTGTTTACTTGTGCTTTGCTATCAAGAGGTAAGAAAATAACCAACTATATTCAGTTGTATTGAGGTTATTTTTTATTTCTTGTTTTCATATACACTAGATCTAATATTGTTGTGCAAGTATTGTCTCATAGTTTTGCAGGTCACGGATTCAAAGGAAGATTGGAACTCAGCTGTCTCTTTTCTTCCCTTGGAAGCTTTTACAAGATTAATTCAATTTGTTGCAGGGACGCCAAGGCCATCAACAAAAGGATCAAGCAAGGGCTTGAATTTCCCCATCTATCTCTTCAAACTCTCTCTCTTTTTCCGGTTACTTGTTGATTATACTTAAGAAATAGATTTGTCTTTTATGTTTTATTACTTGGAATCTATATTTCTTTAAGTATTCAGATCTGATTTGTCTTCAAAGATTTACATCATTTAATTAGATCTAAGCTTGGAAAAATCGTGCTTTTACTTCAAAATTCTGAAAAAAATTCTAAGTATAAAATCTTTTCAATTTTTTTTATTTTTTCATTGTCTTTTCCATCGTTTTCTAACGTTTATTGTTCGCTGGTTTTTAGCAGGTCTGTAAGCAAAAGTGGATTTTTGGAGCGACCAAGACCATCCAGGAGGCCCCAAAACGGTCCGACGAACACCCCCTTCATTATAGTTCCTTGGTGCACTGTTGTAAGCTCTTAGATCCAAGTTTGTTGGACTAAGAAGCACTCATTTTTTCATCTCTGTTGTCCGCCGAAATGCACACCAGCAACATAAATCTTTTCGAAAGTTGTTCCCTCACTAGAAGTGGGGAAGGTGTGGCCTTGGGGGCAAGCAATGAGCCAGGTACTATCACCTGAACCCCAGCTCCTCCATTTAGGCTAACTCCTAACGAAGCCAACGGGGGTAGTCCCTAACAAAGAGTTTTCTATGGCTTTATGTTTTTTAAGTGTTTTTGGTGTTGTGATGCGGATGGGTGTTTTTTAGGAGTTTTTGAATGATTACAACTTTATAATGATGAAATAAAATAATCACAAGATAAATGCAAGATCACAAGATTGAGGAAACAACCACTTGATAATTTAAAGTGAGACAACCACGATAATATAAATGCTCCAGATAGATAAAAAGCAAATGAAAATTGATGACAAGGACCAATGCCTTATGGAGTCAAAGATAGTCTTAAGTGCTTGGGTTGCTTGATACAAGAGTTCAAAGTGGTAACATTTGTGAAATCATTTTGCAATTGTTCTTGGTTTATTTTATTGTAAATTTTATGTAATCTTGCTTTAGGTGTCTAGGAAACCTAACCGAAAATACTTTCAGTGGCTCCATTCGAATATATGACGGACCTGTCTGAAATCACAAGCTAGGTGTTCAGAGAATTTAACCAGCGAGTGTCCAGATTGGGTTGCCCGGCACCCACACTTGGATTTTTCCCACTACCTGAGTACTTATCAAGATAACGCCGATGCGTTGGCTATGGGGTTGAAAGTTTTATTATGTTGAATCTTGTAAGATTAACAGTCTAATGTCATTTCTGAGTACTCCAATTTTTAAGTCGGTCAGAGCATACTCCGGCAAGGAAACAACGAGATAAATTCGAATTTTATTAAAAGGGAGAGATGAGTTGCGAATTTTAATTAGGACACACAGGAATGCTCTCCGATAGAGAGTGCTCTTGATCCTGCCTTATGGCCTGATTCAAGAGACTTATCTAACCTACATGCAATGCAATGCAACAGATAAAATGCTCTCCAACAGAGAGTGCTCTTGACTCGTCTTGCGACAGGTTCAAGAGACTTATTTATACTATATGAGATGCAAGTTACAAATAAGGAACACAAGTAATGGCTCAACAAATAACAATGTAAGACTGAAAATAGCAATTAGTGGAAAGTAAATCTAAGCTAGCAATCACTATTCTAAAGCAAAATGAAACTAAACTAGCAGAATACTTCTAAATGCAAAAGCTGGAAAAATTAATCTAATCTACTCAATAGATATGACAAAGATCTAAGCTAACCAAGACAACACTCTTCCCCAAATGGAGAAGAAACACAAAAATGGGAGGCCTTATCCCACTTAGCCTTATTTCATTAATACTTTACAAGATGAGGGAATTTAGCCCTTTGAAAATGAAGAAAGTGACTAATCAAGAGAACTTGAAGCTTTATTATGACTTGTACAAAGAAGAATGATTTTTTGAGTTTGGATCATCTTCTTGGTATGGTTCTTCGTTTTAGCTCTAAATCTTTTCGATCTAGCTTTGCTTGCTCTTTCTTTGCTTGATTTTGCTCTTCATTCACCTGTAAGTAAGAGCTCTAAATAGCAACTAGTAAGAGTGTTACGGAACCAAATTTTAACTTATGACTCGGAAAGATGAAAGTGAATGAAATGATAAGTGCCTAATGAAATAAATAAAAGCCCATAACAAGAAAACAAGACCAAAAATCAGACCTTGGAAATGAGAGAAAAAGCTTGCCTTCTATGACACAAAATGCGCGTTTTCAATGAAATGGCTTGAAATTTTTGAGAAATAAAATTTTAAAGATTTTTTAAATATTTGAGGCTAATTTCCAGAATTGGAAAATAACAGAAAATTGCAAAAATTCAGTCAAAAGTCAACAAGTTTGAAATGGCACGCTTTTTGAGAAAATGATGAAAAAAATTTGAAAAAAATTGAAAAAATTTCAAAATTTTTCTAATTTTTAGGCTAATTTCCAGAATTGAAAAATAGCAGAAAAAATGTCAAAAAATCAGCAAAAACAACAAGCTTAAATTTGCACGTTTTTCGAGAAAAAATACAAAAACTTGAAAGAAAAAAATTTTGAACATTTTTCTGATTTTTAAATGAATTTCCAGAATTGAAAATAAATGAAAAAACACAGAAAAACCAACAAACCTAAAAGCGAAAAATTTCCACTTTTCGAGAAAATTTGTGCGTGTTTTCCAAGGCAAAAAAAAAGTCAAGAAATTGACTTTTTTTACACTGTTCATGAAATTTTCAGCTAGCTAGAAATACGCAAAAAACAGTGGGGAAAGAAAAGTGGCATGCAAAACAATGCGGCAATTGGAAACAAATCCCAAGATACTTCTCAAGACAAAAGTTTGGCAAAAAGAATGATGGATTTACAAGTTTGTAATGAAGCTAAGATCTTAGATCTAGTAAAAATTTAAGATTGAAAATAGTAGATCTAAACCCAAGCAAGTAGATCAAAATATGAATCTTTGATCGACTTAGCCAATCATAATGCAAGATCTAGAAATGTGAATAAATTGAGAATACTTGCACTACTTAGAAGCAAATCAATAGGATAAAACCTGTGAAAATGTAGATCCGCTTTGTAGTAACCAATGTAACCAAGAGATTTTTTAAAGTTTGTAGTTTGATGGATGAGGCAAGCAAGCCCTTCGTTTCTCGATTTCTTAAAGTAGAAGCCTCCTTTAAGAACTTATAGGATGAATGCATAAACCAAGCAAAAACTCTTACCCCTGGGATAATACCTGAAAGCCACAAAACTCGAGAGAAAAGCATAGATCAAATAATATTGTGCTAGATTGTTAGCTTTCTAATCACAAGATCATATACTTAAGAATCAAAAGAGATGAGCTAAGAATGGTATCACCTTAAACAAGATAAAGCATAGCATACAAAAAACTCCCACATTAACCTCCAAAGTCTTCTTGCTTTATTCAAATACAAAAGATATTACAAATTTCTCCAGAGTGTACTTGCACAAATTCTCCCTGAATAAGAGAGAGCAAAGCACCTCTATATATACAAAACAAAAGATAGATAGGGCTCAAATCCCTAAATTCGGACTAAAAGTAACACTGAAGCAAACTACGGTGACTTCCTTGATTGAATGAAGCTCTAGCAATTGATTCGGAGTTGAACTGAGTTGTAACTAAGCTATAACTAAGTGTTGGAGTAATGAGGGGGGGTGAGGTGGCTCATCCTCCCTCGTAATGATCACCCAGCCAATACATAACCTACACTTCAACCAAAAACGAATTTGGCCAAAGAAGGCAAATTTCTTATTGATAATTCAACTCCTACACTCCGATACTTGATCTGAAACTGATCGATGTTGACTGGAATCATCATAAATGCTCTGTGCCGAGCTAATTAGCTCTTTATTTTATTCAATTTGACATTTTTTGGAGATATTTTGATTTTCTCCTATTTATTATTTTTTATTCTTTTAATTAATATTTCTCATTTTTTGGGTTTTTTGAGAAAATATTAATTACAAGGCCATATAATAGTCTGAAACTTAGGATAAGTGTGTCTAGGGGCTGAATGAATGTTTTGGCTTAGAAAATAAGTGTTTATTTGCCAAAAACACTCACCGGACAACTTAATTATTACAAATTGAAAATTTTCAATTAAACCATGGTCAAAATGGTTTAAATAATTGAAAATTTAATTAATTCCCTATAGTCAAATAATAAAAAATTAAAAATCACCACACATCTGGGAAAAAAAATTTGGACATTGTTTTAATGTATCCCGGGGCTTAGGAAATGACCATAGAACATACCAATAGTGCCTAGTAAATTCATATTTACTATTTGGACTCTAATAACCCAGTGTTACCTCCTAACTTGTAGGGGTAAGATTCAAGCATTTGGCATGCAGAGGTCTCATGAAGCTAGTTCAGAAAAGCAGCAAAGCGAGAGTCCCTGGACCTAGAAGGTGATTTTGGCGGTCGGCTCACTCTACAGTTCAGTGAGAAAGAAAATGGGACAATTATTATACTGTGTACAAGTGAAAAATCAACAGTGGCTATGAAGGAGAAATTTGGCTGCTTCAAGGAAGTTCTTGAGCTAGGATGCCACTGTCTGCCATAAGTTTTGTTGGAAATGTTGTTGACTTCAAGCAAATATTTTCCATAGTAGCCTGGGAGCTATGGAAATGAATTCATCAATTGCATTATTACAAATTATTTTTTCTGGGCAGAGAACACAAACCCACGTCTCCAACTATGGCCATGAGCTTTACCTTTTCCAACATGACTGTGCATTCAGAAAATAAAAGTTATCGGACAGTCAAATCCACCAATGCATTGGCAGCCGAATCAAGGAACAACTCACGGCTTTTTCACCCACTATGAACAGAGTTTTTTTTTAGCGACTTCCTTAGCATCAGTCAATTAAAATGTGAAGTTCGTCGCAGCTGATTTGCAATTGGTTTTTTTATCAGAGTCAGTAAATCGAATTGCCGATGGTATGGATTATGGTTTATATTGCAAAGATCGATTTGGTAAAATCATAATGTGACCATTTCACGGCTGTGGAGAGAGAGACGTGACTCAGTTTTTTTACAAGATTGACTGACGCGTTGAAGGGGGTTGGCTGCACCGTCACGCTGATCACGCTGAGCTCGGCGTGTTTCAAATATTGACAGTCGATTTTAGCAATCTTCGGTTTTAAATAATTTCTGATCTGATGGATAGCCGACTTGTTGATGCTGCCGTGGTTTATTTCATGTCATGTCTCTTCATCAGTGGCTTTTAACTGAAGCTCATGCCATGATATTCATCTTGAAAACTGAGGGTTCAACAAGCAATCTCAAAGGATGGTGATCGTTGTTGTTATTTCAGATGACGAGGATGCTGTCACAGAGAATCTTGGAGCGCTCAAGTGTTTGGATAACACCGATACAAGGAGGAGCTTAGCAGCTGTTTAATCCCGTATCATCTCATTGGGCAGCGAATTGAAGTACCACGATTTCCTCATTGGCAGTCACAGGGAATTTTTTTTGAGACCGTGTTTCTAGGCGGACCTACCATATCCGCTGAAATCATGTCACCCATGCATCTCCTGTTTAAACAGCTAATTGGTGAAATCGTGGACATTCATGGTTTCCTCTACTCTCGGCGGTGATTTTGTCAAAAGGCAGATTTTGACATTTCTAACTGAGATGGACTACATTGCATTGGTGTCTTGGTAACATCATGGAGCCTCCAGTTTCATGGTTGTTGTCCACTTCTTGGAGGATAAAACCACTAGTTAAAAGCTTTTATCGTTTATTATTTTTTAATAAAGTGGTAGAAAAAGTGGATGTAAGATTCACTTTAAGCTTTCTATTGTATTATTATTTTATTCTATTAAGGCTTTTTGAAAAATAAGAAGAGCTTCTTTTGCTTATAAAGAGCATGGCTCTTTCCCTAGAGATTAATAGAAAATATACTTTTTTTGGGTTTTGATGTTTGTTAAGTCGAGTACCCTTTATGGTGTGTGGCATTACCCTGTGTTTTGAGCATTAATTGCTACGCTGTTTTTTCTTTCTATATCTGCGTCGGAGAACATAAACAGACGCTCCCGTCCTATTGGAAGGCAGAAATCCTAGCAGCTGCTTCTTTTCCCACGTGTGAGCGTGCATGCACGGGTTGGATGCCTACATCTTATCAACCTTGATGGTGTAGCATCTCCTTTGTCTACACAGCGCATCTTCTGCGTTTAGGAAGAAGAAGACCTAGTAACTGCCCCTTTGACACAAGGTCCTCGTGGGTTCTCCCTTGACTCCATTTCGCCCTTTAGGTATACCGGCACTGGTCCATTAGTGGGGTTTTGATCCTTCCCTTCTTCCGTCAACCATTCAAATACTCCTATGCTACAACCATTTCGCTAAGGCAGCCTCTTCCAATCATCCTGCCTGCAACTGTTTACTGCCTTAACAATCTTAACACCAGGGATGCCCCCTTTGAGTTGGAGAAGAGCCAACCTAAAGCGAGGAGGAGAGCAACGTGGTGACAATGGCTGCTCTCTTCGCAGTTGCCATTGAGCCAGTGTGCCTAATTTTGGGCTTTGACACACGCATGCCGACCAGGAGCGGCAATACCCCCAAAGCCCAAAATTCAAAATCGGGCATTCCAGCTTTGGAGGAAGCAGGAGAAAACCTCATCGATTATACTCGGCTATAGGCAAAGCATAATTGACTAGGGAAAAACTCCCTGGAATACCTTAGTTGAAATTTTACGTCTTAGGGGACCGAGCCACTCAAAACCCCTACTAGCACACTTTATTACAAAAACCCCATGGGGCATGGTCATTTCAACATAAAAATAAAAATGACTAAGCCAAAATTGGCTAGGCAACACATTCTAAACTTCTGTTGCACTGAATACGAACATTGACCATGCTCATCAGATGGCGGCTCAACAGGGGGTTCAACTATGGTACAAAATAGTTGGTAACAATCTCAAAATTGTAAGTGCAGGGTGTATACTTCTTTCACAGTTTGTAGCTTAATTCATTTTTTTTTTGCATAAATAATCTAGAAATAAATGAACCCGAAGTCTCTTGAACTTCGCTGAAAAGCAAGTCAAGCGCTCTTTGTCGGAGAGTTTTATTTTTTTGTTTTTAGCTTAGTTGCACTGTTTTTACTTTCATAAATCTCTTGAATCTCAACTTAAAGCGGATCAAAAGTGCTCTCTGTCGGAGAGTTTTATTTTTTGGTTTTAGCTTAGTTGCACTGTTTGGACTTTCATAAATCTCTTGAATCTCGCCTTAAAGCGGATCAAGAGTGCTCTCTGTCGGAGGGTTGTTACAATGGTTCTCCATCATCCTTAACTAAAATTGGAACAAAAATCTTTGCTACTCTGTATATGCTCTACCCAGTTGGGATACCTAGAAGTAGTGGTAGACTTTTTTAATTCTCACATTCTAATTCTATTACAACCATAATAAAATTTACCACTTTCCCCGAGCGAAAATCCAACGCCTAGATTTAAGCCGTTGCGGTGAAAAATTACCCAAAGGAAGCAGGAACCACTGGTCCGTGACATCAAGGTGCCAGCTAGGCTACATCCTTGCGGTGTAGTGTTGAACATAGCTCCAGAGACTCCAGACCAGCTTACATATTCCTTGTGGGTAGCCGCATCGGTTAAGAGTTTTGGACATATCTCCCATACCGAAAGGTATATCTTGGAGATCCCCCTCCCATTTAATAATCAACCTCATCTTACAACTTACATTAGAATTTACCAAGAAGCACTCGCAAAACAATCTCTTGCACCATATTTGGCACTGGTCTATATTGCTTATTATCTGTTTAAAGTGTTACACAATTTGACATATTCATCGATTCATCTCGTGAATGCTCTATTTTTAGTTGTATAATTGTCAAGTGATTGTTCATTTCCATTTTTACTCACAAGTGCTTATTTGGTTCTGTTTCTTGTAAGTGGTTATAAAAAACTCCTAAACAACACCCATCTGCATCATACACTTAAAAAACATTTTTAAAAAACTTGAACCTTAGAAACTCTCTGTAGGGACTACCCCCCTTAGCTTCGTTAGGAGTTTGCCTAAACGGAGGAGTCGAGATCAGGTGACAGCACCTGACTCTTTGTTTGCCCCCAAGGGCCGCACCCCTCCCTTCTGCCGGGAGACAGTCGTTCGAAAGATTCTTGGCTAACGGTGTGCACATTCGGCGAGCAACAGAGCCTACTTTTTATTTAGTTTTATTTTATGAACCAACATGAATTTTTTATAATTTATTTTTATGTTTGATGGTATAACGTTAATAACTTGACAACATCTCCCCATACTGGGTTGTAGAGCACCTCACTACTCTTGGTGCAACAAAATTCTGAATAATTGCACAATACTCAAATATATTGCAAATATATAGACCCTTGGAAAAATTAATTTAAATGACAAATCTAACTAATGTACCCAGAACGGTGCCTAAATAAACTTGGGACTAGCTATAACACAAATATTTTGTCACAATGCAACATATGTCCTCATCAATGCATCATACATGGACATAAAATTAAGAAAGAAGTGTTCCTGTTGCTGATGAATACATAAAGTTACTTTACTTTTCGAAGCACAAAATAAAAGATAGCATAAATACTAAATAGCAATCTTTCTCACATTCAGATTATGCCTTTTGCACAGCAACAAAAAACTTACAGTATCTTGGCCAAATGATTAAGCTAACATTTCAAGAGTGATTGGCAGGAGACAAGAAGAAATTGTGTTATTTTTTATCACTTCATTATGTGCTGCTGTTAATCCCAGAAAAGCATTGAAATTATGTCTTTATCATGCATGATTATGAAAATGAAGAGGCCAGTCTTATTAGACCAGCTATGGAGAACTATCTGGTCCATGTCTAATATGAATTGGATTTGAATGAAAGGAACAGGGAAGTAGACAAATGTATCCCTTTGCAACTTCCTAGAGGATAAATCTCATGGAATAGATTCATGGTTAAGGCAGCAATAAAGTTAACAAAGTGATGTAACGGGGAATTTCAGTTTCCAATTAAAAAGATGCTTACTTCTCCAGACATAACCATACATTAGACTGAGTTGACCTTAATACACAAGAAATAATGAAATTCTGCGGTGAATGTTGATGTATGAATGCTCTAAAATGGGTTGAAATTTGAAAGAACTAACATAAATGACTGATCAGGGATCTGTCTTTCACCTTTTGCAAATAAAGCTCACCTGCAAAATTTCAAGTGCTGCAAGGTAGGCACGGGTATCCATATTACTATATCCCCAACCCTCGAAATCTGCTATGACGACAAATGTTTCCTGTCCTGTTGGCATGCTGCAAAGATTGAATAAGCGTTATTCCATGTGCAATCATCTTCTGAACTTTTCCTTGGTGGTCTGATATCAGAGACAATAGTGTATGAGCTTTTATACTATGGACAATGCCTAGAATAACACAAAACTCGCTTATGTAAATAAGAAAAAAATTGTCTCTTTCTGGGATTACCTGGCGCATAATTTGTCAAAACCATAGATAATCAATCCTGCAGAAATAGATTAAAAGATCAATAAGATTGTGAACTATCAAATAACAAGTTAATGTCTCCTGGAGCGTCAACAAGTCCAAAGCATTCAGAAAATCTATGATTTAGACGTTGACGACTCAAACAATTCACTTAGAGGGAATGCAATTGTTTAGCAATGCCACCTACGTTTGAATTCTTCTAGATCCCTGTCAGAAGCATAATGCCTTGCAGCAAGAATCACCTCAATAGGGCGCCTTTGTTTGTCCAACCCTTGAATGTAAATCTTTTTCTTCCCGAGTTCGTTAGAGACCTCTGACTCCGGAACATAACCCAGGGGTACGAGCGCCTGCCTCCATTTTAGATATTTCAGGAAAAGCTGAGAAGCTTTTTCCACATTTAAATCTCGTGCAGATAGGAAACGTTTGAGTGTAGCATCATCTGTTACCTTCATCAACAAATTTCATCCTTCGGTAAGTTATTATCAAAACCTGATTATTAAAATTTGACTATTGTATGATTGATTTGCATACACTATTTGCACTCTATGCGTACTTATAGACCAAACTGATAGAATATATCTATATAATATTATAAATTGACAGGCTAACATATCAAGTCAGCCCACTTTAACTACTGTAAATATTGGCAGCACAATCATGCTTACTCGTAAACTCCTTCATCTGACTCAGAAATTTTCTTTTAACGTCCAGACTGATTGACACATCACACCATCTAATTCAAGATTGAAGTTTACAAAGTATTATCTGGGATTTTCTAATTCTGAAAAATGTATTGCCAAGCCTTCATAGGCCATGTTAGAAATATCTAGACTGTGAGTGGGCCTAGGTTCAACATCATATTGATTTTGAGCCTGTGAAGCTCAGGGCTCAAGCATAACTTTGTGTTTATTGGGCCCTCCGGTTTCACTGTGGCTTGGTTGCACCGTTCTACAACCCAATATGGTAGAGATGTTGTCACATGGGTAAGATTAGGTAATATCTATTCACTTCAAACAACCATAATACTTGCAACAAATAATAATAGAAACATAATATATTAGCAAAATATAAATACAAACAGAAATAAAAATCTCTAGATATATGAAAGAGAGATTGAGATGTACCCATATAAAAATGGCCATGTTGGGATATAAAAAGAAAGATACCAGATCTATACATAAATAGAAATACTATAGATATGATATTTACATAGAATTATTGTTACAATGCAAATATAAATATCTTAAACAATAATCAAAATTGTATTTTTACATATTCATATTTCTATAAGTTGTGAGTTCCAACTCTTATAAGATCTATTTAGTTGACTGAGACTACAACTAGCCTAGATCCATCTTAAATTATCAAAAAAATTACTCCTCAAGGGATTTGATCCCTCTCGGCACTTGATAGATCCAGGATTAAGATCACATGTGATTGATTGATTATTTGGACACTGAGGGGCTGTTATGCATGCACTCATTTTTCCAAACATTGCCTTATTGGCTAACTTTGAGTTGACTTTCTGCCTCGATGGCATGGTGTTTGATGTTCTAAGAAGAGTGTTCTAGTGCAAAGTGCAGTATTTGATTGATTCATTGTGTTATGCCCCAAATTCTTTGAAGCGCACCCTATTAGATGTGCCAAGGAGGAGGGTACTTTTGCTATTGGAAAAGGCCAAGTTGGGGCATGTAAAGGTGTTGGTCTATCGATGTCTCAAACCCCTTGGTCAATCATGGCAGGCCCTCTTGGTCCTCATTTCAAGGTATATTGGTCTTGTGGCCCTGCTGCCTACCCCTTCATGTGTGGCAACTGGTAACTCCCTATCATATCAAGCATTTATGCCCTGGATAGGTATTAGTGCATCTTGGGGTGACTCCATTAGAACACATGATTTGTGGAGCCCCTAGCCACACTTATGATTTTATGCTTTGTAAAGGTGATTGCACTTGTAAGGGTTGTCATACCTGGCACACCTTCTTTTATGCCCACTTGGACCTTGTTGTGTTGTATTAACTATTACCCCTCCTCTTGGTCATCTTGGTCAAAGAAGTGAAGATGTCCACCTAAAAAGAGCACTTTGAAGGTTGTTATAGTTCAAACTAGCAGGCTAGACTTGCTAGTGAATGTCAATCATATGAGAAGGTTTGGACCATTGTCACCTTTGTCCAACCTCTCAACTTCTTCGAGATCCAATGTTGTCCCAAGGAGAAAGCCCTTTTGTGTATACCTGGCAGTCACAATTACACAAGTACCTGCCAAACACCTTGTATGTTATGAAGATAAATAGAAAATAAAGCAATTATTAATAATTAATAATAGCTTGTCAAGTTCCGGTAGAGCAAACGGTCAAGATGGGTTTTGTTCTCCAAGGCGGCCCGAGATCAAAACCCGCTACTCCTAGGAGGTGACATCTAAATCCAACCATGCTAAGGGTTGGTGCGGCCCAAGCTAGGTGCGATCCCCAAGTGATTTTGACGGCTTAGATGCCCCTGGGTTGTGGTTTCTCAAACCAAAAGTTGTCCCAACAAGTCAAAGGGCATTGCAGCAAACAAACAAACAAACAAAAATTAATAATAGTTTAGGATAATTAATGAAACATTAATTGTAAATATGAGGATGTGACCCTCCATGTAAATGGCCAACCATATTTAAAGGTGGCCTACTCATTTGTAAATCATCCATCAAATTATTATATTCATACATTCATTTCTTCAACATGTAAGTCAGATATGCTTCTTGAAGTCAAACAACCAGATACAGTTGCGACATTGGTATCAAAGCAGTCATGCTCCTCAGGTGAGCTCAGATTTGGCTCCTCATTCCACTCTTTCCATTGTCCATCTCTCTCTTTCCACACTCTCTTTTCTTCTACCACCGCGTCCTCCTTCCATACTCCCTTTCCTTCCCTACATATCTCCCCTTCCACCTCCACTCCCATTGTTTGTCCCCCACGCAGCCCTAATTCCTTCACTCCATATCATGTCTACCTTCCTTTCGTCTGTGTTGCCCTCCTCTGCTCCCCCGTTCCCTCCATCCACTTCATCAGACTTCCTTCCACCTCATCATTGTCCACTTCCGTCAACCCCTCCCCGCCTTCATGTTGTCCACCTATGTTTCCATCGTCGGCGCCATTACCCGTGCTTCCCTCGCTGCTCCCCCGTTCCCTCCATCCACTTCATCAAACCTCCTTCCACCTCATCATTGTCCACTTCTGTCAACCCCTCCCCGCCTTCACGTTGTCCACCTATGTTTCCATCGTCGGCACCATTACCCGTGCTTCCCTCGCTACTCCCCCTCATCACTCGAATCCATCCACCCCTCCCTCATCATGCTCCTTCCCTACCAACTCTATGCATCACATTCTTTGTCCAACTCCCGCGAGAGTATCCCCTTTGCTCGCGCCCCTTCACACTCAGCTATCCACTCCTCAGTGGCACCTTTCCACAGCTCCAACACCTCCACACTCGTTAGCCCTTGCCACTATATCATTCAAAAACCAACTCCTTTCCCATCGCATCAATGGTCTCCCCAACGCCATCTCCATAAACTCATGCCCTTCCCTTGAAACACTGTCATCACCTCCACATGCCTGCAACCATACACTATTGCATGCCCGTTCTCACCAGCTCTCGCCCACACTCCTCACTGCCCACCCTCGACCTTGCTCGCCAGCACTCCCTCCTCGCGGATTGCGCCTTCGCTATCTTCCTGCTAGTTGCTCCCTCCTCCCTTGCGACTGCCCCTTGTCATCTCCACAGCTGCCACCTTCCTTCCCTCCTTCACGTGAACCCTAATCCTCCATTCCTGCTGCTCCACTAAGCCTGCATAAACAACAAATAAAAATTAAATATTACATATAATATTATTATTATTATAATATTTATGTTATTAAAAAAATTATTACCCAACCTTTAAAAATAAAAAAATATAATATAATAATATTATTATTATAATTTTATCATAATCCTATTTTTTATTTTTTCACTATATAAAAGCCAAAATTGGGTCCAAATACACACCTCCGCATACCAGGACCAAAGCCATGACGGAATTAAAAAACCAAATTGAGAAATTGGAGAAGGACATCAAGGCCCTCGTCCCCAACCAAAAAAGTTGGAAGGAAGAAATGAAAAAATAACAATGCAGTGCTTAAGAAAGAATCAAAGACGAAGCTGTTCTAGTATTAGAAAGAAGGCTAGATGAAAAATTGGATGTCATGAACTAGAAACAAAAAGACTTGGATGACAAAATGAGTGCCATGACACAAGACATAAACACCATAACACAAAACTTGAGCACCATAATACATTAATCGAGGTTACAAAATCTAATGCCTAGTACAAACCATATCAACAGTCTAGACATGTTGGATGCCTCATCTCACGTTTCCACATAGGAAACACTTGCCAAGAATCAAGAAGATTTGAAAAACGAAATAAAGAGTAACAATGCGACGCTTAAATGAGAGATTGAAACAAAAGTACTTCTAGATATGGAAGCACGATTAAACGACAAAATAGATGCTATCAGTAAGATAGTAGAGAAAGATAAAGGCTAAAAGTCACTGCAAACAACGAAGCAATTCAAACATCTCAGTTGCATCATCTAGTAGCTCCCAGCCACCATCAAACCGTAAAGCAAAAAGCAACCAATATCAGCCTTACATAGTGTACCCACCTAGGGAAAAAATAGAGTTGTTGAAATACAATGGGAGTGAAGACCAATGTGTTTCCTGGTTAAACAAAGCGGAGGAGTACTCCGACATATACAACATTACAACTGACGAAGAGAAGGTGAAATATGCGTCAATGCATATGGAAGGGTATGCCTATAACTGGTACATGTGGTGGAAGGAAGACAATTTTTTCTACACCTGGAACTTGTTCAAAAATTATTTTTTTAAAAGGTTTCAAGGAATCGCAGAAGATGAATTTTTTTGAAAGCTTACCAGATTACAACAGGAAGGAAGCATCAAGGAATTCACACATTAGTGGGAATCCTTGTCGACACAAGTATTTGGGCTATCTAACAAACAACGACTCAAAACCTATTTAGGAGGTCTTCAACCATACCTTCAAAAAGAATTAAAGATGCATGACATACCAAACGTAGAAGTGGCAAGGCATAAAGCAAAACCAACAAAACACAAATTGGAAGGAATAGAAACAAGAGGCGATAACAATTATCGACAAGAAAAAGAGACACAATGTAGATATTGTGGAAATAATTGGTCACTCAGTCAGTATAGAGCTCAACAATTAGCTATCTCTTGGGATTTGTGCCTCTTAACCTTGCATGAGTGAATTTCGTCTTTGGCACGTTCGGAGTGGTTGGTTGATGAAAACAAGGAAGAGAGTGGGCACCTTGCCTAGGTGGAGGCCACCTCACCCCCGGTTACAACCACCAAGTTCACCTTCAGATCAATGCAGTGAGCATCAGTTAGTTGGTGGTTGCGCCCCCTTGATCTCCCCTTGATGCTTGCGCTAGGGTTTATGAGCCCTCTCTTCTATTTTTTGTATAAATACGAGGACTTCTTCCTCATTCCAGAGGGAAGCAAGGAACCTCTGCTCTTGTAATGCTCTATAATTGTTTAATGAATAAAAGTGAAGACTTTGGAGGTCCATCCTGTGCAAGATTTGTTTTATGGTGAATGTTGGTGCTTCATGAGGTGATATTAGCTTAGTTTTATTTCTTCATATGCAAATTGTGGTATCATTTTCAGCTTAAGAAGGCTATATCTAGTCTATAGAGTAGGCATTTGAGATTTTCAAGTTGCTTACTTGTGTTTAACTAGCTAAGATTGGAAAGTAGCATGTTGTAGTCGGTAATACTAGTGTTCTTTTCATTTTATTTATGTTACCACACTGGATTTGATCCCTGTTTGTATGAGGTTTTATAGCTTTGCAGATCACCACAAGTGAAGGAGAACCTGGAGCTCGGTTGCTTCCTCTTTCTCTTCACTGCTCCCTGTTTAAGATCTAATGCTTCTTGTACCGCAGGAACTCTTCATTCTTCACTGCATTCAAGCTGGGGCTTGAGATCCTTCTTTCTTCAAGCAAATCTTTCCCTCTCTCTTGGTTACTTTATTACTGCAAGTAAAATCGAATCTAAAGCATTTATCATTCCTCTTTATTTGCATATGTTTAAATCTAAAATATTGCAAGTTTTCATCTCTAAATATTAGATCTAAATCACTAGTTGCTTTAGTACTTAAAAATCTAAATTTTTTCATTTTTTACAAGTACTAAAGTAGTGTATTTTGTATGTATTTTTAAAGCATTAACCAACTAATTTGGCATTTCAAGCTTGCTGGTTTTTAGCAGGTCTATGGAAAAAGAGAAAGAGATGTTGCCGAATTTTTGAGTATTAAGCCATCCAGAGCACCCATACTCAGTCCTACCTCCCCCCTCTTCTTTCCCCTTCTTTTCAACAGTTTTTTAGGCCTTTTTGACCCATTTTTCAAGGATCAAAAGGCACTCTTTCTTTTGAAGCATTGTAACAAGTTAATAAAGAGCAAGTGGGATAAAGCTCCCACACCCACTTCCCCCATTTGGATGAAGCCTATATCGTCCCTATTTTCTATTTTTTCTTGCTTTTTGCATGCATAGTAATTGTTTAGAGTAGATTAGTCTTTTTTGCTTTCATAAAAAGAAAAACTTTGTTAGTATAGATTTATTTCAGTCTTACTGCTTTTATTTAATTGCTAAAAGAAAAAGAAAGAATCCAAAGTCTCTTGAATCTCACTAAAAAGTGGATCAAGAGCACTCTCTATCGAAGAGTCTTTATTTTGTTTTACCGCTTTCTTTTATTGCTTAAAGAAAAAAGAATCAAAAAATCTCTTGAATCTCATCGAAAGGTGGATCAAGTGTGCTCTCTGACAGAGAGTTTATTATCTAGTTTAGTTCTTTTACTTTTGACAGCATCTTTTGTTTCTTTCGTTCATAAATCTCTTGAATCTCGCCATAAGGAGGATCAAGAGTGCTCTATGTCAGAGGATTGTTACAATGGCTCTATTTCACCAATAATAAAAATCGGAATAAACCAATTTACTACGTTGTGTATGCTCTACCCGGTTGGGATACCCAGAAGCAGTATAGATTATTTAAGTCCTCACATCCTAATCAAAGTCACACCAATAAAAGTTACCAACTTCCCCTAGGCGAAAATCGAACACCTAGATTTAAGCCGTTGCAGTGGCAAATTACCCAAAGGAAGCGGGAAAAATTGGTCAGTGACCTTGAGGTGCCAGTTAGACTATGTTGTCGTTCCTGACCGACGTCAGTGTGTCAAAGCTCAAAATTAGGCACACCGGCCCGATGGCAACTGCAAAAAGAGCAACCACTGTCACCACGCTCCTCTCTTCCTCGCTTCAGGTTGGCTCTTCTCCAACTCAAGGGGGGTGTCCCTAAGGTTAATATCACTAAGACAGGAAAGAAAAACGAACAAGGTGAATAGAAGAGGCTGCCTTAGAGAAATGGTTGTAGCATAAAATTATTTGAATGGTTGATGGAAGGAGGGAAAGATCAAACCCCACTAATGGACCAATGTCGATATACCTAAAGGGAGAAATGGAGTCAAGGGAGAACCCACGAAGGCCTTGTGTCAAAGGCGCGACTATTAGATCTTCTTCCTCCTAACTACAGAAAATGCACTATGCAAACAAGGGAGATACTACACAATCAAACTTGATTAAGTGTAAACATCAATACCCGTGCATGCACACTTACAAAGGGGACAAGCTAGCAACTGCTAGGATCTCCACCTTCCAATAGCATGGTAGCATCTATTTATGGTCTCCAACGCAAACATAAAAGAAAGAAGGTGTCCAGCAAAAAACGCTCATTCACACAAGTTAATGCCACACACCATAGAGAGCACTCAACTGAACAATCATAAAACCCAAAACAATATTTTTTTTATTAATCCCTGGGGAAAAATCCTCCCAATTTTTCCATGATTACATTAGGGAAAGTTGGCCTCTTTATAGGTACAAAACTTCCTTATTCTTTTCAAAAAAGGAAAAGAATAAAATAGTAATAAAAAAGAAAAGTAATAAAATAATAGACGAAAAGGTAAGATCCTAGATCCACCTTTTACTCATTACAAAATCTACTTTATTAAAGGAACCATACTTAACTACTCGTTCCCTTTCAAAGAGGGATGACCCAAACCACATAACTAATAAAAGTCTTAACACATTTGGCTGCATGATAAAGGATCCAAGATCCATGTGAAGAAGAAGCCTAGTTCAGACTCAGTCTTACGATTTCCAGCATGAGAAAAATGATACGTGGATCATCCGGATGCTAACAAGCCTACCCTGTAATTGTAAACCAAACCACCACTCAAACTGATAAGTGGCTCGTTGAGAACTCACGAAAGAGTGCAGAGCTGCCACATGGGAGAAGCCAAGGCGGAAGAGAGGTGCATTAGTCGCCACTAAACTCGAGGCCTGGCATTTCACAAAATCTGCGAGTTGATTGGTAGCCATCTATCCCACCGATTTTATTAATCGATTGACTGGTTGCTATAATAAACGCCAAGCCAGATCAACTCCATTCACATTCAATTTTATGCACACAGCTGCCTGATGGTAAATCACGGCTCTCCCCAGCAATTGACTCACCCATGATGTGTGGTAAAAATTTACAGTTTTAACAAAACGTGGCACTTTTAAAAAATCACGATTCTGTAACGGGCTGTTAATGGGACGCTGCTCCAGAACTTCACATGGCCACGGAGATCAACCCAAGCGATTGTTTAAAGATAGAAATCGGCTACTATGATGATAATTGGCGCGTGGGTGAGCACTCCCTCCTGTATCGGTGATGTAGATACCACAAGCAGCTTATCAACAGTGAATAGCATGAACTTCCTCCTCGTAACGCACTATCATAAAAAGCTCGGGTCTCCATTCCATTCAGATGCCAAGGAACAAACTCGCTATGTATTTGTGGTGTAATCACCCAACTATCATGAAACGGCTGCCAGGGGAAAGAAAGTGGATTCTTCAAACTGTCATAAAAAGCGCGGGTCTCCATTCCATTCGGACGCCAAGGAACAAACTCGCTATGTATTTGTGGTGTAATCACCCAACTATCATGAAACGGCTGCCAAGGGAAAGAAAGTGGATTCTTCCACGACTCAGCCAGTGAGTTGCTCCCTTGACTCCCACATCCTGTGAGTCTTCAAGTACTTCCACAGTTTGTCTAAAAACATTTTCAATGATTTGAGGCCACAATGGAGAGCTTGCACCACCACCAACCAACCGAAGAGGTCCAGTATCTGTCCATGGCTTATCAAGCATTACATCTCGAGCCGAACGCATGGCAAAACTGACACCTTCCATTATAGAACGAAACATCTCTGGTAACATAGTATCACTTGATATTCCAATAAACATTGCACGTGCAATGGGATCTTCAAATGGGCAACGCTCTACAGACAAAAAAGGTAGATATAATAGGCCTCTACATCTAGTTTGTGCAAGTGTTGCTAGTTTATCTACTTCTTTCATCAGAAGTATATCTCTTTTGTAGGTGTACACCAAATTGGAGGCAACCCAAGCTATATTTCCCCTAGCAGTCATTATAGAACCTGTTCGGAAGACAAGGGTAAAGTATGGATGTGCTAAAGTAAAAAAACCCTGGTACACTTCTCATTACATTCTCAGGTGATCACAAAAATGAACCAACAACCCATCCTGAAGTCCCAAGGTAACCGTACATTGGTCCAGGAACGCCTGCTCCAACTCCCAATGAACAAGCGCCAGCATCACCACAACAATGTAAAACCAGAATGGCCTTTAGAAGAGGAAAGCCCAACTCTATTTGTTGCATCTTCACTAACCTCTCCACAAGGAATGTCCACCGGTGCTATATGCGGTAGCATCTCTAACCAATGTCCCAAATTTATTGTCTTTATCAAGGACTCTGCATACTGAAATGAAAGGTCAGTCAAGCCTGTGGTTCAGGTAGTAGTTGCATCAGTTACAAGTGCCCCAATCAACTTCCATGCTGTTAGTTTTGTACCTAGGGAAGTGTTTCCCTAGGTGACTTTAGCCTTTAGTCACCTAGTGAAGGGAAATAAAGTGAACCTTGTATTAAACAACTTAAGTGACATTTAATGTGACGTTAATGTCTAAAGTCATTTTTTGATCAATTTAAGTGGGTGAGTGAAATTAACATTTTTATATTAAAATGTGTGCAATTAATTTCAGCCATTGATCTCATTCATTCTCAGCCATTGGATTGAGGTCTCTTCACCTACCTAGGGTTATAGACAAAAAGCAAGGAAAAGGTTTTCATTTTTTAATTCTTGTGAGAAGAAGAAACGAGAGAGAGCTGAAGGAGAGCAAGGGCACGAATTTCGAGGAAGCTTGCTGAAGATATTTTGGTGGGCATGGATTTCGAGACATCCACCATTTATTGCTGCACAGTTTTCGAGGGTGTACGGATTTCGTACTGTACATTTTGGGCACAGTTTTCGAGGCATGGTTTTGGTATAGAAAACGAGAAGTCAGGCATAGTTTTCGAGGCTTCTTGCTGTACTTTCTAGGCACAGTTTTCGAGGTATGTACGACAACATTTAATGTTGTCCGTACTGTATGGTTTTTCTGCAAGTGTGTGCACGAAAATCAAGGTTTGAGTAATTATTATTCAGCACAGAAATCGAGGCTGATGTGACTGCTGATTTGGCACTATTTTCAAGGAAGAAATAATGCACAGAAACAAGGCAGCTCATGCACAGAAAACGAGACAGTTTATTGGTTGAGATAAGTTTGATTTTGACTGTAAAAATGAATGTCTTATTTTTCCAGAAGCTTAATAAAAACCCTCTCTCTCACTGACTGGTTTTCCCTTGGTCGATTTTTCCAGGGCCATTGGCCAAAATACTAGTGTTCTGTGTGTTGAATGGCGTGCTGATATTTTATTTCCTGTCACTGAAAAGATTAGTTACAGCAGTGTTTTAAGTCTGTAAAATTTTGTTTATTTCCAGAACTTTATTTTTCTAAGAATGTCATAAACAGAGATATAATTTTAACTTAAAACCGGTGGCTGATAACTATCAAAAATCTACATGGTCTCAGAGCGGGTTGTGGCAGAAAATTAAATTTTAGCAGTGAAACAGTGATTTCAAGAATTCAGAGAAAACATTTGTGACAGTAGTACATTTTGCTGAAACTTGTTCTTTGAGAAAAATGACTTCCATGGGGTTGAGAACTGAGGATAGGTTGGATGGGGCAGCGAACTTTGTCTCATGGAAGGCCCGGATTTTACTTGCGCTAAAGGAGAATGAGTTGTGGGAGGAGGTAGTTAGAAACACTACAGCGAATCCCGTTACTATTCCCGTTTCTACTGATGCAGCATTACTTGCAGACTTTAATAATAAGGATATTAAAGCCATAAGGATAATTTTAGATGCTGTTAAAGACCATGTTATTCCACATATTTTTGAGAAGGATCATGCACATGAAATGTGGTCTGCTTTGACCGGCTTGTTTGAGAGTACTAATGAAAATAGGAAGATGGTGCTTAGGAAGTGTTGTCGCCTGAAACTGGCACACGAGTGCTGAAAGCCCAAACTGCGGGCGCGTCGACCCGACGACAACTCAAGAGAGAGAGGCCAATGTCACCACACCCCTCTCTCCTCGCTTCACGCTGGCTCTTCTCCAGCTCTAGGGGGATTTCCCTAAGTTCGGATCGCTAAGGTAGGTGCGGCTGAGGGAAAGGTGATTTGAAGAGGCTGCCTTAGAGAAACAAGGGTAGCAAAAAGGAAAATGAGTCAGGTTGATGGGAAAGAAGGGAAGGGAGGATCAGTCCTCGAGGGATGGCCAGTGCCAGTACCAGAAGGGTAAATGGAGTCAGAGGGGGACTCAGAAAGGTTTTGCGTTTCACAAAAAGGAGACTAAGCTAGTCCGTTCCATAATCAGAGGCCAGGAGAATGGAAGTATAACTGACTACTTTTCATTACTCCCAGACCTCTAAGAACATAATGGCAACAAACAACTTGATAGCCGCAAATGCTTTCCCAATGTGCTAGATTATAGCCCTCTATGCTGGCTTGGTCTATAACTTATGAAGAACGCAGAACTACGACTGAGATGCCAAAAATATCCAAATACTCAACATGATTTTTTCTATTAAGCTCTAAGAAAAAATCCTCCCAGCCGAAAATTCCATGTACAATGAAAGAGCTATGCTCTTTTTAAAAGTAAAAAACCCTCCTATCAAATAAAATAATAATAAAATATAAAGTTAAAATGAATCCTAGATCCACATTTTCCTCCACTTCACCAAAAAATAACTACCACTTAAACCATTAGTTGACTCCTAATGAAATAGTAAAAAAGGTTCCGAGTGTACAGCCACTCAAAACAAATGCTACGTGGGCTGAAAAGGTGGATAATCGCTGCCCCTAAATTCCACGTAGCAGCAACCAACCAGTCAGGCACTCCAAAACAGTCATCCTTGATATCTGATATGGTGACAACCACCACTATCCTCGACATCGCTGGCGATAGGAACCCCTCCTACTAATTCCACTTTGTTTAAAAGATATGTGCCATCTCTAAAATTCGGGCCCACACCAAACGCAGGACTCGGCTGTCAGGGAAGAAAGGGCCCCAACTTCACGCCTGGATCTAATACCCGAGTTCATGACCAACTAAAGATTCAATGCATCACGCTCAATCTGAAGGATCGAGATTTTCCAGTACAAGAACAAACCGTGTGCCTTGTTGAACTCCGAGCTACGGCATTGGCGTGAACAACTGCTCTGAGACACTCTAGAACTCTACATTGTTACCTCCTGATTTGACAGGGGTATCCACAGCAGTGTTATAACAAATTCAGCAGCTGCTGCATTGCAAAAATCAGGTCGCGTGGATGCTATATTTGTTGAGGGAGACCGAACTGCTGAAGAAGTGATGCGTGCTATGATTTCTGAACATTTTTCGACACATGCAACATTTGGAAAGGAGAATGGATGAACAAGTAAAGATTTGAGAAAATGCCTGCATAAGACTTTAAAGAATTTGTTGATAATTGCAGATGCAATATTTGAAAGAGTACTCCCTCGATTTGCTGGTGATGACCTTCCAAAAAACAGATGCAGGCATTGTTTTATCTATGGCTGACAGGTTGGATAGTTTGTTTGGTCTATTTGCAGTTGGTTGTCAACCTTCTGCAACAAGTAATCCATTTGGTCTACGGAAGATTTCACATGGGCTTGTGCAAGTGCTGATAGAAAATAGAAAGAATGTGGATCTGAACATGGCAATACAAATAGCAACAGATGTCCAGCCATTACATATCTCACCTTCGGTCATAAATGATGTGCATCTCTTTGTTACGAGGAGGCTTGAGCAACTTCTGGTCGACCAAGGAGTCAGTGTTGAGATTGTTCGGTCTATTCTTTCAGAGCGGGCAAATACACCATTCTTGGCTGCTCTTTCTGATGTGCAAATGGAAAATTTGTCAAAAAATAAAATGATAACTGGCTATGGCATTTCCAAGGTCGTTTTTTCAAATCATCCAAACTTGAAAGAAGGTGATTTGGTGATGGATTGATACCTGGGGGGCAGAACTTGTAGAAGATCAAATATACGGATCTACCTCTGTCATATTATTTGGGAATTTCAGGAAGGCTTGGATTCACGGCATATGTTGGTTTTTATGAGTTGTGCTCCCCTAAAGCGAGTTAAAAGGTTTTCATTTCTGCAGATTCGGGAGCAGTTGGACAACTTGTTGGGCAGTTTGCAAAGATGCACAGGCACTATGTTGTTGGGAGTGCTAGAAGCAAACAAAAGGTGGAGTTGCTGAAAAATAGACTAGGTTTTGATGATGCAATTACAAGGAAGAACCAGACTTGAATGCTGCCCTTACCAGGTGCTTTCTGCCTGGATTTGATATCTATTTTGAAAATGTGGGTGGTGACATGTTGGAAGCAGTTCTTGAAAATATGAATAACCATGACCTCGTATTGCTCTTGATATCCGATGCTGCACAGGCAGACAATTACAAGCAAATATTTTCTGCAATGAAACCAAACAGCATTCTTCGTATCTCTCATGGATTTTTACTGGGACATTTGTAGCCGTGTGGGGATATCATTCCCGCGAGCATAAGCATCAGTTCAATCCACAAATGGCAGATACAAGGTTAGACTTGTCCGTTTTTCTCCACATAGAAATATGAACCCATTCGCATTTAGTTCAAATGCTTGGCAGGTTAACAGAGGACGAGGATTTGCTCCGGAAGACAACGCTGAATCATGAATAGCTATCCCCAGATTACGTGTAGCTGGCAAGGGATTTTAAGCATGCGCAGGTGTAAATTCTTCATAGACAACCATAACTCGTGGAGCTAACTCGAGTTCGCCAAATCAAATCCAAGCAAGCAGTTTCAAATCTACTGTCGATAAGCTTCACGATTACGTGGGGCACAAGCAGTCGTCCAAAGCATACGATCCATCTTCGTATTCACTGGTTGTTAGTCTTTATTGATGCGTGAAATCTGTAGAAATCAGCATGAGTATTAACATGAGCCGCCGAGTTGTGTATCACATATGCCCACAGATTCGGATGGAGAACATAAAGATGATGATGCTGAGAATGCCAAGTTCAAAGGATGGCGGTCACTGTCATCACTTTTAACACGTCGTGGAAGAGGATTGTCGACAGGTCACACAGTATTGGAGCGTCTAGTATGCTGGCGGTATTTGCAAATTGGAGCCTGGGTAATGAAGTTGTAAGGAACATGGCAAATCCTGGTGATTATCGGTTTGATAGAAGACAGGAGGCAGAGTTTTTATTGGCTGTCACCATTTTGCTACTATTCGGCAGCCACGTAGAATCAGCTATATTTCGTTAATGTCTTGGTAACATCATGGAGCTTCTAGTTTCACGATTTTGCCCACCTTTTGGGAGGATAAAAGAAGTAGTTAAGGGAGTTGTTTTCTTTAGTTATGTGAGAGTCCACTTAGATATAGATTGAGAGAAAAGGGGACTTTGCCCTTTTATCTCATTTATTTTTTATTTTTTTAAAATAAAAGTAAAGTGAGCTTTTTGGGGCCTATAAAAGAGGATAGCTCTTTCTTTTTTAAAATGGAATCTTCGGGCTAGGAGGATTTTTCCCAGAGTTAATAAAGAAAATCATGTTGAGTTTTTTGGACATGTTGGGTTTCTCTGTCATAGTTTTGGGTTTTCATGAGTTATAGACCAAGCCAACATAGAGGGCTAACAATCTAGCACGTTGGTCAAGCATTTGCAGCTGCCAAATTGCTTGTCACCGTTATGTTCTTGGAGGTTTGGGAGTAATGAAAAGTAGTCAGTTATACTTCCATTCTCCTTGCCTCTGATTATGGAACGGACCAGCTTAGTCTCACTTCTGTGAAACACAAAGCCTTTCTGAGTCCCCTTCTGACTCCATTTACCCTTCTGGTACTGGCACTGGCCTTCCCTCGAGGACTGATCCTCCCTTCCCTTCCTTCCCATCAATCTGAATCATTTTTTTTTGCTACCCGTGTTTCTCTAAGGTAGCCTCTTCAGATCACCTTGTCCTCAGTCGCACCTGCCTTAGCAATCCAAACTTAGGGAAACCCCCTTAGAGCTGGAAAAGAGCCAACCTGAAGCGAGGAGAGGGGTGTGGTGACATTGGCCTCTCGAGAGAGAGTTGTCACCGGGCCGGCGCGCCTGCAGTTTGAGCTTTCAGCACTCACGTGCCAGTTTCGGGCGACAACACACATCACGATGAAACTATTCCAAACAACTGCAAAGGCAACACCTCCCAACAAACTGAACTAGTGACCACGAGTCGACCCGTGCAGACTGCGGTCGTGGCACTCTCTCCATCTGGATTTGTGGGCCAACAAGGTGGACAGTGGATCCCCCAAACTCCACGTAACTGCCAAAAACCTGTTGATTCCTCCTCGTTGTGCATTTGCATCCCGGTTCTTTGGCAAGTGGAGTTTAAGAATTTTGTCTTCATCGCTTCATTCTACGTTTTGTAAACCTCTGGCAGACTGCACGCAAAGGAATGTGTTAATGGGTGAGTGAATCACATCCAAAACGACGCCTTGGAGGAGCAAAACATGCGGGATATGGGATCACTGTAAAAACTCGGGCCCAACCTCTGTTTAGGTGACAAAAAATCATGTCGAATGCCCTGATTTTCCACGATCTCTGTGTGATTCGTTGATTCCCAGAAAAGCGAATTGTCGTGAATTCCTTCAGTCTACTTTCGAATCTTTGATTTCTTTCGGGCAAGAAACCGTTCCCGAGCTGCTTGGATACTGTTCTCGTAGTTCTCTAGAAGCTACTTTGAAGATGTCGAGCTTGGACTCGAGTTTGAGACCTCTTTGCTTAAGATATTTACTCCTCCAGAAGAAGTAACCCTTCCACTGAGTTTATTGATGTCAAGATGTTGTAACCTTTTCCATATTGGGTTCACCCAAGATGCCTCCACAGCACACAAGTTATGTATGTAAGGGCGGGATGTAACTAGGAGTTCATTATAGAGAACATATTCAGGGTAGAGCCCATCATCATTTTCTGCTATCAGAGCCCTTTCAAGCGAAGGTTCCAATGGGAGCTCTACCATTTGCCTTCCAATTTTAGTTATCAAGCCATCTTCATCAATCGCGTCAACAAGGTACAGTTGCTTTAAAGCATCCTCCAAGGACTCATATGATGGTTGGTAAAGAAAATCAAAGTTAAGACCATCTATATATGTAAGCTCCAATGTCTTTAAATGAAGCACACCAGTAGCAAGCGATGAACGTTGAATTTTATGAATCGTTGCCTGAAGCAATTCATGCTCATACACAGATAATGGATAGAGTCTATAGCATTCTCCAGGACGTGTCCTTACAACTCTGCCTGCTCTTTGATTAGCCTGCACTCAACTAATCTGCACCACATCAAGAGAGTACATTCCAGTCCCAGGGTTGTACTGATATGTTCCAACAAAGCCTGTTTCTGAAACTGAGCATTTCCAATATCTTCAAAGTTTTTCTTTTGCAGTATTGAATACCACATTCTTGCAATCAGGAAGTATGCTGACAGACCAAGCAGACAGGTCATATGTCAAATTCTGGAAGCTAACAATTGTATCAGACAAAGCATCCCTGCTATCTCTCTTATTAAATTCAACTTTGAATTGCATGTTTGGAGTTCTAACTGACACTTAACACAGCAACCAGCGATCACATGTAACTGCAACTTATTTTCCCACTCTAATGACAATACACCTTGCTCATAGGATTGCACTACAGAAGATTCATACAGAATACTATGGGTATCACTGCACCACTGATGTCAAAAATGTTGTCTGTGTGCATCATTAACAGCTAGACTAGAAAGGTTTAGTCCATTTTGCAAATACCCTGAAACAAACAACAATGTTAAATACTGTACATTGCAAGCTATTCTCTGTTGACATCAGTGTTCAAAGCCCTGTTGAAAGTCCAAGGCCATAATATCTAGCCTTTAGCTATGACAGAGTTTATGTCCATGGCTCAAACAAACCCACTTGGGAAGATAAAACACTATGACAGTGATCATGGGCATCTAGTGCGCTCAAAAAACATCTTGGGATGAAATAGGCAAACTTGGAGCTGGAATTTGAATCTGGGATGATCTAGTAGACTCAATCTAGAAAAAACTTGTGGAAACCCATGACAAAATGGGAGCTAACATCTGGCTCCATGGGGGACGTGCTCTTGGAGAGAGTGCACGAGAACCTCAGACTCTGAGGATTCGCAGACCACTACCTCCGAAGAAAATACAGAATGCAGTGGGGATGGCTTGATTCCAACCCAAGAAACTTCTTATTACAAACTTTTGAAAAAATGCATAAGCAAAACAGAACTGATAATGTAAATGCTCATGCAAGAGCTTATTTTTCTTCCTACCTACCTAACTTAACATGAAACTAGAAACTGTTAAGTGTATGCATACATCCAATGGAGCCATTCCAGTATCTTTACTATGCCAAATTTCCTTTTTCTGAGCTTGGTCAGTGAAAGAAACAAAAATATATTCATCATAAGACAACCACGCCTTGCAATCTGCTCATGAATGAAGCTGAACTGTAACATCAGATTGTTAGGAAAACAGAAGTTATACCAGGAAGAATCAAACCGTGCACAAGAAACCTCTATCCAATGATTGATAGGGCTCACATACAAACCTCCATCATAAGGCTGCTCGAGCTGATCCGCAATAATCACATTATGAACTTGAGGCAAGTTCAAATCTTCAGCATGGAGTGGTTCAAGAATAATTTCGGTAACATAGATCTGTGGCAGCTCTGGATCTTCATTTTTCTTTACTTCAGCAACCTTAGGAAGATCTTCAGTAATGTCTTCAACCAAGAGTCCTTGTGTTGTTTCATCAATCAGATCTTCATTTGTATTTTCTTCATGGATCTCTTCTTCAAGCCCAATATGGACTCTAGGGATGAGAGCATCATATTCTTTAGCAAGCTGCTCAATCTCATCTACTGTCCCATCGTGCCAGCGGAGGAGAAACCTCTCAAAAAAATTTGCCACTGAATCTATGGATTCATCCAACAGACCACAGAACCAGGTCATTGCATCCTTTTCCAAGGTTATGGCAAAAACAATCATAATATCATCCTCATGACGAACATTAAAATCAGCCACCAGTTTGCAGAAAGAGGCAATATGATGGGTGGCTGAAACACCATCATTTCCATAAAATTCGGGAAGAATGTCATGCACCTCCTCAAGGTCGTAGCACTGATTAGGAAATCCATGGACTTTTGAGAAATCCAGTGGGCTGTAAGCATCGTGCCAAATATCCCACGGTTCTTCCATAAATCAAACAATGAGGTACTTAATTTGAAAAAACATGTTTAATCATACCTCATACCAAACTTGTCGAGTCGCCAAGGTGAGCTTGAAAGCCTTCTAATGAGTGTGCTCACCTCTACACCCAATCAGATCTTCAAATCTGCAAAAGGACAAAGGCTCTGTCCCTTCGTGAAGTCGCCATGTGAGAGGAAGAATCTGCAATGTAATCTCCCACAAATTTCAACGAAGCACAGTCTTCAAAATCCAGGAACTAAACTTTGTTCATTGGCAACGGCGCCAAAATGTCGTTGCCCGAAATTGGCACACGAGTGCTGAAATCCCAAACTGCGGACCCGTCGGCCCGGCGACAACTCTCGAGAGAGAGGCCAATGTCACCACACCCCTCTCTCCTCGCTTCAGGTTGGCTCTTCTCCAGCTCTAAGGGGGTTTCCCTAAGTTTGGATCGCTAAGGCAGGTGCAGCCGAGGGCAAGGTGATCTGAAAAGGATGCCTTAGAGAAACACGGGTAGCAAAAAGGAAATGAGTCGAGTTGATGGGCAGGAAGGGAAGGGAAGATCAGTCCTCGAGGGATGGCTAGTGCCAGTACCAGAAGGGTAAATGGAGTCAGAGGGGGACTCAGAAAGGTTTTGCATTTGGCAGAAGGGAGACTAAGCTGGTTCGTTCCATAATCAGAGGCCAGGAGAATGGAAGTATAACTGACTACTTTTCATTACTCCCAGACCTCTAAGAACATAACGACGACAAACAACTTGGCAGCCGCAAATGCTTGCCCAATCTGCTAGATTATAGCCCTCTATGCTGGCTTGGTCTATAACTTATGAAAAACGCAAAACTACGACTAAGATGCCAAAACTATCCAAAAACGCAACATGATTTTTTCTATTAGGCTCTGGGGAAAAATCCTCCCAGCCGAAAATTCCATGTACAATGAAAGAGCTATGCTCTTTTTAAAAGTAAAAAACCCTCCTATCAAATAAAATAATAATAAAATATAAAGTTAAAATGAATCCTAGATCCACTTTTTCCTCCACTTCACCAAAAAGTAACTACCACTTAAACCATTAGTTGAATCCTCATGAAATAGTAAAAAAGGTTCCGAGTGTACAGCCACTCAAAGCAAATGCTACGTGGGCTGAAAAGGTGGATAATCGCTGCCCCTAAATTCCACGTAGCAGCAGCCAACCAGTCGGGCGCTCCAAAACAGTCATCCTCGATATCTGATATGGTGACAACCACCACTATCCTTAGCATCGCTGGCGACAGGAACCCCTCCTACTAATTCCACTTTGTTTAAAACATATGTGCCATCTCTAAAATTCGGGCCCACACCAAACACGAGACTCGGCTGTCAGAGAAGAAAGGGACCCAACTTCACGCCTGGATCTGATACCCGAGTTTATGACCGACTAAAGATTCAGTGCATCACGCTCAATCTGAAGGATCGAGATTTTCCAGAACAAGAACAGACCGTGTGCCTTGTTGAACTCCGAGCTACGGCATTGGCGTGAACAACTGCTCTAAGACGCTCTGCAACTCCACATCATAGTGAAACTATTCCAAACAACTGCAAAGGCAACGCCTCCCAACAAACTGAAATGGTGACCACGAGTCGACCCGTACAGACTGTGGTCGTGGCACTCACTCCATCTAGATCTGTGGGCCAACAAGGTGGACAATGGATCCCCCAAACTCCACGTAACTGCCAAAAACCTGTTGATTCCTCCTCATTGTGCATTTGCATCTCGGTTCTTTGGTAAGTGGAGTTTAAGAATTTTGTCTCCATCGCTTCATTCTACGTTTTGTAAACCTCCCGCAGACTGCACGCGAAGGAATGTGTTAATGGTGAGTGAATCACATCCAAAACGACGCCTTGGAGGAGCAAAACGTGCGGGATATGGGATCACTGTAAAAACTCGGGCCCAACCTCTGTTTAGGTGACAAAAAATCATGTCAACTGCCCTAATTTTCCACGATCTCTGTGTGATTCGTTGATTCCCAAAAACGCGAATTGTCGTCAATTCCTTCAGTCTACTTTTGAATCTTTGATTTCTTTCGGGCAAGAAACCATTCATGAGCTGCCTGGATACTGTTTCGCGGTTCTCTGGAAGCTGCTTTGAAGATGTCGAGCTTGGACTTGAGTTTGAGACCTCTTTGCTTAAGATATTTACTCCTCCAGAAGAAGTAACCCTTCCACTGAGTTTATTGATGTCAAGATGTTGAAACCTTTTCCATATTGGGTTCACCCTAGATGCCTCCACAACACACAAGTTACGTATGTAAGGGCGGGATGTAAATAGGAGTTCTTTATAGAGAACATATTGAGGGTAGAGCCCATCATCATTTTCTGCTATCAGAGCCCTTTCAAGCGAAGGTTCCAATGGGAGCTCTGCCAATTGCCTTCCAATTTTAGTTATCAAGCCATCTTCATCAATCGCTTCAACAAGGTACAGTTGCTTCAAAGCATCCTCCAAGGACTCATATGATGGTTGGTAAAGAAAATCAAAGTTAAGACCATCTATATATGTAAGCTCCAATGTCTTTAAATGAAGCACACCAATAGCAAGCGATGAACGTTGAATTTCAGGAATCGTTCCCTAAGGCAATTCATGCTCATACACAGATAATGGATAGAGTCTATAGCATTCTCCAAGACGTGTCCTTACAGCTCTGCCTGCTCTCTGATTAGCCTGCACTCAACTAATTTGCACCACATCAAGAGAGTACATTCCAGTCCCAGGGTTGTACTGATATGTTCCAATAGACCCTGTTTCTGAAACTGAGCATTTCCAATATCTTCAAAGTTTTTCCTTTGCAGTATTGAATACCACATTCTTGCAATCAGGAAGTATGCTGACAGACCAAGCAGACAGGTCATATGTCAAATTCTGGAAGCTAACAATTGTATCAGACAAAGTATCCCTGCTATCTCTCTTATTAAATTCAACTTTGAATTGCATGTTTGGAGTTTTAACTGACACTTAACACAGCAACCATCAATCACATGTAACTGCAACTTATTTTCCCACTCTGATGACAATACACCTTGCTCATAGGATTGCACTACAGAAGATTCATACAGAATACTATGGGTATCACTGCACCACTGATGTCAAAAATGTTGTCTGTGTGCATCATTAACAGCTAGACTAGAAAGGTTTAGTCCATTTTGCAAATACCCTGAAACAAACAACAATGTTAAATACTGTACATTGCAAGCTATTCTCTGTTGACATCAGTGTTCAAAGCCCTGCTAAAAGTCCAAGGCCATAATATCTAGCCTTTAGCTATGACAAAGTTTATGTCCATGGCTCAAACAAACCCACTTGGGAAGATAAAACACTATGGCAGTCATCATGGGCATCTAGTGCTCGAAAAACATCTTGGGATGAAATAGGCAAACTTGGAGCTAGAATTTGAATCTGGGATGATCTAGTAGACTCAATCTGGAAAAAACTTACGGAAACCCATGACAAAATGGGAGGTAACATGGAGAAGCTGAAAAACATCAAGATGGTCAAAGGTGAGATGTGTATGACTTATCTTACTAGGATCTCTTAGGTGAGAGATGAGCTTGTAGTTGTTGATGAGGCGATTACTGGTCCTGAGTTAGTGCGGATAGCCCTGAATGGGGTGACTGCACCTTGGGCTGTGTTTGTTTAGGGGTTGGTGGCCAGAGAGAACTTACCAGATTGGGATAGAGTATGTGATGACTTTGTTCAGGACAAGACTCGGAGGGGCTTCTTACAGTGCAGTGGTTCTACTAGTAGGGGAGACGAGGAGGATGTGGCATTGGCAGGAAAGGGGAAAAAGAAGAGCAAGAAAGGTCCCAAGAAGGGTGGGGCCAAGCAGCAGCAGGATGGGCAAAAGAAGGATATGAGCACTGTGAAGTGCTTTGTATGTCACAAGATAGGACACTATGCTGCTACGTGTCTGAACAAGAAGAAGAAGAAGCAACAGCAGACCGCCGTTTCAGCTGAGATCGATGATTTTGCAGCACGATTTCAGAGAGAGTTTTCTTTATGCATTGGGCATATTGAGAGAGAGAGAGCATCCATTCTCACCAGTGCGGATGTTAACAAACAGAGGGAGTTTTCCTGTCTAACAGACCATTCTTACAGTGCATCTACTTACAGCACTTGGTACATAGATAGCGGAGCCTCGAGCCACATGACAGGTGCTCGTGAGATGTTCTCCAAGCTTTCACAAGCAGAGACAGATGTGGAGGTTGTGTTGGGAGATGACTCAGTAGTCAATGCAGTTGGCATGGGACCATTACATTTCAGAGGGAGTCCATGAGTCCCATGGTATTGCGGGATGTATTGTATGTACCTGGGCTGAAGAAGAACCTAGTGTCAGTTTCCATGATCGAGGATTACGGTCTTGGGGTGTCTTTCATAGATGGACACGTGCATATGTTTCCCAAGACTACAGGACTATCTGCTTCAGTTGCCATTGGAGCGAGATGTGGGAAACTGTATAGGCTCTTGTTTCAGCCGCAGCATACCTTGGCACATAGCAGCGGCAATGAGCTATGTGAGCTTTGGCATAGGAGGATGGCTCACTTGCATCATCCAGCCTTGGGGTTGTTGAGACAGATGGTGACAGGTTTACCGGAGTTCAGCACAGGGCATAGTGATGTGTGAAGGGGATGTGCTTTGGGAAAGTACACCAAGACTGCTTTTCCGAGCAGTGATAGCAGGTCAGCTGGTACTCTTGACTTGATACATTCAAACTTATGCGGACCTATGTCTTCTGTGTCCCTGAGGGGATACGAGTATTATGTGACATTCATTGATGACCATTCCAGGAAGAACTGGATCTACTTTCTGAAGAGCAAGAAGTCCAAGGAAGTCTTGCAGAGGTTCCAAGAGTTCAAAGCTCTTGTGGAGAACCGAACAGGGAGGAAGATCCGAGTTCTTAGATCGGATAACGGGGGTGAGTATACCTCCAAGGAGTTTGATGGATTTTGCAGACAGGAGGGTATCAGGAGACAGTTGACAGTTTCGTATACTCCAGAGCAGAATGGAGTAGCAGAGAGGAAGAACAGGTCCATTGTTGGAGCAGCCCAAGCTATGCTACATGACCAGTCACTTCCTTTCTTTCTCTAGGCTAAGGCTTGCAGCACCGTTGTATACCTTCAGAACAGGAGTCCCCATCGTGCAGTGGGGAACATAACACCTGAGGAGTGTTTTTCAGGCAAGAAGCCTGAAGTAGGCCATTTTCGTATATTTGGTAGTCTGACTTACTCTTATGTCCCTTCAGAGAAGAGGACAAAGTTGGAGCCCACTGCAGAGAAGGGCATCTTTGTAGGTTATGATGAGACTTCGAAGGCCTTTCGCATTTACCTTCCCTCTCAGAGGAAAGTGGTGGTGAGGAGGGATGTGAAGTTTGAGGAGGAGCGAACCTTCAGGAAGTCGAGAGAGTCAGAGCAAGGAGAGCAACAGGTCCCTGCACCTCAGGTTATTTCACAGGTTCCATCTACGCAGCAGTCAGGATCACAAGTTTCCAGGGTTACAGGACCACAAAGTGTTGGCACAGGTTCACCAGGTTCAGTGGTTAGGCCAGCAGGGTCTTCGAGGACAGGTGATGGGTCTACTATTACAGGTACACCTTACAGGGGATCAAGTTCAAGATCAGGATTACAGGGTACACCTGGTGTTGGCACACCAGCTTCAGGTTCACAGGTGACTAGTGTTTCTAGCTCTAGTAGTTCTTTAGATGAGGACAGGCCAGTGTGGGAAGAACCTTCAGGGAAGAAGAAGCCTAAGTGGTTTCGAGAGACCTTGAAGGATGCCTTAAAGGCTGGGACACCCAGGGATGAGGTGAGAGCCATCAAGATGCCTGACAGATTGGGCATGTTGTTGATGGCTAGTACATGAGATTCTGAGCTTTCTACTTTTGAGGAGGCCTCCCAACATTCGGTATGGAGAGATGCCATGATGGATGAGTACCATTCCATCATGAAGAATGATGTATGGGAGATTGTTCCGAGACCGGAAGGGAAGTCAGTGGTGACTTCTCGAGACAGACACCATTTATTTCCAGCACTTTATTTTTCTAGGAATGTCATAAACAGAGATATAATTTTTACTTAAAACTGGTGGCTGATAACTATAAAAAATCTACACATGCAACATAGTCATGCCTAATGTGTCCACTGAGAAACGATGGTACGGGAACTTCCACTTCCCTTGTTTTCCACAAAAGCCAAGTCTTTCAAAATGAACAGAAATGCCTAGAATCCTTGTTGACTGGGAAACACCCATGGCATCCATTCAAAGAATAAAGGACCCTGGAAACTTGCTTTCGTAATCTGAAGATGATGATATTACACTGCTTCTCCCTTCGTGCCTCCTTTGTGTTGCCGCCTAAAACACACTTGGACACGGGTAAGTCTCCCAACCGCTGTATGTGTTCCTGGGGGCAACTATGAGTTTAGAACCCAATGTCACCTCAATGCCTAACTCCTCCGTTTAGACCCAACTCCTAAAAGGGTCCAGGGGGGTAATCCTTGTTTACTATGTTTCAAAGGTTGTGTTTTAGGAGTTAAAAAATGAATAAACTAAATTAAACTTTATGGCAATCAATCATGCAGTGATGCAAATATTTCAATGTCAAGCAAACCCTTTAACAATCAACCAGTGATGTATGCAAAAGAAAAAAATCAAATAATCAAAATGACCAGGCCATCTCTACTCGAGCTATGGAGTCACAATAATCAACTTCAAATAATTTTCCTAAAGCATCGACTCATTTACTCTAACAATATACAAGAACATGATGACTTCCAATAAATGAGTAAGTTAAAATTAAGTGATTGCAAAGTAGAGAAATGCAAATGATTGTAACAATGTTATGCCAGTGGTCCTGTAAGTTTTAGTAAATTTTATGTCTCTCTTTGACTTAGGGAATTAAGGTGTTTGTTGCAAAGAAATGAATTATTCTAGATGTCTACCCCAAGAGACTATCTCCTTCGATTAGAGAGAGGATGCCAAGTGCTTAACATGAGAACAAAAGGTTCCCACCTAGCTCCACAGGTCAAACTCGAAACTTGTTGGGTGCTCAACTGGAGGACACAAAGTGCCATAAAGCCCTTGATGGCCTCTAACCCACTAGCTCCATAGGTTAAGCCTCTTTTTCTCCTTTCTAATGAAGATACTTATCTAGGTGCGTATTAAACTAGCCAACACAAATATTCTCCCTTTCTTGTCACCCAGGGTCGGATAAACCGACAAGGGGAGTGAATATGGGGCGAAGATTGGGGCAAGGTTTATCTTAAACGAAATGAAGAACTTAACAATTATTAACAATGCAAGACAACACGATATTGCAACGATGGCATAGACGAATCACTTGCAAGGTGTGGGCAAATAAAAATGAAAGAAAGAAAGATGCAAGCCAGCATGATTTTACAAGGATGGCAAAGCTTGGGCATCTTGGATCTTGGAATTGGAATGCTTGTGGTGATTGTAAATGCTTCTTCCTCTGCACTGACAAACATTCGTGGCCATCTTGATTTTATCTTCAACTAACATTGTTTTGCAGGCAAAGAAGACGTTTTGGAGGGGTGCGAATTGGTGGGGAGGCCTACCCTTCAAGCTTCAGGAGGACGTTTTGGGTGAGAGGGAGTTGTTTTGTCTTTTGTACCAACAATTCATGTTTCTCATCTCTTTGTAGGCATCTCTTTCCATTCTTGATTGATTGATTGATCTTTGTGTCCTTCATTGACAAGAATAGGAAAATTGATTTGGTTGGAGGCAAAACGTTGGCAAGAAGGGCTCATTAAAGTTTGCCATTTGATCTTTGTGGGAAGTAATCCTCGTCACAAGCCTCTTCCAGGTATGTTCCATGAGGTATGAAATTCTTCTATCCTATCCATCTATTCTCTTAGATCTCAAAACCCTCATTTTTCACCTTTTTCTAGATCTACTTGGATCTAGCTTGTCTTTGGGAATAATAAAAGGAACCCACCTCTATAGCATCCACGGCAATTCGGATCTACGATTTGGTGGCAATCGGGATTCATTTGACAGATTTTCCAAGGCACTTAGCCTTCCATGGGTGAGGTCGCACTCCTTGGTTGGGTAAGTTTTGCTAGTTCTCTCACTTGGGTAGGTGATATCCCGCTTGATTTGCACTTCTCCCATTTGATAACCTACCCCTAGTGCTTCACTCCTTTGATTTCTGCCTTGTGGGCCCCATACCTCATTTTGAGGGTTGTGCCCCACTTGGGTCATTGGGTGATGCATTTTCAAGATCAGATCTATGGAGATCTATAGATCTAACCTACCTTGGGGCATGCCACTTAAAACCCACCTTGATAATTGCCTTAACTACCCCA